>MU159223.1:183980-226203 GCA_015888305.1 Antheraea pernyi | reverse complement strand
GTCGACTGAAACTTCAAAAAACCTGGTAACTTCAAGCGCGTGCGGGGGGACCGCATCAGGGTTACCGTTCTGGCGGTAGTTTCATTCGCCCCCCGGCTCAGCGGGGGTGTCTTGTTATTTGGGGTGGTATGCTTTCCATAGCAACCCCGGGGTCGTCTCGTGGCATGACCATTCGTTCGTGGCTTCTCGGAACGCAATTAAGCGTTGGATGTGGTTTGGGGACTGGCTTTGTTGCCGTCTATTTTCTGTAGAGCTTGTAATGCTCTCAAGCACTTCTCTATAGCTTCGGGTGTGTCTGCTGATGCCAAGGTTTTCAGAAAGGCGTTTCTAATGATCTGAGTGGAATCTCCTGTTATTATAGGCTGCTGGGACGCCTCGGCCGCTTTGTAGGTCTTCTTATGTTGGTTTCATTTTATTTGTTCGGTTTCTCGGGATGGGATTGTTAGCGAGAGCCATAAGGCTCGCGCCCGCCGACGTCTCGACCATCTGTGGAGCTTCTGTCCTGTGTTGCGTCCTGCGCCCGGCGTCACCAGACCGGGTCGCGGTCCCCGCGCGGCGGTTGCGCGTTTCGCGGCGGAACACAGGGTAGTTGCGGATGCTATTTGAGGAGTGCGGCCCCCGCAATTAGCGCAGGACGCCGGCTCCTCTCTGTGGCGATCACACTCTCTCGCGAAGTGCGGTCTTCCGCACCTCACGCAAGCTATCGGTCTGTAGCAGTGGAAGGAGGAGTGCCGCGAAGCGCGACCTTTAGATTTCTTTCTGAAGGGGGTTAGTAGGCGAACCAACTCACGCCGCCCTCTATTTGCTTCAGGAATTCATATGTGGTGGCGTATTCTTCCATATCGGTCGGTAGGAAGCGCACTCCATTGCCGTACGCGTAGACGTTTGGTCCACGCTCCAGCTTGTCCGCCAGTCGCTTGAGGTGCTCTGGCCAAGTTGTAGGTGGCGCCCTCCGGCTTATGGCGGGTATAGCGCGCAACTTCGAGGCGTTTTCGGGTTCCGTGGGCTCTCTTCTAGTTGCGGGCGATGAGGTCGCAGGTGGCGCCCACCGGCTTACGGTGGGTGTAGCGCGCGACTTCGGTGATTCCGTGGTTTTCTTGGTTTTCGCGGGTGTATCGATCGCGCTCGGAGGCTGCGTCCGGGCATCCTTTCGCGACGAAGTTAGTTTGCGCAGGTGCTGCCTGCATCTGCACCGCTAGGTGTTCTGCGCTGGATGGGAGCCTTTGCGCAGGTTCAACCGTTCACAGTTTTTTCTGGTCTGGCGACCGGGTTTCTGGCGATTGTTGTGGCTGTTTTTGTTGTGTGTAGGCGACCTCGTCGGTTATCGCGACGAGCCCGGTGTCGGGATCGCTGCGCTTCCGGCGCAGCGCTCGACCGAGCGGGCTAGCCTGACTTTCCAGAATCAGCGGGATTTCTAAGTTTCCACGAGCTGCACTTACGAGCGCTGCTGCGTCCGCGGCGGCGGATTCTTCTCCGCTAATCGCGGCCTCTTGGGGACGCACATACAGCGAGTAATCCCCACTGTCAGGACCCCAGCTGTAATGAGCTGGGCGAGAGTGAGCAAATCACTCTCGTATGCCTCTGACTATGGAGACGGCTTGCCGGGCGGCCTCTGTGGCGCTTACGCAGGCTGCAATGGCGGTGTTGGCGACTGCGTTTGCGACGCTGGCGTGGCGGTGGGAGTGCGGTCTCCGGGGTGTAAAGCGATGGTCATCGTGCTTGAATCGGCAGGTTCCATGGGCAGGTTTGTGGTTCTGCGTCTTGATGACGTAGAGGTGTCTGGTTGGCCCCGATAAGGGCCTTTAAATTTTTTTCCATTACCGTCGCCGGTATGGAAAAGGTGGCACTAGTGTGACGCATCGTCGCGCAGGGAAGGCGAGATCATAGGATTCATGGAACTCCAAAAAGACAACCTCGCGCGCGTATGACGATGGAGCGAGTCCGTAACTGTATCTCAGCAGATGAGAGTATATGTAGAAACATCGAGTATTGACTCTCCGGTGCGGAACTGTGGGCCCTTCACATTTGTTATAGTAATCCAGCGTGACCGCTTTAGTGAGAGTCTGCCCGGTTGAGCCGACTCTCTGCTAACATCAAAGCGTTAACTCAACTCCCCAAATAATAATTAAATTTATAACATCAAAGTATTATTACTTGGTTAACCTAATATTAACAGGCGTATTGAAAAAATAATTGTTTCGTATTATAAAAGGGTTATAATGGTAAACGGCAAGTTGAAGCCGTTCAACGTCACATTTTAATATATTTTAGAGAATATTGTTTCAAATATATCAAATCAAGCCTAAATCGAAACTATAAACAACTATATTGAATTTGGGTTCCAAATGTAGCAAATGTAAATTTTATCTCTAATATCATTTAAAATACACTACTATACTGAGACTTGAAAAATCCTATTGATAAAAATATTACTTATCAGTGAACTTGAAGGTTGTTTTTTACGTTCGGAGAAATAATGTTTTCAAATGGAGAAGTTTTTACCCGTAAAGATGATAAATGATTCAGTTTAACGAATTGAGATCAACACCAGAGACCCGACACAGACAGACATCTGTTTAGCTGCATGATGTTGGTACATATAACGTGTACGTGTAGAGTTCTTTGCGCAGCGAAAATAATACGTTTATAAGTTTTCGAACTGTGTAATATTCAGATATTATCGACGAGACGGGACGAGTGCGGTGCTTATATATTTCACTATAAATTCTGCGTCTTATATACATACAATAATAGAATTCTATATGTTATAAAGAATAATATATAAAGGTAATAAAATTTGAAAATAAATAATAGAATTATCACTTTTCAGTGATTCACAGTTTCTGTCAAGTTTCGTCAGTTTCGGTTCGTTCAAGTCAGTTTCGTTTGCAGAATATCATGTTGTCAGATATTTGTGATATTTCAATATATTTACAGAAATATAGCAATAATACTTCAGTAACTATATTGAAGAGTTACTGTAGCCCTAGTTAGTTCGTTACAATCATGTTTTATACCCTATTTCTATATATTGTTAAAACATGCGATACAATATACTAATTGTGCAATCCTTCCTTTATCCACTGTGGATTCAAGAAAAAATCTTTAGATCACAAGCGTCATCACCTCGGTTTACTTAATCATCGGTACTATAATTGTAATAATATTAGCGATAATATTATTATAACTATGTTCCTCGACACACAAACTGAATAAGTTCGTTTGATTTTTATACATTTTACTGGAACTCCCTGAACACGCACAGTTCACTGAACTGTATAGTTCGTGTAAAGCCAAAAAGCAATATCGGAGGCTTCCCCGTTGTATTTGTATCAACGTTTTTGCGGACCTTTGACTGATGCGCCACTGGCAGTTTTTGTACGTGAGCCCTTTCCCGAACTCTGATCGCTCGTGTTCGGCCACCGAGTAAGCGATATGATAATACAATATTTTGTGAATTACTTTTAACAGACATAAATACTTATAATTATTGATGCTCTTTTCGCAATTACGTTGCACATTTTTGAATCGCTGACTATCAAAGTACAATCAGAAGGACATTGTCAGCGAGAGTTCATGCGTTCTGTGCTACGTCCATATATTCTAAACGCAATTAATAACAGGACCACTGTAATGCAAACTAAGCATTTCTTTTGTTATGAGAACTAAACAGCTGACGCACATACATACTTAGACATTTAATACTCAAATACAGAATATATTTTTATTGGGTTCTTTATACGAGGTGTGAAGAGGTTTAGCAGTTCTGCATGATGGCGATGACTACCGTTGGTATTTAACACCGACAGTCGCCGTTGTTTTAAGGCATGTACCGTACTTTCTATCAGGTATTGTGTAGGCGGTATACTGTGGACGCCGTCCGCCCGGACCTGCGGGAGTGGATGGGGCTCCCTGACATTCAGATTGGTGTAGGTGCTAACTGGGCATGGTTATTCGGGTGGTACCTGCACCAAAACGCTCGCAAGGAGCCGACCGCCACATGCCACGAGTGCGGTGCTGACGAGGACACCGCGCAGCATACTCTGTCTGAGTGTACTGCGTGGGAGGGACAGCGTCGCATTCTGGCTGCGGCGGTAGGGGATTTTGGCCATGCTCCGCAGCGAACAAGTGTGGCGTGCGATGGCTTTCTTCTGCGAGGAGGAGGCGGCGTAGAGGGCCCGCGAAGTGAATCCTCTAATTGGCCCTATTCGCCAACGGAAGACCGGTGGGAGGAGGCGGCGATTTGCTCAACTCCTCCCGCCACCGTAGCCGGGCCAGAGGGAATGCGCCGGGCGGGCCATCTCTTCATTGCACAGGTCTAGCTGTCGAGGGGAGGCAGCTGGTGTCTACCTAGTCTGTCTCCCTATTATGTGGGAACCCGGCGGGCTGCCGTTGGGATGGCTATCCAAGGTGATTAGCGTAGGACGATCCCTTGCTGCCTCAACAATACAGTCTGTGGTTACACCGTGGGGTTTTAGTCCGTGGGAGTCGGACATAATCCAATCTCTCCCCCGGGAGGGTGGCGTAGCCATAATGGATTTCCCCACGTTAATTAAAAAAATGTGGTGTGGCTGTGTCATGACACGACCGTTTGTTGTACGTGAATACGTCTCGTAACGGGCGATATATTCTATATAAATTATTATTATTTATGTATGTCATAATCATAAAAAGTTCTCCGGGTTTCCATGTTTTGTTTATGATGGCAACTGTTCCATTTAACGGGTTCAGGAACTAAACCTAACAAATACTTACTTTATTAATTATAGGTCTGCATTCAGTATTTTACGTTGCCTCCACTGCTTGACTCGGTCATATGGTATTTTATTGGTACCATTCGATTGGTTTTGAGATGATCTCTCCAACCCTATACGATTTCTGTATTTGGATTTGGCTTTTCGATGCCTATAGGCTGACATTATAAATTTCTTGATTTTTTTTTCGTTTTAACACCGTATTATATATACAGTCACGATTTTATATTAATATTTTATATATAATCGATAGAGTTTGAGCCGTCGACTGAAACTTCAAAAAACCTGGTAACTTCAAGCGCGTGCGGGGGGACCGCATCAGGGTTACCGCTCTGGCGGTAGTTTCATTCGCCCCCCGGCTCAGCGGGGGTGTCTTGTTATTTGGGGTGGTATGCTTTCCATAGCAACCCCGGGGTCGTCTCGTGGCATGACCATTCGTTCGTGGCTTCTCGGAACGCAATTAAGCGTTGGATGTGGTTTGGGGACTGGCTTTGTTGCCGTCTATTTTCTGTAGAGCTTGTAATGCTCTCAAGCACTTCTCTATAGCTTCGGGTGTGTCTGCTGATGCCAAGGTTTTCAGAAAGGCGTTTCTAATGATCTGAGTGGAATCTCCTGTTATTATAGGCTGCTGGGACGCCTCGGCCGCTTTGTAGGTCTTCTTATGTTGGTTTCATTTTATTTGTTCGGTTTCTCGGGATGGGATTGTTAGCGAGAGCCATAAGGCTCGCGCCCGCCGACGTCTCGACCATCTGTGGAGCTTCTGTCCTGTGTTGCGTCCTGCGCCCGGCGTCACCAGACCGGGTCGCGGTCCCCGCGCGGCGGTTGCGCGTTTCGCGGCGGAACACAGGGTAGTTGCGGATGCTATTTGAGGAGTGCGGCCCCCGCAATTAGCGCAGGACGCCGGCTCCTCTCTGTGGCGATCACACTCTCTCGCGAAGTGCGGTCTTCCGCACCTCACGCAAGCTATCGGTCTGTAGCAGTGGAAGGAGGAGTGCCGCGAAGCGCGACCTTTAGATTTCTTTCTGAAGGGGGTTAGTAGGCGAACCAACTCACGCCGCCCTCTATTTGCTTCAGGAATTCATATGTGGTGGCGTATTCTTCCATATCGGTCGGTAGGAAGCGCACTCCATTGCCGTACGCGTAGACGTTTGGTCCACGCTCCAGCTTGTCCGCCAGTCGCTTGAGGTGCTCTGGCCAAGTTGTAGGTGGCGCCCTCCGGCTTATGGCGGGTATAGCGCGCAACTTCGAGGCGTTTTCGGGTTCCGTGGGCTCTCTTCTAGTTGCGGGCGATGAGGTCGCAGGTGGCGCCCACCGGCTTACGGTGGGTGTAGCGCGCGACTTCGGTGATTCCGTGGTTTTCTTGGTTTTCGCGGGTGTATCGATCGCGCTCGGAGGCTGCGTCCGGGCATCCTTTCGCGACGAAGTTAGTTTGCGCAGGTGCTGCCTGCATCTGCACCGCTAGGTGTTCTGCGCTGGATGGGAGCCTTTGCGCAGGTTCAACCGTTCACAGTTTTTTCTGGTCTGGCGACCGGGTTTCTGGCGATTGTTGTGGCTGTTTTTGTTGTGTGTAGGCGACCTCGTCGGTTATCGCGACGAGCCCGGTGTCGGGATCGCTGCGCTTCCGGCGCAGCGCTCGACCGAGCGGGCTAGCCTGACTTTCCAGAATCAGCGGGATTTCTAAGTTTCCACGAGCTGCACTTACGAGCGCTGCTGCGTCCGCGGCGGCGGATTCTTCTCCGCTAATCGCGGCCTCTTGGGGACGCACATACAGCGAGTAATCCCCACTGTCAGGACCCCAGCTGTAATGAGCTGGGCGAGAGTGAGCAAATCACTCTCGTATGCCTCTGACTATGGAGACGGCTTGCCGGGCGGCCTCTGTGGCGCTTACGCAGGCTGCAATGGCGGTGTTGGCGACTGCGTTTGCGACGCTGGCGTGGCGGTGGGAGTGCGGTCTCCGGGGTGTAAAGCGATGGTCATCGTGCTTGAATCGGCAGGTTCCATGGGCAGGTTTGTGGTTCTGCGTCTTGATGACGTAGAGGTGTCTGGTTGGCCCCGATAAGGGCCTTTAAATTTTTTTCCATTACCGTCGCCGGTATGGAAAAGGTGGCACTAGTGTGACGCATCGTCGCGCAGGGAAGGCGAGATCATAGGATTCATGGAACTCCAAAAAGACAACCTCGCGCGCGTATGACGATGGAGCGAGTCCGGTAACTTCACCGAGTCGAAAGTTGTGCAAAATGGAAATCTGAAAACGCAGCAGAATTACCCCAAAATGGCGGCGCTTCACCCTACATCGCGTGCGATGTGTTACAGTCCTGACATAGCGTAATGAATTCTTTAATCCTTTAGCTATTCAATGGTATAATTTAATTTTAGATGCAGAGAATAGATTCGAAACTACATTGCCAAACTGTAACCTCCGATTTTTTTATCATTAGGTTTTTTGGATTACCTCTGTATGGTAGCAAATTTAAAGACGTATTCATGTCAAAAAAAACGTATTATACAGTTGTCGAACTAGTATTAAAAAAATGCTTTTAACGTAAAAGTTGATAATGGGCGGGTATCGAACTCATGAACTCTGTACCCAAAATAATGTTTATTGACACAAAGCCACGTAATCAACATTTGATATTAGGTGTTATTATTTTAGTGGTATAGTTTAAGTTCTCTTTTAGTATGATATATATGTAAAAATAATAAATGTGTATCATTAACTTTAGTATTTATATAATAGGTCTTTACCTATGAAAATACCGTTCTGCAGTACTGGCCATCTCAAATCAAAGTGATTCACAGTTTCTGTCAAGTTTCGTCAGTTTCGGTTCGTTCAAGTCAGTTTCGTTTGCAGAATATCATGTTGTCAGATATTTGTGATATTTCAATATATTTACAGAAATATAGCAATAATACTTCAGTAACTATATTGAAGAGTTACTGTAGCCCTAGTTAGTTCGTTACAATCATGTTTTATACCCTATTTCTATATATTGTTAAAACATGCGATACAATATACTAATTGTGCAATCCTTCCTTTATCCACTGTGGATTCAAGAAAAAATCTTTAGATCACAAGCGTCATCACCTCGGTTTACTTAATCATCGGTACTATAATTGTAATAATATTAGCGATAATATTATTATAACTATGTTCCTCGACACACAAACTGAATAAGTTCGTTTGATTTTTATACATTTTACTGGAACTCCCTGAACACGCACAGTTCACTGAACTGTATAGTTCGTGTAAAGCCAAAAAGCAATATCGGAGGCTTCCCCGTTGTATTTGTATCAACGTTTTTGCGGACCTTTGACTGATGCGCCACTGGCAGTTTTTGTACGTGAGCCCTTTCCCGAACTCTGATCGCTCGTGTTCGGCCACCGAGTAAGCGATATGATAATACAATATTTTGTGAATTACTTTTAACAGACATAAATACTTATAATTATTGATGCTCTTTTCGCAATTACGTTGCACATTTTTGAATCGCTGACTATCAAAGTACAATCAGAAGGACATTGTCAGCGAGAGTTCATGCGTTCTGTGCTACGTCCATATATTCTAAACGCAATTAATAACAGGACCACTGTAATGCAAACTAAGCATTTCTTTTGTTATGAGAACTAAACAGCTGACGCACATACATACTTAGACATTTAATACTCAAATACAGAATATATTTTTATTGGGTTCTTTATACGAGGTGTGAAGAGGTTTAGCAGTTCTGCATGATGGCGATGACTACCGTTGGTATTTAACACCGACAGTCGCCGTTGTTTTAAGGCATGTACCGTACTTTCTATCAGGTATTGTGTAGGCGGTATACTGTGGACTCCGTCCGCCCGGACCTGCGGGAGTGGATGGGGCTCCCTGACGTTCAGATTGGTGCAGGTGCTAACTGGGCATGGTTATTCGGGTGGTACCTGCACCAAAACGCTCGCAAGGAGCCGACCGCCACATGCCACGAGTGCGGTGCTGACGAGGACACCGCGCAGCATACTCTGTCTGAGTGTACTGCGTGGGAGGGACAGCGTCGCATTCTGGCTGCGGCGGTAGGGGATTTTGGCCATGCTCCGCAGCGAACAAGTGTGGCGTGCGATGGCTTTCTTCTGCGAGGAGGAGGCGGCGTAGAGGGCCCGCGAAGTGAATCCTCTAATTGGCCCTATTCGCCAACGGAAAAATTAATTGCTCAAGTTGTACAGAAAGATCGACATTCATACTTAAAAACATTGTATTACTTAATAACATTGTATTATCTACATATTCTCAAAAGACAATCATTTGATCTGTAAATTTCTTAAATAATTCGGTGTTTGTCAGAAGTTGTGTCGCAGCGGCTTCAAAACGACAGTTTTTCGGAGATATTATGTTCCTATATATTTAAAATAACATGCTTACCTTAATATATTTTACTTAAATTTATAGTTTTGTAGAGTTGTATCCGAGGGGAGGCAGCTGGTGTCTACCTAGTCTGTCTCCCTATTATGTGGGAACCCGGCGGGCTGCCGTTGGGATGGCTATCCAAGGTGATTAGCGTAGGACGATCACTTGCTGCCTCAACAATACAGTCTGTGGTTACACCGTGGGGTTTTAGTCCGTGGGAGTCGGACATAATCCAATCTCTCCCCCGGGAGGGTGGCGTAGCCATAATGGATTTCCCCACGTTAATTAAAAAAATGTGGTGTGGCTGTGTCATGACACGACCGTTTGTTGTACGTGAATACGTCTCGTAACGGGCGATATATTCTATATAAATTATTATTATTTATGTATGTCATAATCATAAAAAGTTCTCCGGGTTTCCATGTTTTGTTTATGATGGCAACTGTTCCATTTAACGGGTTCAGGAAATAAACCTAACAAATACTTACTTTATTAATTATAGGTCTGCATTCAGTGTTTTACGTTGCCTCCACTGCTTGACTCGGTCATATGGTATTTTATTGGTACCATTCGATTGGTTTTGAGATGATCTCTCCAACCCTATACGATTTCTGTATTTGGATTTGGCTTTTCGATGCCTATAGGCTGACATTATAAATTTCTTGATTTTTTTTTCGTTTTAACACCGTATTATATATACAGTCACGATTTTATATATAATCGATAGAGTTTGAGCTGTCGACTGAAACTTCAAAAAACCTGGTAACTTCAAGCGCGTGCGGGGGGACCGCATCAGGGTTACCGCTCTGGCGGTAGTTTCATTCGCCCCCCGGCTCAGCGGGGGTGTCTTGTTATTTGGGGTGGTATGCTTTCCATAGCAACCCCGGGGTCGTCTCGTGGCATGACCATTCGTTCGTGGCTTCTCGGAACGCAATTAAGCGTTGGATGTGGTTTGGGGACTGGCTTTGTTGCCGTCTATTTTCTGTAGAGCTTGTAATGCTCTCAAGCACTTCTCTATAGCTTCGGGTGTGTCTGCTGATGCCAAGGTTTTCAGAAAGGCGTTTCTAATGATCTGAGTGGAATCTCCTGTTATTATAGGCTGCTGGGACGCCTCGGCCGCTTTGTGGGTCTTCTTATGTTGGTTTCATTTTATTTGTTCGGTTTCTCGGGATGGGATTGTTAGCGAGGGCCATAAGGCTCGCCCCCGCCGATGTCTCGACCATCTGTGGAGCTTCTGTCCTGTGTTGCGTCCTGCGCCCGGCGTCACTAGACCGGGTCGCGGTCCCCGCGCGGCGGTTGCGCGTTTCGCGTCGGAACACAGGGTAGTTGCGGATGCTATTTGAGGAGTGCGGCCCCCGCAATTAGCGCAGGACGCCGGCTCCTCTCTGTGGCGATCACACTCTCTCGCGAAGTGCGGTCTTCCGCACCTCACGCAAGCTATCGGTCTGTAGCAGTGGAAGGAGGAGTGCCGCGAAGCGCGACCTTTAGATTTCTTTCTGAAGGGGGTTAGTAGGCGAACCAACTCACGCCGCCCTCTATTTGCTTCAGGAATTCATATGTGGTGGCGTATTCTTCCATATCGGTCGGTAGGAAGCGCACTCCATTGCCGTACGCGTAGACGTTTGGTCCACGCTCCAGCTTGTCCGCCAGTCGCTTGAGGTGCTCTGGCCAAGTTGTAGGTGGCGCCCTCCGGCTTATGGCGGGTATAGCGCGCAACTTCGAGGCGTTTTCGGGTTCCGTGGGCTCTCTTCTAGTTGCGGGCGATGAGGTCGCAGGTGGCGCCCACCGGCTTATGGTGGGTATAGCGCGCGACTTCGGTGATTCCGTGGTTTTCTTGGTTTTCGCGGGTGTATCGATCGCGCTCGGAGGCTGCGTCCGGGCAGCATTTCGCGACGAAGTTAGTTTGTGCAGGTGCTGCCTGCATCTTTACACAGATACTACAGGTACAGATTACTACTTTTTCCAGAATTTGGATAACTCCTTGGCGGGAAAAAAATTTAATACCCGAGAAGCAGTACAAAATGCCTTTGAAGAATTTGTTGCCTCCCGTCCAGCTGATTTCTTTAAGAAGGGCCTCAATATATTGCCACTGCGTTGGCAAAGATGCAGTGATTGCGTGGGTGATTACTGGGATTAATAGAAATAAAAAATACATCAAAAAAATTCGTTTAAATTTTTTAATACAAAACGGCAATTTCATATGTAAAGACCTAATATAAGTGGGCTTTGAAGTGTAACTATCATTTTGTTGTATACAGGTAAAATAACGATCAATTTTGTAGTATCTACCAGTATTATAACTTTATTTAAAAGCATAGTTTGTAAATTATTGTGTTACATAACTACAGGATGGTACGTTGGTTTCGTGGCCCTTTTAACCCGTTTAAGAGTTGCTTCAGACACGTCGGAGTATAAGAGTAGCGTGTGTCCGCGTGCTCCCATCACTCCACGGAATAAAGTTGTTTCGACTGGAACTTATGGGTATAGTTGTAGTTCGGCTCCGGTCGATGTCCGCCGCCGCCGCCTCTAGAGCGTGACAGAACGTGCTTACGCGACGATATCACGTGTTTTATCAAATACTCCGCTGAACGTGTTCACTCTACTGAAACTTTCTTCCTTATTGTTTTGTGAAAATCTATTTTGAGTTGGCATAAGAGGATTTGTAACGTCATGTATATTCTGATATAGAGATTGAAAGTTACTATATAAATACTTCATATCTGATTACGTCTTTACGTTATTGTTTTTGTATATAAGTTCTCGGCTTATTTCGACGTCGGTACTGGCTATAACGAAACTATTATAATTTATATATATCTAGATATAAATACCTGTAAATATATGGAATCTTGAAACTTGTTACAGTTATTTTTTAAAGTGAAACTTCTTTAGGCGCATGAGTGTAAATTTTTTACAGATGTAACGTCACGCAGGTATGCAACGGAAGTGACGTCATTTGCAGTAAACGCAGATTTTTCATCTATTTTTTAAAGTTTTAGGTTTGTATAAATATAAACAAGACTTATAAATTAGTTCGCCAAAGAAGTTTCACTTCTGACATGTGGGCTTTGTACGCACGTACTTTTTTTCTAATGTCTTGAAATAATTACTTTGAGTAATATAATCATGGGCATATGTTCGGGAATTTATTATTCTACAGCTGACACTTACAATTCTATTACAATGGGGATTTGTAAAAATTGAAAAACAATAAACACTATATTTTAAATTAATGTCTCAGTTAGTCAGTATCTATGGTGTACTTCTTCCATAGAAAGTGCGAAGGAAAACTCGTTAATGTGCAGTGCAACTACTTTATATGTAATAAATAGTAATAGTCGTACATCCACATAACCGTGATAAAAGCTTATCTCATTGTATAGATATGAGTTTTCAGTACAAAACGTGTTGTACGCCGGTATATGGCGGTGGTAAATAACTCATTACTTTAGCGCATTATTAAACCGAGCATTCGTGCTGCGTTGTGCAGTCCGACAGCTAGTACGCATTGCATATAGCAGTTATTCAATTGGTTCCGACTTCGAGTCGGCTCTGTCACAACACTGCCTGCATAATAGTAAATGAATTGCTAAACATGTAACCTCTAGACTGTAAACTTTTAAATGAAATCATCTCCAGCAAATAAATATAATCATCATCATCATCTGCCTCTAATAGACCCACTGCAGGGCCATAAGCCTCTTCCCGAAGGAAGGTATAGGCGTAATCACCACGCCAGTCCACGACGTATTAGCGATTTGAAACTCTGAGAAATCCACAGTTCTATATTTTTCCCACATACAGTAGTACTACAAGAACATTCTCGGGTTCAGGTTTCCTCACGATGTTTTCCTTCACCGTCAGCCGATAGTGTTACCAATTTAAATTAGTAAATGTAGGCGAATTCCGAAAAATTCGTTGGTACATGCCGGTGTTCGAACCTGCGGACATCGAAATAATATTCCACCAATCAGACCACTCACCACCACCACCAACTCAATTCCATTTCCATCACCAGATCACATCTACGTGACAAACGTCAGTTTAATACCTTGCGTATAAAGGAGATAATAGAACACAACAAAGGTTCTAAGGTGTTCTCAAGAGATCTGGCTATAGGGCAAAGCCAGCTGACGAGGCTGAAGACCAAGGATGGCAACATTGTTTCGTCCAAACCAGAGATTTTAGGAGAAATCGAGAAATTCTATGGGCAGTTATACACGTCGACATCGAAACCAGTTGGTAGCCCAGCTATAGACCCAAGAGCTGAACTGATTCCGAATTATACCGAAGATGTCCCGGACGTCAGCATGTATGAGATTAGTGTGGCTCTTAAACAGTTGAAGAACAATAAAGCACCGGGTGATGATGGAATTACGGTGGAGCTTCTGAAAGCGGGTGGAATACCGGTATTGAAAGTCCTTCAGAGGCTCCGTAACGTTGTCATACTCGAGGGTACTACGCCACAAGCATGGCACAGAGGCGTGGTGATACTATTCTTTAAGAAAGGCGACAACACACTTCTTAAGAATTACAGACCCATCACGCTTCTGAGTCATGTTTATAAGCTGTTTTCGAGAGTCATCACGAATCGTCTCGCTCGCAAGCTCGACGACTTCCAGCCACCCGAACAAGCCGGTTTCCGGAAAGGCTATAGTACCATAGACCACATACATACGCTGCGTCAGGTTATACAGAAAACCGAGGAGTATAATCAGCCTCTTTGCTTGGCGTTTGTGGACTATGAGAAAGCCTTTGATTCGGTTGAGATATGGGCGGTGCTGGAGGCTCTTCAGAGGTGCCAGATCGACCATCGGTACATCAAGGTGTTAAGGTGTTTGTACGAAAACGCCACCATGTCAGTTCGACTCCAGAATCAGAGCTCGAAACCAATTCAACTGCAGAAAGGTGTGAGACAGGGAGATGTTATATCTCCGAAACTGTTCATAACTGCGTTGGAAGATGTCTTCAAGCTTCTGGAGTGGAGTATATAATTACATATATATAATACTAGCCTTTGCCCGCGACTTCGTCCGCGTGGAATATTTTCTTTGGGCTAACGCTAACACGTAGCGGAAGCTCTCAAGAGCAAAAAAAAACCCAGATTTTGAAACATTCTTCATCGTTGCTCCGCTCCTATTGGTCTTAGCGTGATAGATAGCCTATTACCTTCCTCGATAAATTAGTTATATAACACTGAAATAATTTTTCAAATCGGACCAGTAGTTCTTGAGATTACCCCCTACAACGTCACAAACTCACAAATTCACAAACTTTACCTCTTTATAATATTACTAGCTGACCCGTGCCCACTTCGTTGGGCGGTAATAGGCATTATCAAGCTACAACTTTTCTCTAGAACCCAATCATATAGTATTAAAAGAAAAAGTACTAAAGTCTTCAACCAATGCGTGTTGCCAGTGATGACTTACGGCACTGAGACGTGGCCGCTAACTGTGGGCCTCATAAGAAAGCTCAATATCACCCAACGAGCGATGGAAAGAGCAATGCTCGGGGTTTCTCTACGTGATCGAATCAGAAATGAGAAGATCCGTAGGAGAACTAAAGTTGCCGACATAGCTCACCGAATATCACAGTTGAAGTGGAATTGGGCAAGGCACATAGTTCGAAGGACTGATGAGCGATGGGGCAAAAAACTCCTAGAGTGGCGACCACGCACCGGAAAGCGCAGCGTGGGACGGCCCCCCATCAGATGGACCGATGACATTATAAAGGTTGCGGGGAGCCGTTGGTTACAGGCAGCACAGAGCCGTACGCTGTGGAGAACGTGTGGTGAGGCCTTTGTCCAGCAGTGGACGACTATAGGCTGAGATGATGATGATGAATCAAACCACTATGCCACCACGACTAAAATAAATATAATGCGATCATATTATTTATTTGAAATATTTATAAGAGGTTAACTTTTGCGATTTCACAAATCATTTTTATAAAAGGAACGTGAATAACAATTAATCGCAGCAACTTTTTGTATGAGTATGAATGGAGTAGAATGTACACGGAACCATATATGACATGTAATGACAGTGTTTACGTATTGTAAGAATTGCTATTTGCTTTGATGATCACTATTGTATTGTTTATAATAAATTTCTTCGAAGAATTTTTCATCACATACTATGGTTTGCCCTTAAAATGTCAAGTTTCGTTTAAAGAATTGACGTGTAATCATTACCTCAAAATTATACATTTTATACCTTTAATTTTAACACTCTAAATGTATTAAGAAAGACAAATATAAAGAAAGGAAATACTAAATCCAAAAGGTTTTACATATATCTTTTAGCGGTTTTTATTCCAAAGGATATAACAGCCATATTACTATATCAAAGAACGTTTTATAAAATTAACCTTTTAGTAGTTAATAAGAGGTTGTTAACTAAATCTTTCGAGAATTAATCCTCATATATGTAGGTTCTATAATTCGACATAGATAAAGTCGTCGTATAAAATTATCTTTTTTTTACAGGTCCTGTAAAATTACTGCACGGTACCTGATGGAAAGTACAGTACAATCCATAAATAACGGCGACTGTCGGTGTTAAATGACATGTGCCTCCTCACGCCTCGTATGAAGGACCCCATGTCATAAGATAGAAAAATAGATAGATAGAAAGGACCTAGAGTGGCGACCACGCACCGGAAAGCGCAGCGTGGGACGGCCCCCCATCAGATGGACCGATGACATTATAAAGGTTGCGGGGAGCCGTTGGTTACAGGCAGCACAGAGCCGTACGCTGTGGAGAACGTGTGGTGAGGCCTTTGTCCAGCAGTGGACGACTATAGGCTGAGATGATGATGATGAATCAAACCACTATGCCACCACGACTAAAATAAATATAATGCGATCATATTATTTATTTGAAATATTTATAAGAGGTTAACTTTTGCGATTTCACAAATCATTTTTATAAAAGGAACGTGAATAACAATTAATCGCAGCAACTTTTTGTATGAGTATGAATGGAGTAGAATGTACACGGAACCATATATGACATGTAATGACAGTGTTTACGTATTGTAAGAATTGCTATTTGCTTTGATGATCACTATTGTATTGTGTGCTGTCTATTTTGTATTTTTGATTTTCTTAAATTTGTTATGAATATATGCGCTTATGTATAAATTATATTGTAATAAATTTTTATCTGTTCTTATAATTGATAAACAAAAATAGTGAAATAACGAAGCGGGCAACATTTATTGACGGTCAATGCTTTTGGCAAAATAAAATTTTAGCAAAAGTAATTCGTTGAAGCTGTATGCTGTACATGTTAAATATTGAAATATTGGTGGTACGAGTTCAAACCAAAAACATGTATACACCTTTTATTTCTCTTGTGGAGTGTTGGAGAAGTGCCATAGAGAAAATTAATGAAGGAATAAATTCTTTAGCATCAAAAATTGACTAATATCGAGGATATTAAAAACATAAATAATACATGAAATCTTATTTAAATTTTTTTAATATGTAAACCTTAAAATGGTTTTATAACAACAAGATTAGTGCTTACAAGAATATAAGGGATTCCCTAGGGCTGACTTCAAAATGTTGAATACACATTTAAAGCCAAGTATATTTGGCATAATTCTACATTTTCTATACTTAGACATATACAAGAGATACATAAGAAGGGTTGACGTCAGGCAGGCAGCCGGTCATAAGACATTATACCAAATGTAAATCACAACATGAAAAAAGAAAATCTCTCGTGTCATCCCTACTCAGATGAGACACAAACGAAAAGAAAAATAATCCACTACTCACAGAAATTAATAGCTTATTTGTTGCATATTGTGTGACTGACTTTAAAAGTGTGAGATGAATAAAAAGAATTAGCGTACTGTCACACAACTCGTGTTTGAAAAAAGTAACACGTTTATATGAGTTTAATAGGAACATAAGTGAGAGTAGTATCTCCAGCGCGACGCACACACACGTATCTCCAGCGCGACGCACACACACACACACACACACACACACACACTCCGATGGTGATTTACGAGAGCGAGTGAGCTGCGCCGCGGAGATACCATATCGTCGCCGTGCTGCTCGCGGTATTCGTTACCAAACGATACCACTACCTGTAACTCAAATTTAAATATTAGTACACTTTAACATGATTAATTACACACACAGTAATTATATACATGTGTTTTTTTACACTTTATAGGTTTTAGAGTTTCACCACATTCTCATCTGATCGTAAATGTTGATGTGGCTCTCCAGCGCGTGTGCCGGAACACACTAACACGTGCTAGGGGACTAATTTTTAACTTGAGGGGCCGAACTAGCTAGCGGGTGCCGAACATAGAAAAAGCCCTACCACCATGCTATGACTTCATATATTTTTAACTTATGGGTTAGCCAGACGAGTACTAGATTAACCCTTACATAATCCAAAAAAGTTTTACGACCATATAGAACGTTTTTCTTCTACACAATTTATTCAATTTATATAAATAAACCTATTACAGTAAATAGAACGTAATTTCAATGGAAACACATAATACCCGAATTACTGTTGTAACCACACATAAAACAGAGTACTGTTTTGTTAAATAGTTAAAACTAACGAGAGTAGAGTGCGTCGAGCGATCTCTCGTTTGTATCAAATTAAACAGTAAAACAAGGGTTGATAAGGCATATTTGCGGCGCCGCGACCGTTTCCCTTGCCTTCATAACTACCCGTATCACCTCATACCTTCCACAATCTGTTGTTATTTTACACGTTTACGTTGTTGTTTCATTACTTCGGATGTCAGATAATGTTTTAATGTAAGCTTCCTGACCCTATAAGTAGAAGAACTCGCAGGATAATCAGTTTCGTGACTACATATAACCGAATTTTCATCTTTGTTTGGAACAGCTTACTAATATTTGATTTCAGAATATAATTACATAGAATATATGGTGACCATAAAATCCTGTTAAATGTTTTATTTTATTACGTATTGGATAATCAAACAGAAAAGGTGTTTTTGTTGTTAATCATTGCTTCTGTAACTTTATAATTAAAAACCATGATAACTGGAATATTTTGTTCTTATTGAGAGTAGTAACGTAACGTATTCGCATATAATTTGTTAAGGAATTTAATTTAAGGATTCACCTGTCTGCATGTGTGTACCCGCCTCACCCCGCCTCGCCCCGCCCCGTGCCCCGTTACCCTTAATCTCGACATCAGCCAATAAATCCGTCGCGCAGTACCCATTATAGTGTTATTAGGTGGAACGGTCGCGGCTCTCTGGTAACGCTTACGTAGTTTAACGTTAACATTATTTATTTGTTATTTAACGTTTTTACTACTAGCATTATACTATGAGTATGTAAATATTATATTATAGGGTAAATACTTCTCAAGAGAAAGCCCCAGACCACTCGCGGCATATTGGTCTTTTTCAACGCTACAAAGAACACTTTTATATTTACTATTGTATTGTGTGCTGTCTATTTTGTATTTTTGATTTTCTTAAATTTGTTATGAATATATGCGCTTATGTATAAATTATATTGTAATAAATTTTTATCTGTTCTTATAATTGATAAACAAAAATAGTGAAATAACGAAGCGGGCAACATTTATTGACGGTCAATGCTTTTGGCAAAATAAAATTTTAGCAAAAGTAATTCGTTGAAGCTGTACGCTGAACATGTTAACGAGAAAATATTGGTGGTACGAGTTCAAACCAAAAACATGTATACACCTTTTATTTCTCTTGTGGAGTGTTGGAGAAGTGCCATAGAGAAAATTAATGAAGGAATAAATTCTTTAGCATCAAAAATTGACTAATATCGAGCATATTAAAAACATAAATAATACATGAAATCTTATTTAAATATTTTTAATATGTAAATGGTAAAATGGTTTTATAACAACAAGATTAGTGCTTACAAGAATATAAGGGATTCCCTAGGGCTGACTTCAAAATGTTGAATACACATTTAAAGCCAAGTATATTTGGCATAATTCTACATTTTCTATACTTAGACATATACAAGAGATACATAAGAAGGGTTGACGTCAGGCAGGCAGCCGGTCATAAGACATTATACCAAATGTAAATCACAACATGAAAAAAGAAAATCTCTCGTGTCATCCCTACTCAGGTGAGACACAAACGAAAAGAAAAATAATCCACTACTCACAGAAATTAATAGCTTATTTGTTGCATATTGTGTGACTGACTTTAAAAGTGTGAGATGAATAAAAAGAATTAGCGTACTGTCACACAACTCGTGTTTGAAAAAAGTAACACGTTTATATGAGTTTAATAGGAACATAAGTGAGAGTAGTATCTCCAGCGCGACGCACACACACACACACACTCCGATGGTGATTTACGAGAGCGAGTGAGCTGCGCCGCGGAGATACCATATCGTCGCCGTGCTGCTCGCGGTATTCGTTACCAAACGATACCACTACCTGTAACTCAAATTTAAATATTAGTACACTTTAACATGATTAATTACACACACAGTAATTATATACATGTGTTTTTTTACACTTTATAGGTTTTAGAGTTTCACCACATTCTCATCTGATCGTAAATGTTGATGTGGCTCTCCAGCGCGTGTGCCGGAACACACTAACACGTGCTAGGGGACTAATTTTTAACTTGAGGGGCCGAACTAGCTAGCGGGTGCCGAACATAGAAAAAGCCCTACCACCATGCTATGACTTCATATATTTTTAACTTATGGGTTAGCCAGACGAGTACTAGATTAACCCTTACATAATCCAAAAAAGTTTTACGACCATATAGAACGTTTTTCTTCTACACAATTTATTCAATTTATATAAATAAACCTATTACAGTAAATAGAACGTAATTTCAATGGAAACACATAATACCCGAATTACTGTTGTAACCACACATAAAACAGAGTACTGTTTTGTTAAATAGTTAAAACTAACGAGAGTAGAGTGCGTCGAGCGATCTCTCGTTTGTATCAAATTAAACAGTAAAACAAGGGTTGATAAGGCATATTTGCGGCGCCGCGACCGTTTCCCTTGCCTTCATAACTACCCGTATCACCTCATACCTTCCACAATCTGTTGTTATTTTACACGTTTACGTTGTTGTTTCATTACTTCGGATGTCAGATAATGTTTTAATGTAAGCTTCCTGACCCTATAAGTAGAAGAACTCGCAGGATAATCAGTTTCGTGACTACATATAACCGAATTTTCATCTTTGTTTGGAACAGCTTACTAATATTTGATTTCAGAATATAATTACATAGAATATATGGTGACCATAAAGGGATTCCCTAGGGCTGACTTCAAAATGTTGAATACACATTTAAAGCCAAGTATATTTGGCATAATTCTACATTTTCTATACTTAGACATATACAAGAGATACATAAGAAGGGTTGACGTCAGGCAGGCAGCCGGTCATAAGACATTATACCAAATGTAAATCACAACATGAAAAAAGAAAATCTCTCGTGTCATCCCTACTCAGATGAGACACAAACGAAAAGAAAAATAATCCACTACTCACAGAAATTAATAGCTTATTTGTTGCATATTGTGTGACTGACTTTAAAAGTGTGAGATGAATAAAAAGAATTAGCGTACTGTCACACAACTCGTGTTTGAAAAAAGTAACACGTTTATATGAGTTTAATAGGAACATAAGTGAGAGTAGTATCTCCAGCGCGACGCACACACACACACACACACACACACACACACTCCGATGGTGATTTACGAGAGCGAGTGAGCTGCGCCGCGGAGATACCATATCGTCGCCGTGCTGCTCGCGGTATTCGTTACCAAACGATACCCGCCCAACGAAGTGGGCACGGGTCGGCTATTAATATTATAAAGAGGTAAATATTGTGAGTTTGTTACGTTGCATAGGGGGTAATCTCAAGAACTACTGATCCGATTTGAAAAATTCTTTCAGTCTTATATAGCTCATTTATCGAGAAAGGTTATAGGTTATATATGATCACGCTAAGAGCAATAGGAGCGGAGCACCAATGAAGAATGTTTCAAAATCGTTTTTTTGCTCTTGAGAGCTGCTATAGAGAAAATTAATGAAGGAATAAATTCTTTAGCATCAAAAATTGACTAATATCGAGCATATTAAAAACATAAATAATACATGAAATCTTATTTAAATATTTTTAATATGTAAATGGTTTTATAACAACAAGATTAGTGCTTACAGGAATATACGGGATTCCCTAGGGCTGACTTCAAAATGTTGAATACACATTTAAAGCCAAGTATATTTGGCATAATTCTACATTTTCTATACTTAGACATATACAAGAGATACATAAGAAGGGTTGACGTCAGGCAGGCAGCCGGTCATAAGACATTATACCAAATGTAAATCACAACATGAAAAAAGAAAATCTCTCGTGTCATCCCTACTCAGGTGAGACACAAACGAAAAGAAAAATAATCCACTACTCACAGAAATTAATAGCTTATTTGTTGCATATTGTGTGACTGACTTTAAAAGTGTGAGATGAATAAAAAGAATTAGCGTACTGTCACACAACTCGTGTTTGAAAAAAGTAACACGTTTATATGAGTTTAATAGGAACATAAGTGAGAGTAGTATCTCCAGCGCGACGCACACACACACACACACTCCGATGGTGATTTACGAGAGCGAGTGAGCTGCGCCGCGGAGATACCATATCGTCGCCGTGCTGCTCGCGGTATTCGTTACCAAACGATACCACTACCTGTAACTCAAATTTAAATATTAGTACACTTTAACATGATTAATTACACACACAGTAATTATATACATGTGTTTTTTTACACTTTATAGGTTTTAGAGTTTCACCACATTCTCATCTGATCGTAAATGTTGATGTGGCTCTCCAGCGCGTGTGCCGGAACACACTAACACGTGCTAGGGGACTAATTTTTAACTTGAGGGGCCGAACTAGCTAGCGGGTGCCGAACATAGAAAAAGCCCTACCACCATGCTATGACTTCATATATTTTTAACTTATGGGTTAGCCAGACGAGTACTAGATTAACCCTTACATAATCCAAAAAAGTTTTACGACCATATAGAACGTTTTTCTTCTACACAATTTATTCAATTTATATAAATAAACCTATTACAGTAAATAGAACGTAATTTCAATGGAAACACATAATACCCGAATTACTGTTGTAACCACACATAAAACAGAGTACTGTTTTGTTAAATAGTTAAAACTAACGAGAGTAGAGTGCGTCGAGCGATCTCTCGTTTGTATCAAATTAAACAGTAAAACAAGGGTTGATAAGGCATATTTGCGGCGCCGCGACCGTTTCCCTTGCCTTCATAACTACCCGTATCACCTCATACCTTCCACAATCTGTTGTTATTTTACACGTTTACGTTGTTCTTCGCCAGGCAATCGGTTCCAGTTCAGAGCCACTCCGTTACTAAGGAAATTGTGTACACTTGTTGTGTGTGAAAGGGATCGACTTATTTTAGTTTGATTTCCTCTTGTAGATCTTGTTGTGTCTATTTAAATATATATTTCGCGTAAGTATGGCAGGTTGTATTTATTAGTAACTATTTTGTATATTTCTATTAGGTCACCACGAAGGCGTCTTTCTTCGAGAGTAGTCAGGTGCAGTACAAGCAGTCTGTCTGGGTGTGACTTTTTCCTTAAAGATTGTGGTATTTATGTGGCTTTTCTTTGAACACTTTCTAGAAGGTTGATATCTTTCTGGAAGTAGGGACTCCATATCTGGAAGCCATATTCTAGAATTATTAATGAATTATATTATCATTATAATATTATAACGAGGTAAAGTTTGTGAGGTTGTATGGTGATAATATCTGGGGAGTGTAAGGGGTGTCGAATAACATCAGAAGACTTGAGACACACAAGCCAACCTCACCTGCACATGGTGCACTGTGCTGAATAACGAACGAGGCAATGGCGAAAACGGGGTGGTAGGGTTTTACAGCCTGACTAGGTTGCAGTCACCATGTATATGGCGAAAAAGCCCGTCATAGTGAATCGCTTCTGCTTCTGCTTATCGCAAGCCGGCATGACAGCGGCGACCGGCGATGGATAGATTCTCTCTCGGTGGTCGCCATTGTTTTTGGATTGTACTGTGCTTACCATCAGGCATAGGGCAGTCATTTTGTCGTACTACAATAAAAAAAGAAAGAAAAAATGGTCGAACGAAAGCGTTTCTTACATTAGCGTACTTAACGATGAGAGATATATGACTGAGTTCTAGAAAAAAGTTGTACCTTTATTTCCGCCCAGCGAAGTGGGTACGAGTCACCTATATGCGATATTTTAGGTAATGGTTTTAGGTTTAGGCCTATATACTTATCTATTTTTCCTTCGTTCCTTCCTTAAGTCGTGTCGTCATTAGAATTACAATAACTTTTTGATAGCGTGGACCGATTTTAATAAGACCAAGTCTAAATGTTACTCGGGGATATGCTTTATGACTTTCTTGGTGAGGTTTTATCGTGAATGCATTACTTTGGGAGTGATGC
The DNA here is from genome assembly GCA_015888305.1 of Antheraea pernyi. Classification (NCBI taxonomy): domain Eukaryota; kingdom Metazoa; phylum Arthropoda; class Insecta; order Lepidoptera; family Saturniidae; genus Antheraea; species Antheraea pernyi. The sequence continues at coordinate 202,548 of MU159223.1, read as the reverse complement.
GTGTCCGTACAAACAGACAGGATTCTTCTAGGCGAGTTTAAAATTGAAATTAATTTTTAATACGATTATATGAAGATTGTATGGCAACAATATTTATACAGAATTAAATCAAGAAGCAGTGGACATTTCATGTCTATTTTTATGAAATTGATCGTCGCGGAAAGACGTGTAGAGCGTTCCGGAAACGTTTTTAAGAGGACATAAATAAAATTGCTTCTGCGCTATAAAATTAAAAACTCAGCGTATTCGTATCCCCTCAGACACCTAGTAGATAGCAGATACTGTGATATACCTAATTCCACGTTATACGGATTTGAAATCTAGCTAAACTTTTATACTTGGACATTATCGAAACGACGTGATTCACAGGGTGTCCTCACAGCGCGCCTCATTTCCGATACTCCGCCGGTACCTCATAATTCAAAGAAAACTGGTTTAAAATAAATTTTATTCATTACTCAAAGGTTACATGTTCCGACTCCGAGATGAAACATGATCATGAGCGCCGGACCGAGATTTATGTTGAGATCAGGTCCGGATCACCTGCTAGGGTGCTTTATTTTCTATAGATATTACAAAATTTTATGATATATTGCAGGTGATGTCTTGTTGTATTGTATAGTCAAAAGGAATATCATCGCCGGTTCAATGCCACGTCTAAATCTGTTATATTCAAGTCGAATAATAAAACGCTTGTAAAGACTCGTCGTGTGCCAACCGTAGCTAATGATTTGTTGAAACAAAGTTGAGCGTTTCATAGTTAGATTTAAAGACACAAACTTGGTTCCCGCCGATTGTCACGTCTCGTATAGCTCGTCGTATCACCGCTACTATAAATAATATCTATTTTGTGGCGTGGCTACATAAATAAATGCAGTGAAAAGCGATCTGTATGCGGATCGGCACTACTAGATTACTATCTCATATCGCATCAATTTTTATGTTCTCGTTACACCGAGATTGATCAATTTGTTTTTATGTATAGTGCCGTGTTCCGTGTACATGGTACACAGGGAAAGCGCACGCGGGCGACTAGATTCTCAGAATTTCCTTTCTTTCTACGACATTAAAAATAGTTTAAGCACATTTTTTTCCTTTTAGTTCCGTGACACACATTACTTCGGAGAAGTGTAGAAATACATTCTACATAAATATAACTCAGTATGGTACATGAACTGATTACATTACTGAATTGAACTGATTAAAATAATCTTAAAAGGGCTAAATATTATCAAGCTCGTGCTCATCAACGCTATGTAATATTTAAGTGTTGCATTCGGTTATAAACACACTTGATCGGCTAATACTCAGTAAAGCTACAGCGCTAACACATCTACACGTCTAACGGGTTCACGGAAACGTTCTGCTAGTTGTGTGTAATACACCGTAATCAGGATCAGGTCTGATGCGTACAGACTGAAAATGTCTGACTTCTTCGAACTACTATGCTCTCAAGTTTGACTAACTGTAGTTTTAATAGTTTTTTAGTAGTTTTAACTAATGAGTATTCATTTCGTTATATCATACACAAAAAGCCAAACTGCTTTAACACATCTAACAAAATGTAATGATTTCTATTTTTATAATTAATTTTAATGATTTAATACGGACTTTATAATATTTTTATTAACTAAACTGACATTCAAATGACTTAAACGGACTTATCATCTACTTCCGGTACCGCTACAGTATATCCGAGACGCGACCGGCACATTAACACTAGCGCCACCCTATTAGAGTTCGGCCCATAAAAGGCAAGATGTCGTGGATCGGACACACACTTTATTTATATTACTATAGAAATATATGACATGAAAAAATAAACCAGATCGAGTTTCTTGCCGGTTTTTCTCGATGACTGGGCTGTTTTCCGAACCGGTAGTAGCTTTGACGTTCATAAGCGCCTTCTCAGGGCCTAAATTGAATAAAGGATATTTTGATTTTGATTTTGATTTTGACTTCTATGTCGATGTTATTGTAGGGCAAAGCTCTGCTCTGATAAATAGCCATAATGCTTACAGAGTATTCATAATTTTTCTTGACTAACCGACTATACGTTTGTTTATTAAAAAAGAGAGTACTGCAATGTACTATGTTTTTAATTCTCATCTGGTAAATTAACCGACTCAAATTGACATTCAGTCGGCAAACGGCTCCATGTAAGACATAACCCTTATACTGTTTTCTGCTCACGGTAGGTTCATGCTCTCTAACGGGTTGTTTTAATTTTCTTATACCTTACCATATATTTTAATAATAAACTTTTCTTCTCAATCAATCAATCTAAATTGAAAATACTCTATTCAATTTCGGCCCCGAGAAAGCATGAGCATGAACGTCAAACCTACCACCAAATCGGGAAAACAACACAGTCGCCGGCGAGTAACTCGATATGGTTTATCTCTTCATCATACATATTTTTACAAACATAGATAGTTACATTCATTTTTGATGGATGCACAGAGAGAATCGTTATTTCCAAACGTCACCATCGTTATCATATTGATGCGAGCAAGGGTGATTGCAATTGTAAGATTTCTTAAAAATCTCCAGTACCTGTTACAAATAGCGATGATACGAGACACGGAATTTTCTCTACAGATAACGGAGAAAGGCATAACTCAGGAATTTTTCGAATCAAGATAACTTTTTTTTTTGAGTTTTTCAGATATTACTTGTACCTTGAAAGTAATATTGCTGGAGTAGCTCTATACGATATTGCAGGAGAGGGGCGCGGACTTCGAACGCGCCGAAGTAATTACACGAGTCGTCTGCTTACTCGCTGATACTAACTGCTAATTGAAACCGTATCCGAGATATTCTCGTCTCGTCTCCTTATTACTATAGAACATTTTAACATGCTATTCCTAGTTAAATTACTAAAACTCTGCAGGTAGTTTTAAATAATGTAACGAAACTAATTTACAGATTAAAATGTTGTATAGATATAAATTTTCTTTGAGTCTAGTACCTATGGTAATGTTATATGTTACTAACAACCGCTCACGACTTTGTTCGGTATAATCTAGAATAGAAAACATAATATTTATCAAGTATAGGGTATAGGGCATAATAGTAGCGAATTATAGTGAAATGGATAGATACAGAAAAATTTTTGCGATGACAAAATTCGATCGCTCAACCACTATTGGAGTTATAATACTTAAAGTAGTTAATGTTTTTGTTTTTATAATGAGGTGTAGGCGAATTGTGTGTCTTTTCGTTTTCCGTACTCAATATACATCCTTGAAACTATCATAATACAATACTAATTATCTATGTAAGTAGTTACATGCGAATGTCAGTTTATATAAATTTAACAAATAATTCAGATATTCGCTCACAGAGAAGATGATTTGGCGTACAATTGACTGGGAATTTCGATAGGTTTGTTTTAATAAGAAAGGCGAATGTGATTTTTATAAAAATATTATTTTCGTATAATAGTATATATCATAATGTAATAAAAAGGGTAATAAAAACACAAAGGCGAGTGTTGAGTGCTAAACGCGCGAGGACGCCGCGTTACGAGTCCGCACTTGACATCAGTGAAGTGTGTTCACGCGGTATCCACCTCTTGTGTCCACTGATAAACCTCGCACAAACGTTTTCATAGGATAATATAAATACAGGAATATCCTCCAGTATTTTCACATATTCTAGTAATTCGGTGTTCTTGTGCCGAGTCGGTATCGATCCGCACTCGATGTACGCATGCCATACGTGATGCCATAACGCGATAACTAATAATTGGCTGTAGAGCACCAATAAACTGAACGATAAGTATTATTTAATAATTGCACAATTTTTATCATCTAAAGTTATTTCAAATACAACACTAGGGAGATACATTTGGTGTACATTTAATAAGGAACTTTCTAGATTAACAAGAGTGTTGGTTTTTTAAATATTAACGATAATTAATTCATTCATTAAAACAGCAAGTTCACCTGCCATTCCTACTGTGACAAATGTGTCAAATCATCAATCAAATTTTCAAATCATCCTAACTTATATTATAAATACGAAATTGAGTTTGTTACTTATTTAAAACATATGTGTCAACTTTCAAATCTATGTATCTTTTGATAATTTTGTTTCCAAAAGCAATTAATATCATTTCCAAAAGCAATCGAGGTTCATTAATTATTGACAAAATCATTAGGACAATATTTTAACCACCACATAAGACTACGCCAATAAGAGAAAACTTATATTAATAATAATTGCTGCGTAAGTTGCTAGTGAAATTGCTTTCTAATGAACTTAATTTATCCGTTTACAATTCTACGTAGAGTTACTCTGTGTACATCTCTGTGACATCTGGAAAGTGCAGTGTCGCGGCCGGCAGCTCTTCCTGAATCATCAATTTCCAGTAGAGTTGCACTGTATATAGAGTTGTCAGATACAGTCATATAGATGTGCTGACTCACTCGGTTTTAGTCGTAATGCTGAGCGCACACACTCACTGTACTTCATAAAATTGTCTGTTCGGTTCCGTTTCGTGACTTTGTAATGGCGAGTTCCTGGTAGAGGCAGGGTGAGATTTGTTTATTTATTCATTCAAGCCAGAACACATATTCATGAATGGAATTTAGCTCTATATATTTTTAGATATTGTAGATTTGTACGCGCTACTCTAACTAAAAATATACGTTACTCATTATTTAAAATGTATCCTGTACTGTTTCCACTATACCGTGTGAAGGGGCTGGTGGGACCGTGTAATTAGGCCCCACCAGGATATGCGGTAAAATAAATAAGAAGCGTGGGAGCGGTTGGTAGTGGCCTTGCCTATAAATAAATAAAATAGCAAGAACCCCAAATAACAGCGTGGACTGACCTGCAACTCAGCACCTCGTACGGAGAAGCGGCGTCCCAAGCGAAATATGCGAACTGCGAGTTGCTCTCCTCAAGCGGGCGGCGTCAATAATTGTTACGGTGATTCTTCCCGTGCGGACACCATATAGTAACTCAGCGTTTACAATATATATTTAATGTGGTGTAAAAACGTTGCGGAGTGTATGCGTAGTATTGCGGTGTAAAATATGGAAGAAGAATGACAACATTTTATTTTGTTCTTTTTTCTTTTTTCATTTTAATTATTTTCCTTATATTTGTCACAATGACATCTAAAAAGTTCGTAACTAAGGCGTCTGCATTCTCCGTACTTGATCAATGAGATCCAGGCCATAAACACATCTCATTATCTGGAGCGCAGTTATTAAATTTATTTATAAGGGGCCAACCATACTCCCCGCGTTAAAAGTTCGAAGAACTTTTAAAAGAATAATAAAGGTAAGAGATGAAAATTAATAAAAGAGAAAAAGGAAAAGAAAATATACATGAAAACCAAGTTACATGATAAGCGATTGCGGAGTGGAGATATTCTGACGATAAGGCGTTCAAAGCTACCGAATTTCGTTTTTACCGTCGCTAATCTAACTGTATGATCCGCAACGGTATAAACAGCGATAATTATACTAATCAGTCAACTTAAAGGTGGAGAATTTTTCTGTCCAAAGATTACGACAGTTTAAACTCCTATGGGTTTATCTAGATTCGCCCATTTGTATATATTTTTAGTGTATGCAAATAATTAAAGCGTTACCTTTTGCAGAAAATCTAAAAGGTATAATTTTTTTGCGTTGTATAAAATTGATGTGCATATCTAATAAATTAGCACCAAGTAAAAATTATGGTGACGGTAACATTAAAAAGTGTGCGAGTGTGATGACTTCTAAGTGTGGTTCATATTATGATACCACGTTAAAGGGGCTAGAATTAATAAGCGGCTATTCAAAAGATTAAAAATATATAAACATAAAAATATTATAAAACGACGAGCAAAGAAACTCTTGCTCTAGCGGAAAAATATTATATAGTCGGGAGAAATTTACCCAAAACATATTTAATGTTTCAAAAATAATCGTTTAGTGGACAAAATAATAAGAGCAATCGAAAAAGACTAAATTAAAGAAACGTGTTGTTATGTATTAGGTTTCTTGAAGCGGTTTTGAATATAGAAAACTCACTGGAGGTTTCCCATGATAAGTTTTGACGAATTCCCTTTAGTGTTAAGTTTAATAATCTTACGATGCGAGCATGGAACGCTATTAGGTAAGATTGGCGTGTTGCAAAATGCGGCCGCGTATTTAGAAAATTGCGGGTGCGTGTGCGGTAACTTCTCTGGTTCAAAAAATTTATGAACTAAGCCTTTTAAGGCTAATGCGGTAAAAGAAGACGCAAGGTGCGTTGACGGAACAACGGATGGCGGTAAAGGAGTGCAGTGTACAGAAGATATATTGCGATTATGTTTTTTACATGATAATAAATGCATATTTCTAGAAAAGTCTTTATCAAAATGTAAAAGGGTGTGATGTCGTTTGTTGCATATCTCGCAAACAGACGACGATTTACATTTTGAGAAGGTGTGTAATGTACTTAAACAATTTACACATGCGCGTTTACATTTAATAAAATCAAATCGCTCTTTAGACGATGGCAAATTCTTAAACTTCATGCAGCGGTAAAGATGAACGTGGTTGCTATTGTTGCAAAAAGTACAGTACGACTGAAGAAAACGCGTGGCAGCCACAGGGGGAGCGGGAGCTGGAGCCGAAGCTCGAGCAAGAACGAAAGTTGAAGTGTGAACGGGAGCGGTAACTGGAACGGGAGCGGGTGCAGAACCGGAAGAGGGAGCTAAAGTAGATGCAGCGGTACCCGAGATTAGCGCATTGTCACTCGCGAGGAAGTTTGTATAATTATTATGTGGGCGCGGTTCACGTAATTTAGCGGGTACTTCATTATCTGCACTCTTCTTGCTAAAGTGCGAGTGAACCGTACTTGATCGTTCCAAGATCTTAACTTGATCTCGAACGAAATTAATTAGTTGTTCAGTAGTCGGTATTTCAATATCACGTACTGACATTTCGAACGACTGAGCGGTTTGAAAATCAATTTTTCTTAATGCAAAATGAATTAAAATAAAATCTGTCAAATCCGGAATGTCTAGTAATTTAAGTGCAGATACGGATGACGTAAAATTTTCTATGAACAAATCTAAACTTATCGAAGTAGAAGAACAATCCTTCATATCTAAAATATTATTTAAATAATGGATACCTAATGCACGTTTGTCCTGATATTTTTTTACCAAGTTGTTCCAAATAATATTATATGTATCACCGTTCGGCAATATTCCGGCAGTTATTTTTAAAGCGTCGTGCGTCAACTTACCAATGAGGTATTGTACCCTCTGTGAATCTGACAATTGCTCATTGCAATGTATGTTGGCTTTAAAAGACTCGTAAAAAACAGGCCAATTCTCCATCTTTCCATCGAAAGTAGGTAATTCAATAGGCGGTAGTTTTATTGAATATTTAGCGGACTCGTTACAGTCAGATCGCAACGATAATACTGTAGAGCAACTATTCAATATTTTATTGCGGACGCGTTTTACACGAATATACAAATCTTCAAAAGACTCCAAACTTGAATAGTCAGCGCTAGAATCAGGTTTTGAATTTAATTTTATGTCATTAATTTGGTCGATAATGGATTCGAATCTATTTTGCAAATCATCAATAGTTTCTGACTCGGTCAGGAAATCTTCGTTAGCACGCGAATCGAAAGATGTAATATTTTTCGATAGATTATATATACGGTTAACTCGGGAAAAGAGCAATTCCTTTTTCTGTTCTAACTTCGCTAGAGAAAATTGCGCATTTGATGTTGACATTTTAAAATATAACGTGACTTGTCAATAACCAAATAAAATAGCGTAAATATAAGAATTCACAATATGAATTACGTGAATCTTATATAACTAAATAATAAGAATATATGCAGATAAATATGGAACAAAAAATGCGGTGATGCGATGCGTGGAAATTATCCGACTTACGAACGCCCAATGCGGATAAATGTGGAACGAAAAAAATGCGGTGCGTGGAAATTATCCGGCTTACGAAGGACCAATGAAGGGGCTGGTGGGACCGTGTAAATAGGCCCCACCAGGATATGCGGTAAAATAAATAAGAAGCGTGGGAGCGGTTGGTAGTGGCCTTGCCTATAAATAAATAAAATAGCAAGAACCCCAAATAACAGCGTGGACTGACCTGCAACTCAGCACCTCGTACGGAGAAGCGGCGTCCCAAGCGAAATATGCGAACTGCGAGTTGCTCTCCTCAAGCGGGCGGCGTCAATAATTGTTACGGTGATTCTTCCCGTGCGGACACCATATAGTAACTCAGCGTTTACAATATATATTTAATGTGGTGTAAAAACGTTGCGGAGTGTATGCGTAGTATTGCGGTGTAAAATATGGAAGAAGAATGACAACATTTTATTTTGTTCTTTTTTCTTTTATTTTAATTATTTTCCTTATATTTGTCACAATGACATCTAAAAAGTTCGTAACTAAGGCGTCTGCATTCTCCGTACTTGATCAATGAGATCCAGGCCATAAACACATCTCATTATCTGGAGCGCAGTTATTAAATTTATTTATAAGGGGCCAACCACCGTGGTTATAAAAATAATTATTTTTCAGTCATACACTTTCCCGCAGCGTATGTACCTTTTTTATATTTTCAACTATTATATAAGTGTAATTAAAATTCTATTTGGTGATTATTAACAATCTGTCTTGTCGCTAAACGTAATGAACAATGTCCGCTATATACTTAGTCTGGCCATAGATACTGTTACAATTAAAAATAAACAAAATATTGCATTTGAATTTGGAATCTGTGGTGATTATTAACAATCTGTCTTGTCGCTAAACGTAATGAACAATGTCCGCTATATACTTAGTCTGGCCATAGATACTGTTACAATTAAAAATAAACAAAATATTGCATTTGAATTTGGAATCTGTTATTTTTATACGATTAATCATTGAGATTTCTCATTTTGGCGCCCAATACATTGTACAATATTTTGCGATTAAGGTACTTTAAATTACACTAACTGTTAACCGCGGCTTTGTCTGCCATGCTATCTTCAAAACGGTTGGACCTATTTCCACGGCACTTTCACTGACAGATAGCTGACCTTACAAAAAGTAATTTAAGTAATTTTAATTTAGACTAGATGTTAACCGTGGCTTCGCTTGCAGTGCTATCTACGAAACGGTTCGACCGTTTTTACGGGACTTTCACCGACAACAAAATTTCGTAAAAAGTGATCAAGCCATTTTGAATTAAAGTCGGACATGTGAACAGGCAGATAAACACTGAAAACTATCTGAAGGGGCTGGTGGGACCGTGTAAATAGGCCCCACCAGGATATGCGGTAAAATGAATAGGAAGCGTGGGAGCGGTTGGTAGTGGCCTTGCCTATAAATAAATAAAATAGCAAGAACCCCAAATAACAGCGTGGACTGACCTGCAACTCAGCACCTCGTACGGAGAAGCGGCGTCCCAAGCGAAATATGCGAACTGCGAGTTGCTCTCCTCAAGCGGGCGGCGTCAATAAATGTTACGGTGATTCAACTCAGCGTTTACAATATATATTTTTAACGTGGTGTAAAAACGTTGCGGAGTGTATGCGTAGTATTGCGGTGTAAAATATGGAAGAAGAATGACAACATTTTATTTTGTTCTTTTTTCTTTTATTTTAATTATTTTCCTTATATTTGTCACAATGACATCTAAAAAGTTCGTAACTAAGGCGTCTGCATTCTCCGTACTTGATCAATGAGATCCAGGCCATAAACACATCTCATTATCTGGAGCGCAGTTATTAAATTTATTTATAAGGGGCCAACCACCGTGGTTATAAAAATAATTATTTTTCAGTCATACACTTTCCCGCAGCGTATGTACCTTTTTTATATTTTCAACTATTATATAAGTGTAATTAAAATTCTATTTGGTGATTATTAACAATCTGTCTTGTCGCTAAACGTAATGAACAATGTCCGCTATATACTTAGTCTGGCCATAGATACTGTTACAATTAAAAATAAACAAAATATTGCATTTGAATTTGGAATCTGTTATTTTTATACGATTAATCATTGAGATTTCTCATTTTGGCGCCCAATACATTGTACAATATTTTGCGATTAAGGTACTTTAAATTACACTAACTGTTAACCGCGGCTTTGTCTGCCATGCTATCTTCAAAACGGTTGGACCTATTTCCACGGCACTTTCACTGACAGATAGCTGACCTTACAAAAAGTAATTTAAGTAATTTTAATTTAGACTAGATGTTAACCGTGGCTTCGCTTGCAGTGCTATCTACGAAACGGTTCGACCGTTTTTACGGGACTTTCACCGACAAATAGCGGACATTATATAAAGTAATTGAAGCAATTTTAGTTTATACTAGCTGTTAACGGTGGCTTCGCCCGCTGTCATTCATCAAAACGGTTACATCGATTTTTACGGGACTTTCACTGGTAGATAGCGAACCTAATAAAAAGTAATTGTGGTTATTCTATTTTAGACTAACTGTTACCCGCGAATTTTTCTGCATGAAATTTAGCAAGATTTCAACTCATTTATTATTTTAAATGAGAGAAATTATTATCGGCTTATTGTTTACAATTCGACATTATAATTATTAATAACATTAATGAGCTGCGGGTACAACTAGTCTATACATATAATAAGAATGTAAATGTAACGTGTCTGTACTTTATCGATTTTCGTGAAAAGAAAAGTTGCCTGGAAAGAAGTAATAAAATACATTTCAATTTTGAGAAATATCTGTCTGTCTGTCTGTCTGTTTGTATGAACACGCATCGCTGCTAAAGTAATGGGTTCACAATAAAAGCACATGAAGAAAATCATAAAGCATATCTTCAAAAATAATTTGTTTTTAATTCATTAAAATTGGTCCACTTTATCGTAAGTTATTGTAATTTTAATGACGACGCGGCGTAAGTACAAGAGAATAGTAGACAAGTAAATGGACTTAATAGATTCAGATGACTTTATTAATCATTGTTTTTTACATAAGTTTCCACGCAGACGAAGTTGCGGGCACAGCTAGTATATAATATAACTGAATAAATATGACTTTTATATAGTTAAACTAAAATTGATTTTTCTATAAAGACGGTATTATCAATCTATACTTAAAACACACACATACATATCACACACCGTATAATTATATACACTCGCACTAATTGCTCAACAGCATTTACTTTTGCACTATTTTGTTTTATATTAGTGTTGTTACTGTTGTTTTGTATTAGTAAGTCTGTATGTCCTTTTATTGTTATAAGAAAATGTCTACTTGAATCATACTTAATTAAAAACGTACTATAATGTAAGTATATTTATTTCTTATTGTATCCTTTACAAAAAGAACCACCTTCTTCTAATAGAGTAGACTGAATCGCGTCTTCATCATTGTGAGGCTTACCAATGGAGTATTAAATTGGAAATAAGATCTATTTTATATAATAAAAGCTTGTGAGAACATCGAAAATAATTGCTTAGAGCAGCTATACCTGAGAGCGGTGTATGTGTGTGCGCTTGTGTCGGACACAATGGATTTGTGATGGATTTCGAATATATTCTATACTTTATAGATAAATAAAAAAGGTTTTCATAAGAATTCATAAAACAATATTGAGATGGGGGGCGCGAGCGGTCGAACCGCGCGCCCTCTTCATAAACTCCATCAAAATTAACAGACTAAACACAAAGTTTCCACGTTCCGTAAGATTTATTCGCTAACGACTCAAAATTTAATAAGAAACTTTAAGATATTTGTTATTCAACAGATTATTGAAGTTTCTCGTGAACATTTTTGCTTATTTACAGACAATTAATCTAAATATTCTTTACTTAAAACGCAATTATTCTAGATCATTATGCGGGGTTTTTTTTAAATTATATTATAGGAGGCAAACGAACAGACGGGTCACCCGATGGTAAGTGTTCACCGCCGTCCATAGACTAACATGGGGGGAGCTACAACTACGTTGCCGGCCTTTAAAAAAAGTGTACGCTCGTTTTTTGAAAGTTTGCAATTCATAATTGTTTGGAAATACCGCCGCTGGGAGTCGATTCCACAAGGTTGAAGTACGAGGCAGAAACGAGCTTGAAAACCTCACCGTGGAAGATCTCCACTAATTCAGGTGGTGTGGATGAAATTTTAGTTTTAGGTAGGTAGTACGATGGTGGAATGTAGCGGCAGGTATAAGTCCAAACAACTCCTCTGAACATTCACCGTGGTAAATGCAATAAAGAACGCAAAGAGACGCGATGTCCCGACGCAGTGCCAATGAGTCGAGCCGATCGGATATTACCTCGTCGCCAACGATTCGAGCCGCTCTACGCTGGATGCCGTCAAATGGAAGCAGCTGATATTGAGGCGCTCCAGCCCAAAGGTGAGAACAGTATTCCACGTGTGGGCGGACTTGCGCTTTATAAAGTAGTAAACGATGTTCTGGTGTGAAATACTGTCTTGCCTTATTAAGGACACCTAGTTTTTTGGAGGCCAACAATGCTTTGCTTTCCAAATGACCGACAAACTGAACGTCACTAGATATGTCAACGCCGAGGGTACTAATACTAGGTTTGGCGACTAAGGGGATTCCCTGAAAGCTAGGCATTTTAAAAAGGACCAAGTTTTGTCTACCCCAATGCGAGACGTGTTCGAGTGACGTCTCCATTTCAGACACAAGTTGATTGCGGCACTCAACAACGCGTTTCCGGGAAATATTAGCATGGCCAGTATATAGAGCATCCCTAGTGCTATCGTCTCCATAGAAATGAATGTTGCTTACTTGCAACATATCATTGATATACAGAAGAAAGATAGTAGGGGATAATACACAGCCTTGTGGGACACCAGCATTCACAGGCTTCAAATCTGAGCATGCACCGTCGACTTTTATGCTTGGGCGCGTGAGAAAGCTAGATACCTAATTGCATAAATTCCCGGGAAGTCTAAAGAAAGTAAGCTTCGAGAGAAGCGCTTTGTGCTAAACCCGATCAAAAGCCTTCGCTACGTCTAAACTTATGGATATGAATGACATCACTTACAGACTTCCAAGATACTGGCACAACGCCTGTACAATATAAGTACCGAAAAAGACGCGCAAGAACTGCAGCCACATATCCTTAGCACAATTGCGGTAATCCCGTCGGGTCCATTCGACTTCCTGATGTCTAAGGAGAAGAGCTTTTTGTATATATGTTTTTGCAAAAATTGCACATTGGGCATGCAGCTTTCTTGTCATCTAGAGTCGAGTTCGACGCAAAAAGACAGCCAAGAAGTTCGGCTTTGTCTTTTGCGTCGTAGGCCAACGAGATGTCTTCCTTCCGCAATGGTGGGAACGATGGCAGACTGAAGTTCCCTAAGGTGGTTTTGGTGAGAGACCAGAATGCCCGAGTTCCAGAGGGAAGACGAACCAGTCTCTCACCAATTTTGCCAATGAAGGTGGACTTTGCTAAGGCAATCGCTCTTTTGAAAGACCTGGATGCAACGTTATACTCCTTTTTACGAGCACTGGTATTTACATCCTTTGACACCAACGCGTCAACCCAAGCTTGGTAGCATTTTTACTTCCGGCGTTTAGCCATTCTGCAGGAATGACCAAGGTTGAGTTTTGCCACCGACTCGATAACTGTCCGAGTGAGTCGTAAGCAAAAGGTCCAACAGGGAAGGCGTATATTCGCATTCCACATCTGGGATCCGCGTAAGCGAGGTAACTAGTTGCGTTAGGGGGGACGCCAGAGCAAAGTCGAAAACAGATCTCCCCGCGTAGTCTGTGGTACGTGAACCTAGCCATTCAGCATGTTGGGCGTTAAAATCGTCAAGAACCATAATCTCAGCGGATGAGACTTGTTGAAGAGCTATGTCAGTCGCTATTAGAATGTGCTCCATGAGGCGATCCGTATCGCTATTACCGCTATGTGACCCGTAGAGACATGAATAGACGCGTGAATGGTCGACGTAGTCTACACGGAGTATGAGTAGTGAAAGCTTCAAGATGAAACCTTTTAGTGAAACCTTCAAGATTGACAAGGCGACGGAAGCATATATCCTCTGCAACGAAACGCAACAATGTAAGCCCTTTTACTTCCCGTCGGTTTTCTGTGAGAGGGTGGTACTACCCCGGACGAGCCGACCCATTCATGCTGAAACCAATAATAGTTTCAGGGTGGCTTTACCACCTACAGGTTGCATAATGTACCGTGTGTACTATGCCGCAGTGCCGAAGAGTCCATATAACCCGATTCTCATCAGTTTCCTTTTAAGAATTGCCATATAACGTAAGTACTTAATGACATATGTACTCCAAAGGTAAATAGGAATTGCATGCATGCTACGCACTATTTTCGTAATTTATTTGACGTCTAAAAATGTATAATAACATCAAGTCAAATATGGTAAAATCTATGTAGCAAATATAATTCGAAGATAAGCCTTCAAAACGGCAGCTTGTAAGGTACCATCCCATGTCTTGCATTTCCCTAAAAATCAAACAAAGTTTGTCCTAAGAAGTCACCAATTTAATCTGGTCCAGTAGCGAATACGCATTTACAAGTTAAAGATAAATTTATCGTTCATAACTCGCTGGCCTATGAAAGTGTTAGAATATACGTCATTTCAATACACTTAACATACTGAATAATTTAGTAACTACTCAATCAAACTCTTTACAATATATCACGTTTCAATATTCTATGTAGCATTAATTATATAATATAGAGGTGATACCGAGACTCACGCATACACAGTGTGGATCGTCGGTTCATTTCTCGGTCGAGTAACCCCGCGCGGATCGCCTCGTTCCGCGTAATTTTAATACCATTCAATTAAAAAAAATATATAAAGCTTTTGCGATTATATACATCATCCAATAGGATAAGCTAATATTCGTATTTACCGCGTCAAAGGAATTTGTTATTTCATTATTTGGTGGTACAGGGCGAATTTAGTAACATTATCTGGGCATTCGAGTAAATGCTTTTGTTTCGATGACATGACAATATTTATTGCTAACTATAATTCTTATTTTTTTGAACTATTGGATAGCCATTAGAGAAAATGAACGAATTCTCCTTAGTTTTACCTCATTAGTGGGCCTCATAAGCCTTCATATTAAATGACATGTGGGTGAATTATCTGGAGCCAATTATTGCGATTATTTATTAGGCGTTTTTTGGATCATCACTTACAAAGCAATGGATATGTACTCTGTCCAGCAAGTAATATATCTTTCATAAACTTTTACCTTCTCAAGAATGATGATTAATTTGCCAGGATCAGGAAAGTTTTAATATCAATGGAGCATAATATATCGCAGGGTCTCACTTCCTTGACGATATGATTAATATTCTTGTAAGTAATTGCAAAATGAATTATACTTGTGGAGTGTTACAGCATGCGATGTAATAATTAATTTGTTCTCTGATTGCAGGGGCAGCTCTAATACGTTAAGTGATCTTATGAAATTCTTGTTGTGGTTTAATTTTTCTATATAGTTAATTTGTAACAGTTAAAATTATGTTTAATTAAACTCCAACCTGTTTTGTTCGTTTAATTAACTAAATAATCGACAATAAGTAACATTACTTTTACATAATAATATCCGACTGCTGTCCTGCATATATAATATAAATATGAAAAAGTTTTTTGATTCAAATATTATAAGCATTTTGGTAGCTATCAAAACAGTACAATGACAAATTTTCAGGACAATCTATTGGTTATTAGAAACGTTTGTGTTCTTTGCGAGGCTTAAATGTAATAAGATGCGAACTATAGAAAGCAGGTAATTTTGAACTTTGTATTGAGCTCGTAAAAGTTTAAAATTAATAATGGTACTTTTTAAGCGCTCTTAAAATTAAAATAACGTACGCTTGCCGACGCGACGCGATAGTCGGCTGCGTAACACACTAATGATTTTATTGTACAGAGAGTGTTCAGTTAGTCGTTTCTCCTCCAAATAACGCAAATATAATTATTTGTATTTTTGTATAAAGCATTTGTACTTTTATATCGAGGAACGCGAAAATACGAGAAAGGTCAAAGTGATTTTGCTATAGTGTTTTTATACGAGAGTGGAACAAATAACAACGCAACTAGACAGTGACAGTTAACCAGGTAACCAGTGACAGTTGAACAGTGGAAAATGTACATAGTATGCGCTTTAGAGTGAACACGTTCCTGATTATTGTTTCGTGGTCCATTTTTAAATGTTATAGAATAGTGTGTGACTATATTATATTTTTCCATCAATCTTTTCCGGTTCCGCCGTTATATAATTCGAACGTCACAAACTATGCTCTAAAGAAAAAATGTATCTATTTAGTTTCAGCAATAAAGGCTATAATAATAACATATCATCATTACTTCTAACAACATTTTATCATTATAAATTTTATTAGGAAATATAATCAGTACCTTAGGAAACCTAGTGCAATCTAATAATACACATGTATATGACAGGTTATTAACTCAGTTAGATCAAACCTGAGTCCAACACATTGCCAACAGTAATTATAATTAATTTATAGGTTTTCATTGAATCAATATTGAAACATAACTATTTGTCTGCCTCCATACCTAAGCTTACACCTAATAACATAATCTGGGTCAGTAGGGATAATAGTTTTGGTTTAGTGGTCATGTGTATTGGTATACATTGGTAATAGACGACTATTGACGTCTGAATCCTACAATAAGCCTGAGCTTTCAATAAAAAAACATCATAGCGACATTATATCATAGAGGTAGAACATTTTCGAATAAAGCCCACTTGAATAACAACTTTCTTTAAGATAATCTATACATATAATAAAAATGTAACTGACCGCTGTCTGTACATTAAGTATATATGAGAAAAACTATTATTAGGGGTCTTTATAAATGCAATAGAACCCAAAACAATGATTTTTAGAATTTTTGTCTGTTTGTCTGTTTATCTGTTTGTCTGTGCGTTTGTGCACGCTAATCTCAGAAACGCCTTATCCGATTTAGATGTGGTTTTCACTGATATATCGTGGTAAGGTTCACTTAACATTTAGTGTTTGTTTCATGTTCGTAAATAAAAAAGTTATGCCAATTTAAAGAATCACGTCGAACATTTGTTAAACTATCTATCTACTGTTCTTTCTCTTTTCAGTAGCATTGACTGCAACTTTACTAAATTTCATTATAATAATAATGGTCTATATAAAATTATGATTACATAATAATAATAAATATAAGGTAAAAATGATCAGTTTCGGAAAATTAAATTAACCAATGTCAGTTGACCTCAGATCTATATGATCAATCATATGAAATTGGGTTCAGCTTAGGCTGGTGATGTAGGTTGTACACGTCTGCGCAGGTATATAAAGCGCGCCGAGAGCCGCGCCGCTCCTTCGTAGTCCGGTGAAGCTGTAAAGACCTTAACAGGTCAATAGCATAGTCAGTTCAAGAAAAAAAAACGCGCCGCTGCTTACAGCATTCAATTATTCGCAGCAAACGCACGTATTCCGGAGGCGCATGGCGTAACAGTTGCATTCGATAACACTGACTGTTTGCATAGTTCATCTATTCTATCTATCTTCTTCTATATACATACATATAATAAAAATGAAGTGTGTGTATGTAATATCAAAATAAATTTTTTCACTGATTGGGTATGAAAGTATACAAGCTTCTGATAACAAAAATGCAATTTTTAAAATTTTTGTCGGTCTGTCTGTCTGTCTGTTTGATCCGGGTAATCTTCGAAACGGCTGAACCGATTTTGTCGGGAATTTCACTGGCAGATAGAGAAAATTACAGCGCGTTACTTAGGCTACTTTAAATTAGACTATCTGTTAACCGCGGCTTCGTCTGCCATGCTATCTTCAAAACGATTCGATCGATCTTCAGATCACTTTCACTGGCAGATAGCTGATCTTATAAAAAGTAATTTAAGCAATTTTAGTTTATACTAGCTGTTAACCGTGGCTTCGCCCGCTGTGCTATCACCAAAACGGTTACATCGATTTTCACGGGACTTTCAATGGTAGATAACGAACCTAATAAAAAGTAATTGTGGTTATTCTATTTTAGGCTAGCTGTTACCCGCGACTTTGTCTGCATGAAATTTAGCAAGATTTCAACTTATTCTTTATTTTTAATGACAGAAATAATTATCGGCTTATTGTTTACAATTCGACATTATAATTATTAATAACATTAATGATATAGAGGTCTTCCTAATAAGAGTATTACGTAAAGAGTTCCATAATACAATTTGTTGCGGAACAGACAAGCGTTTATTTTTTGTATAGTCACTAAATCTTAATTATAATAAGGGCAATGTATATTAAATGTAATGTAAATATAAATCTTTATAATAATATTATTAGTTATTGTTTCAATAGTTCCTTATACAGTGTAAGTGAGCACTGAGGTAGTTATATGGTTGGTTATGGTTCCAAATATTATGCTGATGACAAACCTCATTTGGCACGCTCTTTGTATTTATATATCTAATGTACACGTTACATGTTACTTTTAGTGGCGTGCGCGTCGTACTTACAATTGTCTTTAAAGAGCGTTTCTGTAATTGTACATAGTCTCACAATTCTATAATTATTTAATA
>MU159223.1:160102-181273 GCA_015888305.1 Antheraea pernyi | reverse complement strand
GAAGATACCGCGCAGCACACGTTGTCTGAGTGTGCTGCGTGGGGGGAGCAGCGCCGCATCGTGGCGGCGGCCGTGGGAGCGGACTTATCGCTGCCGAGCGTGGTTTCGGCCATGCTCGGCAGCGAACAGGCTTGGCGGGCGATGGCCTCCTTCTGCGAGGAGGTCGTCTCGCAGAAGGGGGTGGCGGAGAGGGCCCGCGAGGCAGACCCTCAAAGTGGCCGTCTCCGCCAAAGGAGGACAGGCAGGAGGAGAAGGCGCTTCGCCCAACTCCTCCTGCCACCGGTAGCCGGACCTGAGGGGATGGGCCGGGGGGCCCATCTCCTCATTGCACAGGTCCGGCGAACGAGGGGGGGCAGCCGGTGTGTACCCGGTCTGTCCCTCTATAGGTAGGAGCCCGGCGGCCACCTTCCGCTCTACAAGGTTGATTAGCTTGAACGATCCCTTGCCGCCCCCACAAAGTGGTCTGTCGGTACACCGTGGGGTTTTAGTCCGTGCGACTCGGACATAACCCACCCTCTCCCCCGGGAGGGTAGCGTATCCATAAGGGATTTCCCCACGTTAAAAAAAAATCAGCGCATGACTTATGCCTGTCCGTCAATTTGTGCTGAACTTGGAAGTTAATACTCAAATAACTATAAAGAGCGACGGATCATTACAGATATTCATCGCCCGTGACTTATGCCTGTCTGTCAATTTGTGCTGAACTTAGAAGTTTATACTACAAATAACTATAAAGAGCGACGGATCATTACAGATATTCATCTATTCACCATAAAAATGAAACATATTACAAGAATGTAAGCAGAAAGGTACTATCATCGTAAATGTTGTTACTATTTTTATTATATACAAGTATACTGGGAAACAAATTAAAGCATGCTATCCCTTTCTGTCAATAAATAGATTACCGGACAGTTGACGATCGGTAACTACATTACGTAATAGTCGTTTCATCTATACTCAATTAATAAGGAGTTTTTGGCGGGATCTCAGCCTATGATGTAGTGGCTTTTATGATTTATTCATAATCTTGTGTTATTTGACTCTATATTTTGTAATACAGGTGGGCCTTTACGTAATATACTTCGGTTATTGTAGATAAGTGAAGTGGATGGGAAATAATAACACGGAGCATGAATTTTGAGATGCCACGAAAATTCCTTGGAAAGTTCTAACAAGCAGGCCACCTAGTCGACAATGGCAGTAATGTTCTGGAAGATAGGTTGCCAAAAAGAAAAACGACATCATGAAGTTGTATCATCATGAATATCTCCCTCGAATTATTTTGTTTCTCGAGAAATTTAATTGCTCTTATTTGTCTATATAGACATAGTGTTTATACATACGATGAAATATACTGTATGTTTGAACATAATTATATTATATTTAGATGATTGAAATCACAAAAAGATTTTATTTTGTTAAAGAATGTATGTAAGTGAGGTCACTATACAAGTATATTAATTTTCAACCAAATATAAATGCAGTCGGTAGTTCCTTTTTTGGGTAAATGCAGAAATTTAATGAACATGATAGTTTATATATAACATTATATATAAAAAATGTATTTAATCTATACATTTTACCTTTACCTATACATATACTATACATATTCTTTACCTATTAAATTGCCGTTTTGTATGAAAAAATTTAAGCGAATTTTTTTCATTTATTTTTCTAATCACCTAGAGATATAAAATATACTTTACAAACTATAACACATATCACACAACAAATATTCATTAAAAAATTCAATAAAATTTGGTCTAGCCGTTTCGGAGAAGTTCGAACACAAACACCGTGACACGTGATTTTAATATATTAGAATAAAGATATGAATGTGCATGAAATGGTTAATGCAACTAAAGTATTTAAGTTGATAATTATTAATACTGTATCCGTCTAAAAAGCTTTCAAATTGTACGTCACCTTTTTTTTAGAAAATATAATGAGTATAGAGGGCTACCCTTAAAAAATGGCTTCACAGACTTCTTTGTAGGTCTATAAAAGGGGAATATCCCAACATACATTGTTTTGTTATATCTCAAAAGGATTAGGCAGCGTTTTGGATGAAAACTCCTAGGCTAAGCGGCTTGACCTTTTCCGACATGTCCGACAATTATTATTTCATTATACAATTATATTTAAACCCAACCCAATACGTCTAAATAGCTTTAAAATTGTATGTCATTTTTTTTTAGAACATATAATGAGTATAGTAGGCTATCCTTAAAAGATAGATATATCACAGACATTTTTTGTAGATCTATATCGTCTCTGTTGTTTCATTATTTACACCTGGCTAAAAAGAAAAATGTATCATATCATTGTCATTATAATATTTAGTCGTCAATACATTTTTCAATGGACGTCATTTTATTTTAACCTATACATCCAAAGTAAACCTTATTACATTTACACAACATACATTATTATATCTCAAAAGGATTATGCAGCGTTTTCGATGAAATCTCCCCGATGTAAATGTAACACTCATCAATAAAAAATGACTACTTATGGAAAAAGAATTCCAAGTTTTTTAAATAAAATTAATTTGAAATTAGAATTCTTATCCAAACAAAAATTATTTTGATTTGAAATGGCCAGTACTGCAGAACCGTAATTTCATAGGTAAAGACCTATTATAATAATAAGAATGTAAATCTAACGAGTATGTACTTTTTTGATTTTCGTGAAAAAAATTGTTGCAAATGTCTAGGAATAAGTAATAGAATACATTTCAATCATTTTTGAAAATGTCTGTCTGTCTGTTTGTATGATCACGAATTACTGCTAAAGTATAGGGTTCATGATAAAACCTCAAATCACAAACCATAAAGCATATCCTCGGGAGTAACTTAGTTTTATTTTATTAAAATCGCTTCATTCTATCAAAAGTTATTGTAATTTGAATGACGGCTCGAGGTAAGTACGACAGAAGAGCAGTAATCTATTATTATAAAGTTGGTTGTTTGGTTGAACGCGCTAATCTTAGGAACTAATAGTCCAATTTGAAAAAATATTTCAGTGTTAGATATATCATTTATCGAGAAATAGAAGAGAAGAGGCTATATGATTACGCTAAGATCAATAGGAGTGGAGCAAGAAGGAAGAATGTTTCAAAATCTCAAAACGAAAATTCTTTACGAGAGCTTCCGCTGCGCGTTAGCGTTAGCCCAAAGTAACTATTCCACACGGACGAAGTCGCGAACAGAAGTTAGTATCATTATAAAACTCTGAAGTACTGATGATTCAGCGAAATCGTGTTCGGAAATGGCGTCAATCGACGATTGAAAGTATTTCAATGAATCCGTAGCATGATGATGGGGTCTTTCTAAATAAGTTATTTATGTAGGTACTGGGCTAACCATAACCTTCGACTATGAAATTTGTCGCCCGGCATCCTTTTCCCTTGATTCAGAAATCAAATCAAATCAAAAACACTTTATTTAGTTTAGGCCCTAATAAGGTGCTTATGAACGTCAAAACTACCACCGATTCGGAAAACAACCCAGTCACCGAGAAGAAGCGGCAAGAAACTCGATCGGGTACATCTTTTTAACATATATATATTTCAAATACATTATACGTTACAATACCGTTTGTAGTGGATGCACAGAGAGGAGTCAATTCCAGACGTCACCATCGTTCACGTATTGATCCACTCTATAGTAGCCTTTCGACACTAAAACCCGCTTGACATGGTGCTTAAATTTACAGTCCGGCAAATCGGTAATATGTTTTGGGACTTTATTGTAAAACCTAACACTATTACCTAAGAAACTATTACTGGTTTTGCTAAGTCTGAAACATGGGACGACCAGTTTGTCACAGTTTCTAGTATTTAGATCATGTCGGTCTTTTACAAAATGCAGATTTTCAAAGTTTTTACGGACATACATTAAATTATCAAGAATGTATTGGGAGGGTAGAGTTAAGATACCGAATTCCTGGAACTTCGTTTTTAATGATTCGCGAGGTCCCATATTATATATTGCTCGAACTGCCCGTTTTTGTAATAAAAATATGGTGTCTACCTCAGCAGAATACCATAAGACATTAGGCTATGGAAGTAAGCGAAGTAGTCTAACCTAGCAGTGGCAATATCTGTAAGCTGGCGAAGTTTACGTATTGCGTATGCAGCCGAACTTAATCTGTTAGCTAATTTTTTGATATGAGGGCCCCATTATAGTTTAGAATCTAGTGTGATTCCCAAGAATACAGCATTGTCAACTAACCCTACCAAATTCCCTTCGATCTTGATTCTACTATTAACCTGTCTAACATTGGGAAAGTTACCATCTTGGGTCACATTGTCATTTAATATGAGGTAAAATTGTGGACATACGATTTAAAATGCGTGAGTATAAAAAAAATTACAAATAGTTGAAGCATTCTTTGTAAATATAATGAATGTTAGTGCCAGAGGATTTTTCCATTTGAGAAACTTACAGGTCGAAGGACGCGCTCTCGGCAGATGTAAACTTTTAATTAAACAAGTTACAGCGCAGTGCTTAGAACTACAGAGCGCCGTACCTCCGCCCCCTGCACTCTCTACGATCCTAGCGCCCCTGGACCCTGTGTTCCTGCACCCCGTGCCTTTACACCCTGCGTCCCCGGGTAAATAAGCTTTACCCGATATTTTTCACAAACATACATAATTACCATTTTATAACAATTTTAAAACATCCCTTCAAAGGATTTATGAAAGAACTTGCATTCTGATAAGGCCGCTTTTTGCCCTGCTCATACAAATTCAAATGTAAAACTAGATACTATAGTATAACAATGGTGTACAACAATATTTCTAAATCGTATAATATTTATAATTACCATATTTCTTCAGTAATTGTTAAGGTTTTTGTTAATTCTATTTATTATATAATTCAAACGTGAAGATACGTAGTATAATAATGATGTATCATAAGGTTTCTAAATCACAGTTTAGTTAACCTAATTATTTAAGAATAATATATAGACTTGACGGTTTATATTTGAAACAATTGAAATGACACTGGACCTGTATTTCACGTACAGACAAGTGGTCATCATTAACTTACTAAGAAATATTCACAGAAATAAATTTAATAATTAATCACTTTTGTTTAGCATTCACATCACTTGAGAATTAACTTGTGAAATCGCAACAAACAAATAAATCGTCATTACCATTTCCAATGTCAGAATTGCTACTAGGATTTCAAAAGTTACAACGATCACTGAAACAATACAAATACAAATACGAAACGATACAAGCAAAATATACTGTTATATCATGAACCGCACGACCCACAATGAAGTATATCCTATTATTGAATTGCTAAAACCCGCATATATTCGATATACAAGGAGATCTATTCATTTTATACATATTACAAGAGCTGTAATTATTTCGATTTCTCGTCACTATATGCCCATATGTTTTTTTTTAATGTAGCACGGCAAAATGAGTGCACTGTGCCTGATGGTAAGCACAGTACAATCCAAAACCAAAGGCGACCACCGTGTGACACACTATCCATTGCCGGTCGCCGCTGTTATGCCGGCCTGCGAAAAGCTGGATATGCACAGGCTGATCCCGAAAGGCGACCCGCAGAAGCGAATCAGTATAACGGACTTTTTTGCGACCCAGTCAGGCTGTAAAACCCTACCACTCCGCTATCGCCATTGCCTCGTTCGTTATTCAGCAGGGTGCACCACGCGCAGGTTAGGTTGGCTTGGGTGTCTCAAGTCTTAGATGTTATTCGATACCCCTTACACCCCAAATAACTATAATCTTGCTTTGCTATACAACCATTGATGCCGTGCGCTACTTCCAAATTGTGAGTAGCCTGCTACTTTTCTCATAACTCCAAATACCAGTAATCAGTAACCAAATACAGTTTACGAGAAATTTGGTAATTCTATGTACTGAATAAGACTTTGACAGTAAGTGAACGTTTAACGTTTCCTCATTTAAACGAAGATCTTAATTGTCGTGTCTTTATGCCTTTATTGTCCTTACATGTTAATTATCATACGAGTTCAATATCTGTTACTACATTTTTCTAGTAATTTAATCGTTAAATAGTTTTTTGTTACCTTTCTAATTTTTAGCAGTCAAAATTCCTTTAATTTTACAACAAAAAACAGTACATATTTTTCAGTTAATCTTGAGGATTTTCCTATCCTGCGATTCGTAAAACTTCAATATTGATGTTGCGTTCGCGTGTGAGGATAAGTGCCGCGTTGAGAGATTACGAATCTATTATTATTATACATTTAAATAAAATAAACTATTTATGCCCATAACAACTAGTCAAACGAACTGCACCGAATATTGTCACTTCGAAATTCGGATTAAAACTCTGTCCTTGATTGATCTGAAGAGCATATTTTAACATATTAAGAAGAGTTAGAATATTCGAAAATATTTCTATGAGAGTGTTTATCATATTTCATCGAATTGTTCACTGTTTTGTTTAGTTTAATACGTTGTACGATGCTTTACCTATACTTTGCGATAGGACATCGTTCTTGAACAAGTGAAACATCAATAAGAATTGCTTACCGCACTATAACGTGCGGACGCTGTCTTGAATTTTCTACATAGTCTACATAGTTATCGCAGTAAACAGTATGTCTTATAAATGTCCTAAAGGTAATAATTTTAAATACTAACTTTTATTTCTTCAGCGTGGTCGTTTAACAGGATCTGTTATTGATGTTCATATAACATAGTAGCACTAATTATGATTAAACAACTGTACGGTTTGATTGTTATATGTATGTGAAGAGAGAACATATACATGTTGTAGTAATTCAAAACACAATTATTGCGTTGATCTTATGCGCTGAAATAGATAAGTCACCGATCAAATTTCTCGATCAGTTTTTCAGAGATTTCCATCCTCCATTTTATGAGGTATAGAAGTACTGCACACGGCGATCGAGGAAAATTAGTACAAAGAAAAGGAAATAAAATAAAACTACAGAATATAAGGTAGCAGTGTATGGTGTAAGTACAATCATTGTGTAACTGTGTGTTAATGAGCATGTTTAATTTTTATCTCTGCGAGTACAAGTACATTTCTTTTGACGTAAACGACGAAACATCCATGTTCCATCCATAATTGTGGATAGATAGTTAACAGTTAATTTACGGAAACATCCCTAGTTAGTAATTTGTTGTTTCGCACCAGGATTCAACGAAGCGTTCACGGCGACAGCGGCTTTGCTTCTAACTTGTTTTTATAACGTGGCGCTGTTCTCTCAGAGTTTTACAGATGTAATTTCTGTAAGAATGTGGCAAAGTAAAATCAAGCTGGCAAGTGCCCGCGACTCCGTTCGTGTTTTATGCAGTAATTAATTTCGACTCATAATTTTATTACATTAAGATGTAAGTACATTTTTTATTTCTGGAACTCTTTCCGATAATTTTCAATTTTCAAATGACATTTCCCGTGTTCTGAGAATTAGACTGAAAATCAAACACATAACTATTTAATTTTTAATATAATCTTCATCAAAATCTGAAAGTATTGTTTGTAGTTGTTAGAGTATACCAATTTTTTAATTACATATAATTCCCGTTTACAGAATTTAATTAAAAATTGTTGAAAATAAAAACAGATGTTTTTGTTTGTTAAAATAAGTAAAACTATTTATGATGATTCTAGTACCCAATTAATTCAAGAATATTATATCATCTCGTGTACAATATTTCATAAAAATAACCCTGATATGGCTATCATGGGTTCAAAAGTCTGATAAATACTTTGGATAAACATTATCTTGGCATTATAAGTTTTAAGTGCTCTATACCAAGATATATATATATATATATACCAAAGGCTAGTAGGGTGATACTGCAAGTGAGGTATGTTCGTGTACCAGCCTCCGAGGTCATCTCCCACAATAACAGTAACTACACGTTTCTTTATAATATTAGTATAGATTATAGATAATATAATTAGTTAATAGCTTCTGCCCGCGACTTCGCACGCGTGCAATAGTTATTTTGGGCTAAGACGCAGCGGAAGCTCTCAAAAGGATAAAAAGTCCCGATTTTAAAACATTTTTCATCTGTGCTCCGTTCCTATTGGCCTTAGCGTGATGATATATAGCCTATAACCATTCTCGATGAATGACTTATTTTTGACGTGAATACTACAGCGTGAATAATACAGGGGCAATTCAAAAACCTAATGATATCAAAATCAGTGGATACAGTTAGGCTATGTAGTTTCGAATCTATTCTCTACATCCAAAATTAAATGATACCACTGATAGCTAAAGGATCAATGAATTTATTACGCTGAATCAGGACTGTAATACATCTCACACGGCGTGGGAGGAAGCGCCGGCATTTTGAGGTCATTCTGCTGCGTTTTGAGATTTAAATTTAGTATAACTTTCGACTCGGGGAAGCTACGACGTTTGTTCAAGTTTCCATCTACAGCTCTTGTTAAAGTCTATCGATTATATATAAAGCTTTGGTGTAAAATCGTGACTCTGTATATAATAAGGTGTTAAAGCGAAAAAAATTATAATGTCGGCCTATATGCGTCAAAAAA
This sequence comes from Antheraea pernyi, assembly GCA_015888305.1. NCBI lineage: Eukaryota > Metazoa > Arthropoda > Insecta > Lepidoptera > Saturniidae > Antheraea > Antheraea pernyi. Next base: position 172,718 of record MU159223.1, on the reverse strand, counting down.
ACCAAATCCAAATACAGAATTCGTATAGGGTTGTAGAGAGCATCTAGATATCAATCGAATGGTACCATTAAAATACCATATGACCGAGTCAAGCAGTGGAGGCAACGTAAAAAAAGTGAATGAGGCCGAGCGGATCATACAGACCTATAATTAATAAAGTTATAATATAGTAATAATTTGTTAGGTTGCTTTATTTCCATTTACCCGTTAAATGGACCAATTGCCATCATAACCAAAATATGGAAATCCGGAGGACTTCTTATGATTATGACATACATAAATAATAATAATTTATATAGAAATTTTTCGTCCGTTACGAGACGTATTCACGTACAACAAACGGTCGTGTCCATGACACAACCACACACCATTTTTTATTATAGAAATTTGTAACGAATTTGGAGGATACTCATATTACAAATCAAAAAATCTTGATGATTCTGACAATATGATGAAATGTATTATAGACTGATGGCGATAAGTTGTTGTGCGTTATAAAGTTAAATAAATAAATCTCTAGAAAAAGCATTATCAATTACCGCGAACATCATCATCATCATTATTACCCTTATCCTACTTAAATAGGGTCGGCACAACATGTTTTCTTTTTCCACTCTCTCCTGTCAAATGTCATTACCGCGAACAATTTAATTTCATTTAAGAAGTTCATTTTAAATATAAAAGCTGGCAGTTTTTTTAAATTCATAAACGATAAATGTCCTAAAGGTAATAATTTTAAATACTAACTTTTATTTCTTCAGCGTGGTCGTTTAACAGGATCTGTTATTGATGTTCATATAACATAGTAGCACTAATTATGATTAAACAACTGTACGGTTTGATTGTTATATGTATGTGAAGAGAGAACATATACATGTTGTAGTAATTCAAAACACAATTATTGCGTTGATCTTATGCGCTGAAATAGATAAGTCACCGATCAAATTTCTCGATCAGTTTTTCAGAGATTTCCATCCTCCATTTTATGAGGTATAGAAGTACTGCACACGGCGATCTGACTGTCGCCACCGAGGCGGGCTACCGGCGCTCTCGCTACCACCTTCGAGAGTTCTACGCCCGCCCACCGCCGGGGAACGTCGCCTCGCCTCACGTCTCACCTCATTTCCACCTCACCCCGCCTAACCGCGGGCCGGTGACGTACGAGGGCGAGAGGTGTCGCCATATTGACAGGCGGCGGCCCCAATACCGTTTAATATTTATAATTACCATATTTCTTCAGTAATTGTTAAGGTTTTTGTTAATTCTATTTATTATATAAATCAAACGTGAAGATACGTAGTATAATAATGATGTATCATAAGGTTTCTAAATCACAGTTTAGTTAACCTAATTATTTAAGAATAATATATAGACTTGACGGTTTATATTTAAAACAATTGAAATGACACTGGACCTGTATTTCACGTACAGACAAGTGGTCATCATTAACTTACTAAGAAATATTCACAGAAATAAATTTAATAATTAATCACTTTTGTTTAGCATTCACATCACTTGAGAATTAACTTGTGAAATCGCAACAAACAAATAAACTGTCATTACCATTTGCAATGTCAGTTAGAATACCTACTAGGATATGAAAACTGTACAACGTTCACTGAACCATATACAAGCAAAATATACTGTTATAACATGAACCGCACGAGCCACAATGAAGTATATATTATTATTGAATTGCTAAAACCCACATATATTCGATATACAAGGAGATCTTTTCATTTTATACATATCACAAGAGCTGTAATCATTTCGATTTCCCGTCGCTATATAAATAGTATGTAAATAACTCTAATCTTGCTTTGCTATTCAACCATTGATGCCGTGTACTACTTTCAAATTGTGAGTAGCTTGCCGGCTATTTTTCTCATAACTCCAAATACCTGTTACAGTTTACGAGAAATTTGGTAATTCTTTGTACTGAAAAAGACCTTGCCTTACTAACGTTTCCTCACTTAAACAAATATCTTGATTGTCGTGTCTTTATGCCTTTATTGTCCTTATATGTTAATTATCATACGAGTTCAATATCGGTTACTAAATTTTCCTAGTAATTTATTCGTCAAATAATTTCTGTTTCCTTTCAAATTTTTAGCAGTAAAATTTCCTTTAATCTGTAAAATTAAATTAAATATACGAGAGTGACAGAACTGTGCAACAGTGTAGGCAACAAGACGCGACCAATCACTTGAACGAGCTTTGCACACGCGTTAAGCCGCTTTACAGTTTCACCTCACAGATCCCAACACTTCGTACATGTCCTACAGTTGACACGCTGAAGCTATTACTGGTTTCAGCATGAATGGGTCGGCTCACCCGGGGTAGTACCACCCGACCCACAGAAAACCGACGTGAAGTAATAGTGCTTGCATTGTTGCGTTTCGTTCGGTCAGTGAGAGCGCCGGAGATTCACCTCCCTCCCCCCACTCCTCCCCCCACTTCCCCGAACTCCTCTCTCCCAAACACAGGCTGGTGACTCCCCCTGGTGTTGCTAATGTCTATGGACGGCGGTTATCATTTGACCCGCCTATTCGTTTACCATCTATAATATTTAAAAAAAAAACAGTATATAATATATATAGTAATATATATAGTATATATATATATAGTAATATATAGTAATATATAGCAGTATATATATAGTAAATGTTCAATTAATCTTGAGGATTTTCCTATCCTGCGATTCGTAAAACTTCCATATTGATGTTGCGTTCGCGTGTGAGGATAAGTGCCGAGTTGAGAGATTACGAATGTATTATTATTATACGTTTAAATAAAATATACTATTTATGCCCATAACAACTAGTCCTTTTAAACGAACTGCACCGAATATTGTCACTTCGAAATTCGGATTAAAACTCTATCCTTGATTGATCTGAAGAGCATATTTTAAACTATTAAGAAGAGTTAGAATGTTCGAAAATATTTCTATGAGAGTGTTTGTCATATTTCATCGAACTGTTCACTGTTTTTTTTAGTTTAATACTCTATACGATGCTTTACCCATAGTTTGCGATACGACATCGTTCTTGAACAAGTGAAACATCAATAAGAATTGTTTATCGCACTATAACGTGCGGACGCAGTCTTGAATTTTCTACATAGTCTAATAGTTATCGCGAGTAAACAGTATGTTTTATAAATGTCCTAAAGGTAATAATTTTAAATATTATCTTTTATTTCTTCAGTGTGGTCGTTTAACATGATCTGTTATTAGTGTTCATGTATGTTACATGAACTAATTAGTAGCACTAATTATGATTAAACAACTGTACGGTTTGATTGTTATATGTTCATGAACAGAGAACATATACATGTTGTGGTAATTCAAAACACAATTACTTTGATCTTATGCGCTGAAATAGATAAGTCACCGAGGCCTGAGGAAAAATAACACGATTTGAATGTTTTTAAATTTCTCGATCAGTTTTTCAGAGATTTCCATCCTCCATTTTATGAGGTATAGAAGTACTGCACACGGCGATCGAGGAAAATTAGTACAAAGAAAAGGAAATAAAATAAAACTACAGAATATAAGGTAGCAGTGTATGGTGTAAGTACAATCATTGTGTAACTGTGTTTTTAATGAGCATGTTTAATTTTTATCTCTGCAAGTACAAGTACATTTCTTTCGACGTAAACGACGAAACATCCATGTTCCATCCATAATTGTGGATAGATAGTTAACAGTTAATTTACGGAAACATCCCTAGTTAGTAATTTGTTGTTTCGCACCAGGATTCAACGAAGCGTTCACGGCGACAGCGGCTTTGCTTCTAACTTGTTTTTATAACGTGGCGCTGTTCTCTCAGAGTTTTACAGATGTAATTTCTGTAAGAATGTGGCAAAGTAAAATCAAGCTGGCAAGTGCCCGCGACTCCGTTCGTGTTTTATGCAGTAATTAATTTCGACTCATAATTTTATTACATTAAGATGTAAGTACATTTTTTATTTCTGGAATTCTTTCCGATAATTTTCAATTTTCAAATGACATTTCCCGTGTTCTGAGAATTAGACTGAAAATCAAACACATAACTATTTAATTTTTAATATAATCTTCATCAAAATCTGAAAGTATTGTTTGTAGTTGTTAGAGTATACCAATTTTTTAATTACATATAATTCCCATTTACAGAATTTAATTAAAAATTGTTGAAAATAAAAACAGATGTTTTTGTTTGTTAAAATAAGTAAAACTATTTATGATGATTCTAGTACCCAATTAATTCAAGAATATTATATCATCTCGTGTACAATATTTCATAAAAATAACCCTGATATGGCTATCATGGGTTCAAAAGTCTGATAAATACTTTGGATAAACATTATCTTGGCATTATAAGTTTTAAGTGCTCTATACCAAGATATATATATATATATATACCAAAGGCTAGTAGGGTGATACTGCAAGTGAGGTATGTTCGTGTACCAGCCTCCGAGGTCATCTCCCACAATAACAGTAACTACACGTTTTGTAATCGACTCATATCACTGTTTCATGTATACGGTTTGTATTGAGGCCGCATGCCACTTTTATTGTGATGAAATCCCTATTCGTATATTCGTATGTACGTTTGTATGATTTATACGATTTATTTACGAGTACCTTCATAAAGACGCGTTCAGGAATGTTTTACGATCGCTTGTGTATTCAAAGAGCTTTTTAACAGGTATCTGTGATTGTGCCGGCTTATATTTTATTGAAGTTTGTTTTTAACGTTAATAAAAATGTATTTATGAGAAGCTAACATTGATCATATTGTTGAATGTGTTAAAAAGTTTACCAATAATTTCGTTTGAATAGGTTTTTAATATTATTACGCAACATATCGGGATGACTCATACGAATGTCGTAATGTAAAATATAATTATTTTATTTTTTATTCATTATAGGTATTTATGATTGCTAATGGTGCTACTCGCATTATTAATATATATTGCGGAAAATATATTAATACTAGCTGCTGCTCGGCGATCAGAAAGTACCGTTTACCTTTTTTTTTTCTCGAATTGAATACGCTATTGACCTAACAAGGTCTTAAAAGCTTCACAGGGCTACGAAAAAAAAGACCGTTTACCGTTACCGTTATAAACGAACATTGGAACAAACATACTTCCACTATTATAATACATACCATTTGTTTCCGTTGCATATACTATTTAAAACTATTGACCGCCTAGTGGTCGAATTTCGACCATAATTCATTTATTAATCAAGTTTTAATATTAAGGAAAAAGATGTATTTTTCCAAAATTGTTATTGATAACACTAAAGCTAGACGATCTATTAAAAATAAAGAAAGTTGGATGAAAGATATAGGAAGTCGAGGTACTTAACTGTAATATATCTACCTACTTATAAGTATATAAATTTTGCAGTACTATTGACGCAGTTATGTAAGGTTCAGGTCTAAAACAAATTCTGTTTGAAGCAAAACTGTTGCACAGGGAGTCGATCACGCAACTATATCGCGCGATATCGTATCTCGCTCAAATACGTATCCACAGTTCGGCCTTTCTCGATAATACTCGGTGCTCGTCAGGAAACCATCACGCCTGCGGCTTTTAAAGCCCTGCATCACTTGAGCTCTATGCTGTTGTTATTATAGGTCAGACGAAAAACATGGTGGTTTAAACTTTAAGCTTTGACACATACTGAGGTTCATTGAGTGTAATATTATGATTATTAACTTATACTGTTAGATCGAAATAAATTCTAAATTAAGAATTGTGTGCGGTGCGACGCGTAGCACAAACTTTGCATATTACAAACACCTGCGTATTCAAAAAGATTGAAACTCCATTACTGGCGAAGTATTAATATATTTCTTGGGTGAACGATCACGTACAACCATCCATTATGCGCTTAACGATAATCTCTTCACGAAACGTTTTTCATGTCAGAAATTCACATATCATAAAGTAAATGTTTCAGACTTTACCGCGTTACAGGCATGAAGTTTTATATCTACATAATTACAATAACATTTACAGTATAATAAGTATAGTTCCCTATATAACTGTATGTTTATACTAATATGCTTTTTTTATTTAATTAAAACTTAATCTTCATTTTTTATTTCAAAATTAAGATAATTTTTAAGCAATCCACGTGTAAATGAAACCAGACTCAGTGATCACGGAGCTCGAGCAATAACCGAAACGCGTTGTTATACAATTAACAAATCGAATTAAAATTCACTTTAAGGTTGATTCAATTGGTATCATCTTCGTAATTTAATTTTGTAATTTATTATTATCTTCTATACATATAATAAAAATGAAGTGTCTGTATGTTATATTAAATTTTATTTTTTTACTGATTGGATATCAAAATATAGACGCCACTTATAAAAAAATGGATTTTTTTTTAATTTTATCCGTCTGTCTATCTGTCTGTCTCTTTGCTCCGGGTAATTTCCGAAACGGCTGGACCGACTTTGATGGGAATTTCACAGGCAGATAGCTGAAATTACAGCGGGTTACTTAGGCTACTCTAAATTAGACTAGCTGTTAAACGTGGTTACGTCCGCAATGATATCTCCAAAACGGTTGGACCGGTTTTCACGGGACTTTCACTGGCAGATAACTAAGGTTAGTTGGAAGTAATTTAGGTTATTATATTTTGTTATCAAAATCGTTGACCAATCTTCACAGAAATGTTGAGTTTGTGTTCTAAAATATATTGCTACTAAAACTACTAAGTAACATTTTACTACAAGTCTCGCTTGTTCTAAGGAATTAATACTTGAGAATAGCCAAATAGCTAAATTTGAGTTGCTCTTAAAAGTTGGGATTAACGACACATAAATTGCTTATAATAATTATTTCATATGTATGATAGTGGGTCTAAATATTCGTTAGTAATAATTTTTGGTTTAGAATTAGTCAGTATACGGAGGTGATGCAACTCTACGCTTACTCGTGATTACGACATTTTAAAGGAGATGTATAGCGAGTACATCAGCCATTGGAAGGAGAGAAACGTGATCGATACGATTACAGTGCTCAATCGGTATTATATCTCTCTATACGAATATTTTACTGAGGTAGGTAATTTATAATTAGTTTTATATTTTTGGATAGTTGATAGCGAATATAAGGAGTAATACTGTGAAATGGCTGCTTATGCGTTTGACGAGTTTGACGCGTTGTTATTCTGTTTCTTGTTCTACAATGTCGAGACCGCCTTGTTAACTCATAAGAATGTATGATTTCGTTTTATTAATGTATTTTAAGAAAAATTGTATCGTCTTTAAATTTAATACTACGGTAATAATATACAAGGTTGAAATTTAATAACTGTCCGAAAGAGTTTGTTTTTGATTTATAGTATATTGTATTTACGCTTTAGTTTTTGCTTAGTTTCAAGCGATTGACGAGTTTGACGCGTTGTTATTCTGTTTCTTGTTCTACAATGTCGAGACCGCCTTGTTAACTCATAAGAATGTATGATTTCGTTTTATTAATGTATTTTAAGAAAAATTGTATCGTCTTTAAATTTAATACTACGGTAATAATATACAAGGTTGAAATTTAATAACTGTCCGAAAGAGTTTGTTTTTGAATTATAGTATACTGTATTTACATTTTAGTTTTTGCTTAGTGTCAATTGTAATTTTATTGAAACTTCTAGTGCTTGTGCTGTGAGTACGACGAATAACAGGAACAACAAAACAACTTTATAAGGTCACCCACTTTTGTCTATAAAGAAGAGAAGTATATGTATTTTTGAAGGTATGGAACTACAAACGTTATTTCATAACTGGCGATCATTTATCGTAATGTAGTGTATGTGGAACATAATTTAAAAATAATAATTTTCTGATATAACGTACTGCTATATAATTTAATAGAACTTGTAACCAATACAGTAATTATTATAACAATAGAAGTGCTCAAGAGTCAATTATTGTTAGTTACGTTGTGGAATGCGGTGGCGAGTACGCTTATGCGCACGCGCATGTAATTTGCGAGGTCTGCAAACACCGGCCGCACCGCGCTGATCTACTCCGGTCCGACCGGTTGTCTGTCGGTATTGTAATCCCCCCTCCACCCTATGTTATGTTTCATAGGGATGTGACAAACACGACTCTCATTTGATGAAATGTATCCGGATTTATTCAATGTAGCAAATTCGATTGATGATCAATTAATAAAAAAAAAGTTATTCCCTTATTTCAAAAAATGATAGCGTTTCGCAACGCACAGTTTACTATATTTAGTTTAATTTATGACTGTTAACTCACATTGAATAGGTAATAATTTCAGAAGATTTTGGTCATGGTCATGACCATGATTTTTGTCAAAGGTTGTTATTGGGACGGAGTGAATTTGAGGTGTCCACAAGCACAGAAGCAGAAACGCTTTGATATTCACTACATCCATTTATTTACGTTTTTAAGTTTATATATATAATAATGTATATGTAAATATACCTATCTATAAGTTATTCCCTTATTTCAAAAAATCATAGCGTTTCGCAACGCACAGTTTACTATATTTAGTTTAATTTATGACTGTTAACTCACATTGAATAGATAATAATTTCAGAAGATTTTGGTCATAGTCATGACCATGATTTCTGTCACAGGTTGTTGGGACGGAGTGAATTTGAGGTGTCCGCAAGCACAGAAGCAGAAACGCTTTGATGTTCACTACATCCATTTATTTATGTTTTTAAGTTTATATATATATAATGTATATGTGAATATACCTATCTATATCTATACATATAATAAAAGTGAAGTGTCTGTATGTAATATCAATTTTTTTACTGTTTGGATATATTAGTATACACGCTACTGATAACAAAAATGCAATTTTTAAAATGGAATACGGCTGGACCGATTTTGACAAAAATTTCACTGCCAGGTAGCTGAAATTACAACGGGTTACTTAGGCTACTGTAAATTACTACATATAAATAAAATAAAATAAAAAAGCCTTTTATTGCTACATACTAATACTACTATTACATTTTTATTTTATCTTTTATTCAAGAACTATATAGCACTCGCCTCAGCGGCGTAGGCCTCCCCCAAACTTCTCCATTCTTCTTTCCTTGACGCTATTCTTGGCCATTTCCAACCACACCTTTCTTTAAAGACATCACTCCACCTCTTTTTGGGCCTTCCTTTTTTTCTTTTATGCCCCCATGGTATCCATACTGTCACTTTTTTTGTCCATCGGTCGTCATGTAATCTATATATATGACCCGCCCAATTCCATTTAAGAGTTCTTATTTTTCTTTTAATATCTGTTACTTTTGTTTTTTTCCTTACTATTTCGTTTGTTATTCTATCAAAGGTATTAATCCCTAGCATGCTTCTTTCTATTTTCCTTTGACATGCCGCTAATTTTTCTTCATCTGTTTTCCTAATAAATTCCTAATATATAAATACATATATATAAATACTATAAATTTGACTAGCTATTAACCGTGGCTTCGTCTGCAATGCTAACTCCAAAAGGGTTATACCAATTTTCACAGTATTTTCACAGACATGTAGAAGACATCATAACAGGTAATTTAGTTTTCTTTTTAAATTTAGACTAGCTGTTAACCGTGGCTTCGCCCGTAGTGATATCTCCGAAACGGTTCGACCAATTTTTACGGGACTTTCACTGGCAAATAGCGGACATTATCAGAAGTAATTTGGTCTATTTTAATTTAGACTAGCTGTTAATCGCGGCTCCGTTCATAATGCTATCTCCAAAACGGTTAGACCTATTTTCATGGGATTTTCATTGGCAGATAGCGGACATCATAATATGTAATTTAATTTATTTTAATTTAGATTAACTGTTAACCGTGGCTTCGCCCACAGTGCTATCTCCTAAACGGTTTGAGCTATTTTACAGGACTTTCACCGGCAGATAGCTGATCTTATAGAAAGTAATTTAGATTAATCTATTTTAGACTAGCTGTTACATGCAACTTGGTCCGTATGTAATTTAGAAAAAAATATATTGTGCACAGTAAACATGTACGTAAGACGTGCGTTGTACTGGACTCCAAGTATCAATATAATTGAAATTCATATATCTGTATCTATGTCTGTAATTTGAAATATATAGTCTTTTTGGACATTTTGTCGGCCAGTTTATTTTAATTACTGCGCTTTCGCTACATAACTCAATAACAATATTAACATATAAGACTATTGTATCGAGTTCAATGAGCACTATTTAAATTGTAGAATATTAAAAACGGCTTAGGCAGATATAAAGTTTCATATCCTGATTTATATTTATGCAAGATTTCAAGACTTCAGCCCATTCATTGTTTTCAATTCAAAATTATAAATATTACTAGTAATTTTGAAGATACAAGGGTTTTTCTAATAAGATATTAGATCATAAACGTATTACTTATTGACAATATGGGTATATTATCTTTAAGTCATTATTTCATTAGTTTCTTATGCTGTATAAATTAGTACTGAGGTAGTTATATGGTGGGTAAAGGTTCCAAATATGTTGCTGATGATAAACCTCATTTCACACACTGTTAGTATTTATATATCTAATGCATACGTTACATATTACTGCAAATGGCGTGCGTGTCGTACTTACCATTGTTTTTAAAGAGCATTTCTATAATTGTGCATGGTCTCACAATTTTATATTTCTTTAATACAATTTTTTTAAACGCTTCGGGTACATCTAGATGTAATAAAATCGACTTGACATAGAACATATACATAGTTAATATCTCGAAGGAATATATTAAGTTACGGTCTGGTTAATATTGTTTGATCAAAGCATAAAAATGATCAGAATCCCATCTTCAAATAGAACAATAACAATATATCTTTTCAAACTTAAAATGAATAGCTGTAACAAATTAAAGAGTACTCAGTCTCTAACAGTTCACGCAAAATTGCTATCTGGAAACATATTTTGTTTTATTCTATACGACAATAAAAACTTATGTTATCGTTAGCGAAATAAAGTCTGGAGAGTAAGATCTGTTGAATAATAAACGAAGATATAATGGAAACGGAATATTAAATCAATTATACGTGATCGGATTCACGCGCTCGGACGCAGTATATTTTGGGACCACTTAAGTGTGTATCCAATTACCCAGTTACTATTGACGTTCTTATTATGTTTTCCGACATCCGTTTGTCAAGGACCACAGTAGTATTTTCAATTTTAGTAAATGTGGAATATTTTATCTGTAAGGTTCATGTTGTTTAAGCTCTTCGTATACCTGTAATAGTAAAACATAAGGTTACCTCATGATATCTACTTTCACTATCAGCCATATTATAAAGTTAAAGTTTATGTTATAAAATACAATGTAGAATATATAAATAATAAAATGGGTGGAGAGGATCCAAATCATATGTCCAGCGCGATGGCGCAGTCATGTCGCAGAACTATTGTCGCAAATAAGCTCATTCGAGTTGAAGAGTGCGTGGCGGTGAGACCGCTGGGCGCTTTGCGCTGCATCGCGACTCGCATTTGATGCGCTGCTGTGCGCTGTCTAACCAACGTGCGTCAACAAGCGCCCCGTGTAGTCGCAGGAGATGTCGAACCACACAAAATGCTCGCCGTCCGACCAGCTAAGGTACATTCACTTTTAATCGTTTCGTAAAAACTTTACATTCATGGCACAGTTTGACTTTAAAGTGTCATTTGTCAGTCCACCTTCATACTCTTGATTGCAAATAACTTACACTATTAATATATATAACATATATATAAAAATAGTAATATATATAAAAATAATATATAGATTATTCACATTAAAAAAATTGAGTTATTCGGCGAGAGGGCAGAGTGATTTTACAGCTAATAATATAAGACCTTTGTATGTGTTCAGGATGGTGTTATTAAGAAAGAATGTACTTTTCTCGAGGGATAAATCGAATGTATATTAGATCAAACGAAACCGCGAGCAAAAGCTACTTGTTTAGTAAATATAACTTGTTGGAAAATAACTCGAGAGTTAGTTATGTTCGAAAACAGATATTTATGAGTACTAGTGGTCGTCCAGTGGTCGAAGTTCAAACATATTTCATTTTTCTTTTCAGTCTCAATATTATTCCAGCTTCTTGACAAATAATGTACAAATATTCTAGATGAGCTGACGAAAAAATCGTGAAGTAAGACGAATAGAGACATCTATATCTTCTCTATCTATACATATAATAAAAATGAAGTGTCTGTATGTAACATCAAAATATCATTTTTTTACTTATTGGGTATGAAAGTATACACGCTACTGATAACAAAAATCCAAATTTAAAAAATTTTTGTCGGTCTGTCTGTCTGTCTCTCTGTCTGTTTGTTCCGGCTAATCTCCGAAACGGCTGGACCGATTTTGACAGGAATTTCACTCGCAAATATCTGAAATTACAGCGGGTTACGTAGACTACTCTAAATTAGTCTAGCTATTAACAGCGGCTTTGTCTGCAATGCTATCTCCAAAACGGTTAAACCCATTTTCACAGAACCTTCACCGACAGATAGCTGATCTTATAAAAAGTAATTTAGTTTATTTTAATTTAGACTAGCTGTTAACCGTGGTTTCGCCCGCTGTGTTATCACCAAAATGGTTAGACCGATTTTCACGGGACTTTCA
>MU159223.1:137769-153671 GCA_015888305.1 Antheraea pernyi | reverse complement strand
TGGTATATAGTAGGTTGAAAATCCAGGTATGTTGCTGATGATAAATCCCATCCCATTCGATATATTATTAGTATTCATATATCTAATGTACACGTTACATGTTACAGTAGATGGCGTTCGTGTCGAAGTTACAAATGTTTTTGAAAAAGCGTTTCTGTAATGTACACACCCACCCACAATTTTACATTTCTTTAATACATTTTAAAAAAGAGCGTGCGGAGCCGCGGGTAACAGCTAGTAATTAATATTTTTATGTAAAAATTATAATTGAAAAAAAAAAACAAATAAATATTTAAATTCATTTATATTCAGCCATTTTGAGATCTGGATCTTAAAAATCAATCAAGGGGTTAAATGCTTGAGCTTTCACAATCACGTGTATGGTTGGGGTTATAGATGACATCTGTGCTGGCCTCTTATTGATATAATAAAAGCTAATTGTTGGGACGTTCGCAGGCAGACACGTAAAATAGTGACGTTCACGTTGTACTCATTACACGGTCTATTATGAATACTATATCATATTGCAAGTGTTTGTTTTGTATCTAAAATTATGTAATGTTGATTTCTTAAAACGTAATAAAATTCTAATAATTTATTAATATTATAAACGAAAAAGTTTGTGAGAATCGATGGGTATTTATTAATCTTTCACAGAAAAACCATGAGACTGTCATTAAAATAAAACAGGCTATAATATAAAAATATTATTTAAATTAACTAAAATAAAACGATAAGCTTTAAAAAATCATGCCATCTGAGAAGTATCTCGACATGCGTTGCATAGATTGCTATGTTTTCATGAACATAGTGTAAGATGTCATCATTCATAAAGATACAAACGCAGACAAAGTCGAGGGAAATTGCTAGTACGTTAAGTAAATAAAGTATTTCGCATTAAAAACTGCGATTTTGGAACTGATTATCAGGAAACCCGTTGCAACAGCGATGTAGAAAATAATATTTAAAATAATTACTTTTTATTGTTCTATATTGATCATTCATGATATATCTTATTTCCAATAAATAACTTTAAACTAAAAAATCAGATTAAGCATTCTGTAAAACATTTACCTCTGATCCCATTCCCTTGCAGCATCTTCACACAAGACGGCACTAACGCCGCGGCTCTCAGAAAAGATATTCTCACATCGCACCTGCGATGTTACCAGATTCCTAACTTTATATATTATTTGACGACATGCTAATAACAGGCTTACATGTGTTGTTTTACATTTTTACGAATATATCGAGCCTTTTTACGAAAAACATTATAGACAATATCATTTATATAGAATTAATATTAGTAAAAATACAGGTAATTTGAACGTGACGACTACTTGATGGAATGAGTACCATTTAAAAAATTTCATTTGTGTTATTTTATGAGGTAAACAAAGGGAAGAAAAAGGTTAAATGTCCTTTGTTAATGAAGAGCGATCACCTTAATATATTGGGAGGTAATTGATTTATTCATCTTCATAGACGCTGCATCGCCAGGGACGCAATTAAGGAAAACGTAGGTTTGCCCGAGGCCTACGTCGCCCTCTCGACCTTACCGGTAAGGATCCACAGGATCGACAAGTCGATACGTGTGGAGCCGATTCGGTTGCAGGAATTTGACGCATATTACGAGTTGAACTTAAATCCTTTGCTTAACTTAAAGCGACAAGCTGCTCTGAGATTCCAACTTAACTAAAGTCCAAGGACACGCAAAGAACTAAGCAGTGCCAAGTCAACTCTACAACGTAATGCACGTTATTATGCTAATCAGTACTGGCTACAAATATGTCAAAGCATCCAATCTTATGGAGATACCGGTAACGCCCACGGCTTATATTACAACGTAATGCACGTTATTATGCTAATCAGTACTGGCTACAAATATGTCAAAGCATCCAATCTTATGGAGATACCGGTAACGCCCACGGCTTATATGCAAGTATAAGGCAGGTGATCGGTCCAGTCCCAAAAAAGACGACTCCACTAAAAGAAGCAAATGGAACTATAATAACTAACAATGAGCGTAAGTTAGCTCGGTGGGTAGAACACTATAAGGGTCTCTATTCAATCCCAGCGAATATAAAGCCTGTAGCTGTTGGTAACATACCAGGCCTAACAATATGGAATGATTTAGAAGACAAACCCACGATAGACAAATTCCATAGAGCTGTCAATCAATTGAAAACTGGAAAGAGTCCCGGTGACGATGGTATATACATACATACATACCGAAATTCTGAAGATCGAATGCTTAGAACCAATATTGTACAATCTGCTTGATAAATGCTGGGAAAAGGAGTACGTTCCTCAAGATATGCGCAATGCCAACATTATAACCTTGTACAAAGGGAAAGGCGATCACGGTGATTGTAATAGTTACCGTGGTATATCTCTTTTGAGTACAGTAGGTAAGTTGTTTGGACGGGTGATACTGGGCAAGCTTCAGAAATTGGCTGAGCGTGTCTATCTTGAGTCCCAATGTGGTTTCCGCGCCCACCGTTCTACAGTAGATTTAATATTTACCCATCGTTAGTGTAAAATAGTGACGTTCACGTTGTACTCATTACACGGTCTATTATGAATACTATATCATATTGCAAGTGTTTGTTTTGTATCTAAAATTATGTAATGTTGATTTCTTAAAACGTAATAAAATTCTAATAATTTATTAATATTATAAACGAAAAAGTTTGTGAGAATCGATGGGTATTTATTAATCTTTCACAGAAAAACCATGAGACTGTCATTAAAATAAAACAGGCTATAATATAAAAATATTATTTAAATTAACTAAAATAAAACGATAAGCTTTAAAAAATCATGCCATCTGAGAAGTATCTCGACATGCGTTGCATAGATTGCTATGTTTTCATGAACATAGTGTAAGATGTCATCATTCATAAAGATACAAACGCAGACAAAGTCGAGGGAAATTGCTAGTACGTTAAGTAAATAAAGTATTTCGCATTAAAAACTGCGATTTTGGAACTGATTATCAGGAAACCCGTTGCAACAGCGATGTAGAAAATAATATTTAAAATAATTACTTTTTATTGTTCTATATTGATCATTCATGATATATCTTATTTCCAATAAATAACTTTAAACTAAAAAATCAGATTAAGCATTCTGTAAAACATTTACCTCTGATCCCATTCCCTTGCAGCATCTTCACACAAGACGGCACTAACGCCGCGGCTCTCAGAAAAGATATTCTCACATCGCACCTGCGATGTTACCAGATTCCTAACTTTATATATTATTTGACGACATGCTAATAACAGGCTTACATGTGTTGTTTTACATTTTTACGAATATATCGAGCCTTTTTACGAAAAACATTATAGACAATATCATTTATATAGAATTAATATTAGTAAAAATACAGGTAATTTGAACGTGACGACTACTTGATGGAATGAGTACCATTTAAAAAATTTCATTTGTGTTATTTTATGAGGTAAACAAAGGGAAGAAAAAGGTTAAATGTCCTTTGTTAATGAAGAGCGATCACCTTAATATATTGGGAGGTAATTGATTTATTCATCTTCATAGACGCTGCATCGCCAGGGACGCAATTAAGGAAAACGTAGGTTTGCCCGAGGCCTACGTCGCCCTCTCGACCTTACCGGTAAGGATCCACAGGATCGACAAGTCGATACGTGTGGAGCCGATTCGGTTGCAGGAATTTGACGCATATTACGAGTTGAACTTAAATCCTTTGCTTAACTTAAAGCGACAAGCTGCTCTGAGATTCCAACTTAAATATTCGCTGGTATTGAATAGAGACCCTTATAGTGTTCTACCCACCGAGCTAACTTACGCTCATTGTTAGTTATTATAGTTCCATTTGCTTCTTTTAGTGGAGTCGTCTTTTGCAAATGGAACTATAATAACTAACAATGAGCGTAAGTTAGCTCGGTGGGTAGAACACTATAAGGGTCTCTATTCAATCCCAGCGAATATAAAGCCTGTAGCTGTTGGTAACATACCAGGCCTAACAATATGGAATGATTTAGAAGACAAACCCACGATAGACAAATTCCATAGAGCTGTCAATCAATTGAAAACTGGAAAGAGTCCCGGTGACGATGGTATATACATACATACATACCGAAATTCTGAAGATCGAATGCTTAGAACCAATATTGTACAATCTGCTTGATAAATGCTGGGAAAAGGAGTACGTTCCTCAAGATATGCGCAATGCCAACATTATAACCTTGTACAAAGGGAAAGGCGATCACGGTGATTGTAATAGTTACCGTGGTATATCTCTTTTGAGTACAGTAGGTAAGTTGTTTGGACGGGTGATACTGGGCAAGCTTCAGAAATTGGCTGAGCGTATCTATCCTGAGGCCCAATGTGGTTTCCGCGCCCACCGTTCTACAGTAGATTTAATATTTACCCATCGTTAGTTACAAGAGAAGTGCAGAGAGCAGAAAACACCTCTACTGATGGCGTTTGTCGACCTTAACAAGGCCTTTGACACAGTAAATAGAGAAGGACTTTTTACAGTATTAGCCAAGATTGGGTTTCCTCTTAAGCTGTTGAAACTTATTATGTCATTTCAAAACGACATGAAAGGAACCATGGTCCAAGATGGCTATGCATCAGAACCCTTTGATATTCGTAGAGGTGTTCGTCAGGGTTGTGTGCTGGCTCCTACTTTATTTGGGAACTTTTTCTCAGTTCTTCTCCAAATAGCCTTTGGAAATGACCTGCAAGGTATACACTTACATTCCAGAGTCGACGGGAAACTCTTTAATACCACACTTCTCAATTCAAAACGCCATCGAGACGATATTTTCGTTAAAAATCTTCTGTTTGCCAATGATGCAGCATTTGGAGCTGGTTCTTCTGATGAAATCCAAAGAATAGTTAATAGCTTTTCTTATGCGCATTTTTCTTTACTTTGTATGTCAATTAACAGCAAAAAAAACAGTTTTAATGGTGCAAGGGTGTGCAGATAATCCTACAATCTTGTTGGACGGCAGCTCTTTGAAATTGGTTGATAGCTTTTATTACTTAGAATCCATTGTGACTAACAACTTATATCTAGAAAATTAAATTAAAGCTCGCATTGGTAAAGCGGCGACCATGTTTGGAAAGCTGAGTACAAAAGTGTGGAATAATAAACACCTTACTAACAAAACCAAAATGACTGTTTACCAAACATGCGTCTTAAGCGGGAAGCCGGGACGACACGTGCAAAACAAGAACGCCAGCTAAATGCTTTTCATATGCGATGTATTCGCAAAATTCTGGGGATAACTTGGGCGGACAAGATCACAGACAAGGAAGTTTTAGAAATTGCTCAATAACCCAGCATAGCTGCTGGGCTGAATCAGAAGCATCTTCGCTGGCTAGGACATGTGTACCGCATGGTCCACCAAGACGTATCTTACTGGGTGCTATAGGGTATGCAAAAAGGAATGTTGGGAGGCCATTGCTACGTTTTAAAGATATGTCCTGTTTTGGCATTAACTTTAGAAACTGGCAGGAGCTCGCCCAAGACAGAAACATGTGGAAGCGGTGCGATCATGAAGGCGTCGCGACCCACGATAAAACGTGGTTCAATATATTTTTTTTTTTATCGTGGGGAAATCCCTTATGGATACGCCACCCCCCCGGGGGAGAGGGTGGGCTATGTCCGACTCGCACAGACTAAAACCCCACGGTGTACCGACCGACCGTTTTGTGGGGGCGGCAAGAGATCGAACAAGCTAATCAACCTTGTAGAGCCGCCCCCACGGTCCGCCCGGCGGAAGGTGGCCGCCGGGGGCTCCTACCTATAGAGGGACAGACCGGGTACACACCGGCTGCCCCCCCTCGTCCGCCGGACCTGTGCAATGAGGAGATGGGCCCCCCGGCCCATCCCCTCAGGTCCGGCTACGGTGGCAGGAGGAGTTGGGCGAAGCGCCTTCTCCTCCTGCCTGTCCTCCTTTGGCGGAGACGGCCACTTTGAGGGTCTGCCTCGCGGGCCCTCTCCGCCACCTCCTTATGCGACACGACCTCCTCGCAGAAGGAGGCCATCGCCCGCCAAGCCTGTTCGCTGCCGAGCATGAGCGAAACCACGCTCGGCAGCGATAAGTCCGCTGACTAGGGTGTCATCCGCGTAACATATGAGGCGTGCCCCATATGGGAGCACGCCGCGGAGCACCCAGTCGTAGCCCATGTTCCACAGGAGCGGCCCAAAGGCCGACCCCTGTGGAACCCCCCGCCTTGTGGCCCGCCGGACCATTCGCCCGTCGCCGTCTACGTAGGCGACCAAACGTGGTTCAATCTACTTCGACACAAACGTACTAAACATCACCTGTCTTCACATAAGGACCAATCAGCTCTAGACTTGACATTCACTTGTCGATCCTGTGGGCGAGGCTGTCGTTCCCGAATTGGGTTATCTCATTTAAAAAAAAAAAAACAAAAAAAAATCTATAAGATTTTATATGTGTATTTGACCACGAAATTACTCATAAAAACTCATAATAGCCATAATTCATTAGAATCTAAGAGTTCTTATGAGTAGCTTCAGTGTCTCAAATAATCTCACCATATTTTAAGTAAAAATCTAGAATCTTATGACTTATAATCGGTGTAATGTAAAAGTTATAAGAAACAATGTGCTCATGTTTAGATTTTAAATAGACATGAGATTTAATGAGTGGATTAAAATATCGTAAAGAAGCAATCAGAGAGATTTAGAAATGATGTCTTGATGGCTATTAATCCAGATGAACTATGTTCAAGAAAAGGTGTTGATGAAAAAATTACCTGTAATAAAATTTATAAAAAAAAAAACGATTAATAACTGGTTCTGAAGATTGATGAAAGTTGAACAAATATATATACTCAACACGTATTATTTATTCATTTAAATAAGTTAGAACAATAAATAAAAAAGTAATTTGAAACAGTACAGTAAAATGTTAATAACATAGAAAGACTTTTTTATTTTGACAGAACAAATTTTAAATTTTTTGTTTATATAAATAAATAATTGAAAACTTTAAATAAAAAAATTGTAATCAAAATGCTTTTAAACAGTATGGAAAAATGTTAACACAATAACAAAACTTTTCAATTTTTGATTTAAACTGTACTGATAAACGAATTATCTTCTTCTATACATATAAAAAAAAATGAAGTGTCTGTATGTAATATCAAAATAAAATTTATTGACTGATTGGGTATGAAAAATTGGGTATACAAGCTTCTGATAACAAAAATACAATTTTTAAAATTTTTGTCGGTCTGTCTGTTTGTTCCGGGTAATCTTCGAAACGGCTGAACCGATTTTAACAGGAATTTCACTGGCAGATAGAAAAAATTACAGTGCGTTACTTAAGCTGCTTTAAATTAGATTATCTGTTAACTGTAGCTTCGCCTGCAGTGCTATCTACGAAACGGTTCGACCGTTTTTATGGGACTTTCGCTGGCAGATAGCGGATATTATAAAAAGTAATTGAAGCAATTTCAGTTTATACTAGCTGTTAACCATGACGTCACCCGCAATGCTATCTCCAAAACGGTTCGATCGATCTTCATATAACTTTCATTGACGGATAGCTGATTTTATAAAAAGTAATTCAAGCAATTTTAGTTGATACTAGCTGTTAACCGTGGCTTCGCCCGTAGTGCTATCTTCAAAACGATTCGATCGATCTTCAGATAACTTTTACTGGCAGATAGCTGATCTTATAAAAAGTAATTTAAGCAATTTTAGTTTATACTATCTGTTAACCGTGGTTTCGCCCGCAATGCTATCTCCAAAACGGTTACATAGATTTTCAAGGGACTTTCACTGGTAGATAGCGAACCTAATAAAAAGTAAGTATGGTTATTCTGTTTTAGACTAGCCGTTACTCGCGACTTTGTCTGCATGAAATTTAGCACGATTTCAACTCATTCTTTATTTTTAATTAGAGATATGGATATCGGTCTATAAGAGTTTACTAAGTTTTTGGCATCCCCTTTATGAATCGGTACAACTTTTGCGCGCTTCCACTGTACAGGGAATATACCTGTATCGAGAGATTTATTGAAAATGCAAGTAATAGGGTATACTAATTGATCAGAACAATTTTTAATAAATAATGGTGGTATTTCATCTGAACCGGCTCCCTTGAATATGTCTAAATGTTTTAATTTTGTATGGACTTCCTCTATATTTAGTTGTAAGCTCGTAAGGCTGTCAAAGTTCATCGATAGGGTTTTAAAATAGGGGGAGTTGCATAACTCATCATTCGTAATATTAGGTTGGGAATGAGAGTCATATACTGATGCGAAAAAGGAGCCAAACATGTTACAGATGTCGTTGCCATCGTTGACTGTTGCAGAGCCGTTCGTAATTGAATATTGTAGATAGTGGAAATATGTACAAAAAGAAATACGTGCTAAAATAGATAATTTGAAATAGTAATACGGAACGCATAACTGAAGTATCAAAATCAACTAAATCGTGAAGGCCGCGTTCAAAATTGTATAATCTATACTAATATAAAGCTGGAGGGTTTGTTTGTTTGGCTGAACACGCTAGTCTCAGGAACTACTGGTGCGATTTGAATGACTCAGTGTTAGATGGCTCGTTTACCGAGGAAGGCTATAAATGTATATCATCATGCTAAGACCAATAGCAACAATGAAGAATGTTTAAAAATAGCTTTTTTTTCGTTTTGAAAGTTTTCGCTGCGTGTAAGCGTTAGCCCAAAGTACAAACAACTAGTAATATGAATATTTTTTCTAAGGTGACTGATTACACTTTCCTACTTTGTAGATTATTTTCTACCCAGACTCTCAAATAATGTCTTCTAAAATGTCTTCCTCCTCGTCCACACTCCAACTCAGAGTTAATTTTGTCTTACATATTTCAAAGCAATCTTGATATAACAAATCCAACGGTAACTCGTAGATATTCGTTATATCAAGTAATTCGTTAAGCTGAGGTTTGTTATAATGAGGTAAGGTTGGTCTAAAATTATATATCTATAAAAAGGCAAAGAAATAAAATGTTCATTATAAGTAATTTACATAAATTCCTATTGACAACCACATGATATTGCAATTCAATATATATCTTTTTACATTAATTCATCTTTAGTACTGTCCGATTAAGTTTGCTGACAGATGAAATACAGATTTAAAGAAAAACAGTATTTAAAATAAGTCCAGAAAATCATATTTAGAGTTGCATTTTTTTCTGTTAGTTGTAGTAATCTTAATTATTGAAATATAAAAAAATAGTGGTTAAAAAAAAATTCTGAGTAATTAATAAGAAAAACCAATAGAAATCCCAAGACTAAATAATTTGAGAGGAACAAAGGATACCATAGGATCTCATAAATTTTGAAAATGAAATGAAGTACGATAGAATCTCATATCTTTCAAAAATTCAAATGTTAGAAAGTATTACAATTTTTTTTAAATTTATAGTATAAGTCTATATCTCTCGTACAAAGAATAAGAAAATTATTTGAAATAGTTGAATGGTTAAAGCATTTATTATAATTTATTTCAGGTTTAGTTATGAGAAATGGATATAAATCAATAATTTTGTAAATAAAAAAAAATATTTTTACTATTTTTACTTTTGTCGAATGACCTTATAAGGCAATTTGGCAAGGAACGATTGATGTATAAAAAAGTTAGGGAGAAGGGGTAACTGAGAGAGCAAATCATTTCTAACATACTTCAATTTCGCTACAGCGCTCTCACTCTTTAAGATGTCTGGATTTCATTATTTTAATTTTAATACACGCTTATATAGTACAATGGTACAATTTTTTTTTAATAAATATTTCAAATCTCTAGTTTTTTTAAAATATATATAAGTGATTAACTATTTTTTCATAAAATTAGAATACTGTGTAAATTGATCCGAAAATGAATTTTATGGAATTTTATCTTGAATTACGGGCCTTTTTAATGCATAAAATATTATAAGTTTCATTACACTTTGATGTGTATTTGTCCACAGAAATACTCATAAATAGTCATAAGAATTTAAATTGCATTGCTCATAATTGCTTATAAAATGTCGATAATTTCTTATGAGGTACTTTTCTTTCAATTTTCCACATAAAAATGCGACTTGAAATTTAATCTCGAAGTTCTCATAAAATCTAATAGATATTAGTAATTAATGGAATTACACATAAAATCTCATAATGACAAAGAATACTTTTATGAGAATCTATGAGTTGGTGAACTACTGATAAAATATCATAAAATATTTAAGAGAAAATTTCCCTGCCTCATACGTTTATAAGTAAATCATAAAATCTTATAGATTTTTTTTCCTATGACATTCTTTGTGATCTTTCCAGTAGGGTGGTCTGTTACCGGTTTATTAAGTATAGATAAATGTAGGTGTGATAATAAATCGATGCTACCTACAATACAATATAATTAAGAGAATAAAACAATGCTGGAGGTCACACAAAACGCGATCCCGTATTCAATGTTCTTTGCGTATGTATCATGCTACTAGTAATATTGTATCAGCCGCTGTAGATATACAGGTATAATAAGATAAAGTATCTTATTTAAATATCTTTGTAATCATAATAAGCTAAAATTATATTGTAATTGTTGTGGAAGCACGAGTATAGTGTGTCTTAGATCTTTGTCTTGTTCAGTTAAGAACAATATATATGTATATATATTTTGTTATATTACATTATCTTGATTATTCATTGGCTTTATTTAACAAATTAATATGATTTACTTTATTTATGTAATACCTCTCTCTCTTCAACTAACTTTTATCTGTTTTAGGGAAGTTATAATAAAATGAAAAAGTTATAAATAAAACTAGCTTTCCTAGATATACTGTGGGACGCTGTTACAGAACTTCTGATTTTACTCATCGTAAATTAGATCTTTCAAATAAAAAAATGTCTCAAGTCGTCATAAAGCAATTCAAGCAAAAGGACAGCCAATCCGTTGGCCCCTGTAGAGTGCGACAAATATTAAAAACTTGTTTTAAATCTGTTCGAGAGTGTGCGCCCGTGATCTGTCTCCAGAATGTCGAGAGGTCAGTTACGGTCTGGAGCCGTGGCGTGACTTTACGCCAACCTCTTTGATTAAAACTTATGCAAATCGGAAGACTCAAGTCAAGTGGCCGCGGCGACTTGCCAGGGAATAGTTGTGTGATGTTCCAATTAATAGACTTTTGTGACCTAACTGTCAAATTTAGGTTACAGAAGAAGAGACCTCAGTAAGAAAATATTTGCCTGTTCCATGGAGACTAAGAAAGTCGGACTTTTTGGAGGAATGTTAGTCTGTCATGTAGTGAGTTTTATATTTTATTCATAATCTTGTGTTTACTGACTCTATATTTTGTAATATTGGTGGTGTTTTACGTAATATGGTTGGATTATTGTGTACAAGAGGGGAATGAATTCCGATAAGCCACAAAATCTTCATGGAAAGTTCTAATAAGGGAGACACCATCTTGTTAAAATATTAAAATGATCACAAGAGACTTATAGCAT
The DNA here is from genome assembly GCA_015888305.1 of Antheraea pernyi. Lineage (NCBI taxonomy): Eukaryota > Metazoa > Arthropoda > Insecta > Lepidoptera > Saturniidae > Antheraea > Antheraea pernyi. The sequence goes on along the minus strand of MU159223.1, from coordinate 142,173 downwards.
TCTACTCAACAATGACAGCCATAATTTAGAAGATTGATCGCCATAAATAAAAGTAAGAAAGTCTGTGAAGATATTATTACATGTAGGATATTCCATCAGTGATGAGGTTCAGATACACTTTTTTTTTGTGTATTTCTCTTTACAATTCTTCTACCGTGTATTCCTTTAAATTTTAAAGCAATTTCATACACGTATCAATTAGTATCTTTGTAAGATGGCGAAACCGTTTTTAGGCAAGGTGTTTCGTTTGTTACTGCCTGACTCTTCAATTACGATCTGTATATTTGTGGGAGTGCACCGGTAGCATCTCATAACCAAGCAATTATATGCCGAGATGATAAAAGAAAAAAAATCTAATTATTTTTTAAAGTGATATACAATAAATAATACATTAAGAAAATAATATTAAAACGCTCGTAACTTGATAGCGGTGACAAGACGACGCGACGTATCCGTCGGCCAGTTCGCTAGGATTTTAATTGAATTTGTTGGATTTGTATGAGTCGTCCCGTTCGCATTCCTGAAACCATTCGGATATTTCATCAACTCAATAAAACTTCAAGCTAGTGTGTTACTTTTGTAATCATTGCTTTTTTTACATTGTTTATAGGGGCTTTTATTCCACTGAACATATCAGTCCCATTGTTCCCCAATTTTTATAGCTCTGTCATGAGAGTCGCTGATAATCGTTGCTTAAATCCGTTGTTGTTGTACTTTGCTTGACTTTACAGGACATTCTAGCTTTATGTAGTTTAAATTTATCGCATTATTGTGATCAGTTCGTGACTCTTTCCATCCCGATGTTTACCCTTTCCCTTCTGGCAGATGCATACACTCATCATCGCGTCACGCGACAATAACGACGCGCTGCGCCGCGTGCTCGAATAGTTGACTCTTTCGCTTGGTCGAGTGGGTAGCAATAATCGGATCGCTCCACATAGTGCGTGCCGACACTCTTTTATAGTCAAATATCGTTGTGTGTGACAGTTTCAATCTAGACTTTATTGTTTAGTGTCCCAATATTGTCTCCATTATCATATAGCTGGTCACAATATAGTTTAGCATAAAATTCGTACCCCCGCAATTACAGTCCACTTATAATATAGAACTTCAATGACGCCGAGAACGCAACGGCGCCACCAAAAAGTGTAGAACTGTTTTCATAGTTTCGATATCCTACTTTATAATAATGAAACCATTGGCTTAACGTTGATAAAATAGTATCTCAAATTTTGTTGCAGTTTTATTAAATTAGATATTTAATTTGTGGAGGTTCCGATAAGAACACAAAGCAAATGTAAATCATTTTTCATTTTATATTATAAAATACATAACGTAGAACAAAAGAATGAACCCGTAATAAAACCTCCATAAAAAATATCATAATAAATGTGTTAAGAAAACAATTAAAAACGTACCGGTAGCTTGTTACAAAGAAAAATGAATTCTTTAGCAACTTTGGAAACAGTTTAACGCGAGTTACGGCGCTCAACAAAAGTTATAAATTAAACCCAGATGATTACTAATTAAGCTTCGCTTTGACTCAAATTATTTATATTATATACTCTTAGGTAAAACATTTTATAGATTAGGTATTCACGAGGCAACATCAAACTATAAAGACGTGGGTTAAACTTTAGTTTATAGGATTCAACTAAAGTTAAAGACTCGACGCTATCTACATACTGTTGTGTAGAGTTTACATTAGCTTTATATAGGGAGATTCTGTAAAGTTATTATTTATATTATAAATTCAATTTCGTAACTTTTTAAAGATAAATATATTTTGAAGGCGCTTCTCGCCACTATGAACTGGTGTGAATGTGTGTGTGTACTATAAATTATTGTTTATATTTCGAACAAAGCCGTGACATACGACAATCGTTAGTGCTTGCATATCTAGCTATTATGTTTACTACCCACCACTTATCATTTTTTTAGACAATTGCATTTAGGAGTAAACCTTTCTAGAATCAACCTTCTTCTGTTACCTCAGCTAGGTGACATAGGCTTAGTTAGGTGACATTATGTTTTAACGAGAGTTTATCATTAAGTAGTAAAATATGTAATACTAAAAGGTATAACAGTAAACAAAATTCTGACGCACTGCTCACAAAAAAAACACTTGAGTGTGGATTCATGATGATTAGTCCGACCGTATTGGAGTTTAACTAAGACAACCTTCTATTTGAACTAGCTCTACAAGTTATTGAATCACGGCATATAGTTTATTGTTTATATTGAAAAATCTAGACTAGTTCTAAATTAGATCTAAGTGATCTTAAATTATATATTTAGATGACATTAAATGACTGTTCTCATGTTACATATATAGTGAGAAGAAACACAATGTTAATCATTATTGTGATAAGTCTCCATGTAAACACACTATGTGAATAATGAAGTGAGCATACTGATCTCTTACTGTAACTCGGTACAAAGTTGTCCGGACGGGCGTTGGTTAGTTAACCAGCCACAGAGGGCGCCGCGTCGCGCTGCTGGGACTCAGCGTCGGAATACATGAATGTTTGCTCCCAACTTGTTACATATAATTATATTGTCGAATATTCAACACAAATGTATGTCGCTCAGAATCAAGTTACGTCAGTAAAGCACACTGGTGTTAATTATGATAATGTTAACATTTTAATATCTACTAGAAAGCGAACGAGTTGTTACTATCAGAGCAACTCGACGTCTGCCGAAGTACTGTCAAGTGTAGACTGTTAGATTTGTATTAGACAGAGCTTCAATAATAATATAATACTTTCACCATGAGATTTTCCATACACCGAAAACCAATATCCCAAAATGGATATGTAATAATGATCGATTGTGTTTTTGTAGTGGCACTTGAGAATCAGACTTTTTTATGGTATCTCGCACCACAGATTTCATTTATTAATACGTGAAGCCAAAACATTGTACCCCTTTTTAAGTTAATTGCGCGTACGGATGAACGTGATATTTGGCATAGTTAAAGTTTATATGGAGAAGAAGCGTAGAAAGCTATTTTTTTATATAAAATGCATTACAAGCACATTAAATTAATTAAAATATACATTACTCACACTACTGCTTGAATTTTACACAACATATACACACATGTAAATGGAAAAGACATTACAATAATGAATGATTAATGTACTTAATTTTTTTATTTGTATTTTGTAATAAACAATTTAACTTAATAAATTCCAAAATTTGATTATTTATTGCCTTTAGGGCGAAACAGAGTTCGCCGGGTCAGCTAGTTTTATAATAATATAAGAAATTCATAATAATGTTTTAATTTCAGAATGATGATACTATGGTCAACGCAGTCAAAGACCCTAGATATATCACAAAACACATCAATTGCATACTGCGATCCCTCCCAAGCCCACAATATATAACTTAAAAGCGTTGCACCAGCGTTACTGATTTTGATTTTGTGAAGCCAAACTGTCGATCATCCAGAATCTCTTGCGCTTTAAAATATCCTACTAATTGCTTAAGCATAATCTTCTCAAAGATTTTGCTTAACGACGGAAGTACAGAAATTGGTCTATAATTTCCAAGACTATTCCTACAGCCTGATTTAAATAAAGGAACTACTTTACTTATTTTCATTACATTGGGGAAGGTTCCTTGTGCTATACACTTATTAAATATGGTGAAATATTAATACTTAAGGACTGAACTACCATTACCGATTCCCCAAATGTCTTCGGTATGTTTAAAATTGAATACTTTAAAAATCCGTATTATTTCACCTGTATTGATGTGAAGTTAAATTTTGACTTTATAGATGCACACCATAGAATTATGAAACCGCTTATTAACTACGCGCGACTTTGTTACTCTATGATGCACACAGACTTTTAAAAAATGATACGGCACCATGGGCTGATGAATTAATATTTTTTGTTACCTGCAAAGGTATATTTGTGAATTAAATTTGGAAAACAGTCACAACCTTTGAACTGTTTGAAATGTGTACTCCGTCGACATGTAGATTATGCGCATTTATTTTACTTTTTCCTAATTCCTTATCTATACTAATATATAAAGTTGAAGAGTTTGTTTGTTTGTTTATTTGTTTGTTTGTTTGGTTGAACGCGATGATCTCAGGAACTACCAGTCCGATCCTTCGGTTTTAAATAGCTCATTTATCGAGGAAGGCTATAGGCTATATATCATCACGCTAAGACCAATAGAAGCAGAGCGCCAATGAAGAATGTTTCAAAATCGGCCACTTTTTTCCTTTTGAGAGATTTCGTAAGTGGTAGCAATAATATTCGTTCAATAGGACAGGCGAAGGAATTAATCCATACTGCCAATTCTGAAGTTGTCAATATAGGTATTTCTTATATATCCTTTAATCAATTTTCTTCCATGTCCAAGTTACAATAAAGGCATAAA
>MU159223.1:84798-121290 GCA_015888305.1 Antheraea pernyi | reverse complement strand
GTTTGTACAGCTTTATGAAAGTTTGCATTTATGTATAATTTGGTCGAATTCGAGAGATAGGATAATTTATATTTCGATTAATAGCTTCAATATTTTTAAATTATAAATTAAATGATTATCAATATTGATTATTGTTATTAATTGTAAGTTTCATCAGTCTCGAATAGAAGGCGCTTTAAATTAGTTTGTTGACACTGTATGCCCGACTGTTATAGATATCTTGTAGATGACGCCACGTTTTAACTTTGAATTTCTTTTACAACTCCAGTTTTATTCAATGTAACATGTAATAACTGAGCCACAGCAACGCATGGCCCCGTCAGCTAGTGTATATATATACTTTTATGCTCTCACAAGTCTTAAAATCAACCCTAATATATTTTTTGCACATAAAAAGTAATATAATTAATTTTTAAACAAACTTAAGTATCTCGTTATGAGTCGAGCTCGAGTGTGCTTCATAGATCTAGCTCTGTACTTGTTTGAGTATATCAAGAACCCATTCAATCTTTAGTAGCGTTTCACAAAGCACCCCAGCTCAAACCACAGGCGCTTTGTGGGTTCCTATAAAAGTAATAAACGCTTACTGGAGGGTTCGAAATTCGTTGCACAGGTTGAGCCGCGGCTCGGCACTAGTGTCCTGTGAGAGTATACTACATATTAAAAAAGGTTTTGTAATACTACATACATATAATACTAATGCTGTAATAATGAAGCAAGAGCGCAATACTTATACATATTGTCGAATGGGGGTTTTTATACGGTAACGTAGTGAAACAAACATCCAAACGTATTATTTCAATCGCGTGCGACACATATTCTTATTTATTTAGACTAGTGGGCACCCAGTGGTCGACATTCAACCATAATTCATTGATTTTTTAAAGTTTGAACTTTATTTGGGTTCTTTTGTCAAAGGGTATACTTCTGTTAACAAAGGTTTTCATCATGGCTACTCAGTTATTTGCCACTTTTTTTTTTAATTATATAAACATGAAAAAATCTGTGCCTAAATGAAATAATAATTATAAATTTGAAACAAAAAACAGGCGGTTACATAAGGTGATAAAACTCTCAAATTTTAAGTAAATATAACTTTACGAAAATAACTAACTCAACTCATGATACAATTCTCAATTAATTTTACACGACACTATGCCAAATTTTACGTTCATCCGTTCGCGCATTTCTTTCAAAAAGGGGTACAAAGTTTTGGCTACACGTATTAATATATATGATATAAGCCCAAGTGCTGTCTTCGTTTTTAGTTTTCACTAAGTAATTATAAATACCTGAGGGAATTTTTAAATATAAAATGAATATATATTAATTTGTTTTTCGCATCATCTCCGTTTAATCGGACACAACACAACTTTATTTTTCATGCGTCATCAAAATTACCTTGTCAATCACATAGTGTTTTCTATTTTGCATATCATCTGACAGACTCGCTCGACATTACGAAAGCGTACTTTTTTCAAATAGTCTTTGCAAGAAAGTATTGTAAAACCACTTTAGAATATAAAGGCAGACCACAGACAGAAAGGCAGCAAAGAAGGGTTGAGAGATTGATTGAAAAAATACTCAAATAAGTTGAGTAATCGATAGTGAATTCAAAAATAGAAATACATTTTTTCTTTATTGTAGCACGGCAAAATGACTGCACTGTACCTGATGGTAAATACAGTACAATCCAAAAGCAATGGCGACTACCGAGTGACAGACTATCCATCGCCGGTCGCCGCTGTCATTCCGGCCTGCGAAAAACTGGATATGCACAGGCTGATCCCGAAACGCGACCCGCAAAAGCGATTCACTATGTCGGGCTTTTTCGCCATATACTTGATGGTTGCGACCCAGTCAGGCTGTAAAACCCTACCACCCCGCTTTCGCCATTACCTCGTTCGTTATGAAAAGGTTTGGTACAAAATCGAGATAAATATGACCAGCAGGAGAAAAACCTTTCAATGAGAGGATAAAAATTTGTGATTATCGTAATTAGCTAAAATTACGACCAATTTTATTTTATGTATAACCTATTAAATTAATATAATGAATGTGAATGTACGTTTGGCCCTTCGACGGAGAGCTAGGCTGCGGTTGCGCAGTCATCACTGTGGCACCGCATTGTTTGCACTGGGCTGGTAGTTTTATTTGTTCCGTACCCTTTACTTCGCCATTCTTTCCGTTAAGGCTTTGTGTTATGCAACCGATCTAATTATTTATTATTTTTTTTATTTTCGACGAATGAGGACCACTATTCCTACTTTCTATTCCAAAACCTATTCATTATAGTAATGTGTTTGAAATGTGCAAGTTTATAAAGCTGTAAAATAGTGTTCTGAAAAAAAAACTATTATTGTATATTAAGTTTGCTCGCGGTTTTGCTCGTGTTAATGTAAGTTTTACCTATCCCTCGGGGACTCAACATCTTTTCTAGATGAAAGATACACTACATTCTTTCCTGTAGCGCCGACAATGTATATGTAAAACTTCACGATGATAAGTTTAGTAGTTAAGGTGTGAAAGCGTAAGAAACAAACAAACTCACTTTCTTTTTTAACTTATCGTGAATATAATCAAATTTAATATTTAAACATATTAAAGCTTGATCTATAGTTCTAAAATATGCATACACGTGTACCTTTTATAAGTAATATTACTATTATTTTTATTTAATTCAAATTACAGTTGATACATTATTTTTAATAATTTGGAAAAATAGCTAATTGGATTTGAATTTATTTAGGTAAATAAATATGTTTTTTTTTAAACAAAATAATATAATATACGAAAAACGTAAGGTTAACACATATGCTCTGAGTATTATCAGTTTAACATAAGATAGAAACCACTAATCACATCAAAATCACTGATCGCACAGGAGACGTTTTCGTAGCGGACATGTCTGTATTACTATTTTATATGTGTAATTCATTTGACACGTAAAAAATAGCATTAATATAATGATCAAAATATAAATGAAAGAGAGGAATCAGAAGGTTTTATTTTAAAACTAATGTATAACTGATAACACTTGGCGTGAACGGGAGTGACCGTGGTGACGCGGCCGCGGGCTACGTCGAGATTAATCCCGGCGCGTTGTGCACAGACAAACGGACAGATGAATTAAAATAAAACCTCAAAGCAGTCGAATCAACGTCCGTTCTTTGCGTGTCTATGAATGTCGTTAAATAATGTCCTGCTATCTGCACGTTACATCTAACTTTTTCTTTTTTTTCCCGAACTTACTACTTAATGTCCTCAATACTTTTTAATTACAAATTAAAGGATTGTCAATATTGATTATTGTTATTAAATGTAAGGTTCATTAGTCTCGGACAGATGGCGCTTTAAATTAGTTTGTTGACAAAAAGCTATAGGACTGACCTATAGATGGCGCCACGTTTTCATTTTGAAAATAGTTTATTATAATTTTTATTCAACATGTAACTGAACCACAGCAATGCGTGGCCGGGTCGGCTAGTGTTTGTATATTTTTTAAATAAAGTTATTTTGTTAAGGGAGAGACAAAACAGAGTAATGGAAAAAAACGAGGCGGTAAAAGAGAAACGTAATGTAGTTTTTGAAAGGGGGTGACTTGAGATCGTAATTGGAATTATATGGATTAACTAAGTGATCGTCTTGTCTTTGAAATTTGACCATAAATAGTTATTGAAGTGAATTTTTTTATGGCACGGTAGGAAAATTTATGCGTTGTGCGTTACGGCGTTACGCGTTATAGGTAAGGTAGTATGTATTTGTGTATATATTTAAGTATGTATAAGTGTTTGTTTGGCTCTGCTAGTATACCAAAATGAGTAAATGTATTGTTAAGTATTTATACTACGGGACTTAGTATAGTATATAGTTTATGAGCATTCTCATATATAGGTATATAAGCCAAAGAATTTTCACTTCCTCCGCGTGTACATACTGATACACGCAGTGTTTTTTTAATTTCGATTTTGTTTATTTTTATATATTTCTTCTAGTCATTTCTTAACTGATAATTTAAAAAAGAATAGGGTGATAAAATCAAAACAACTACTGAAGCGGTACGTAAAGTGAGGTCACACAAAATTTTGTTTACGGATGAGAACATTTTTACAATTGAGCAACGTTTTGACAAACAAAATGACCGTATTTATGCTCAAAGCTCTAAGGAAGCTTCCCAATTAGTCGACGCAGTGCAACGTGGGTAATATCCGACTTCAGTGATGGTTTGGTAGGGTATTAGCTATGAAGGAGTAGCTGAGCCACATTTTTGTGAGAAAGACTCGGCGCCAGGTCATAAAGCTCGGTCTACGCAGTCTTGGTTGGAAACGAACGTTTCAGACTTCATCAGAGCTGAAAACTGGCCGTCGTCTAGTCCCGATCTTAATCCGCTGGATTATAATTTATGGTCAGTTTTAGACAGTACGGCTTGCTCTAAACGCCATGATAATTTGGAGTCCCTAAAACAATCCGTACGATTGGCAGTGAAGAATTTTCCCATGGAAAGAGTACGTGCTTCTATTGATTACTGGACTCAACGTTTAAAGGACTGTGTTGCATTCAATGGAGACCACTTCGAATAAGCTTTTTATATTTAAATTGTTTCATATAACATTATAAATTTCTTGATAATTTTTTTTCGTTTTAACACCTTATTATATACACAGTCACGATTTTACACTAAATATTATATATAATCGATAGACTTTGACAAGAATTGTAGATGGAAATTTGAACAAACGTCGTAGCTTTACCGAGTCGCAAGTTATACTAAATTGAAATCTCAAAATGCCGGCGCTTCCTCGCACGCCGTGTGAGATGTATTAAAGTCCTGATTTAGCGTAATAAATTCTTTGATCCTTTAGCTATCCAGTGGTGTAATTTAAGTTTGGATGTAGAGAATAGATTCGAAACTATATTGCCTAACCGTATCCCTCGATTTTGTTATCATTAGGTTTTTTGGATTGCCCCTGTATTGTAGCAAATTAAAAAAAAAATCTATTGAAAATAACATTTATTAGTGTTTTAGTGAAATACCGAAATCGTATAGGGTTGGAGAGAGTATCTCAAAACCAATCGAATGGTACCAATAAAATACCATATGACTGAGCCAAGCAATGCAGGCAACGTAAAAAAGTGAAGGCAGCCGAGCGGATCACATAGACGGATAATTAATAAAGTCATAACATAGTAATTATTTGTTAGGTAGATTTATTTCCTGAACCTGTTAATTAGACCAATTGCCATCATAAACAAAACATGGAAATCCGGCTTCTTATGATTATGACATACATAAATAATAATAATGTATATAGAAAATATCGCCCGTAACGAGACGTATTCACGTACAACAAACGGCCATGTCCATGACACAGCCACACCCCATTTTTTTTCTTTGTTTCATTATTTATGGCAAGACTAGGTATATGAGTTCTTGAAACATATTTGTGTACCAAGCATACATATGTACCTCAACAACTCTTATATGTATTTCGTATCTGATAATTTTCTAAACTATTTCAGTTTGATAAGGAAAATAAATAAAACCGTTCCACTTTCATGTGTAAGCGTGAATGCATGCACGTGTGTGGAGGTGATATGTGTAATGTTGTCGCAGTGATGTAAGATTTTGTGTCACTATATTGCGCGAGCAGCGTACTCAAGAGCTCCATGCCGAGGGAACGGACCTAGGCTTGAGCCGCTGCCGAGGGGGCCCTAATCTGGTGTGCGGGAGTGAAATTTCCCCCAGACCACGGCGGCATGATCTGTGCTTACGCGGGCGTGGACGTGAACACGCTCTGTTTGGAGAGACAGGCTGGTACTGATCGTTTACTGCCGTTATTTTATCGGCAGGATCGGTAAAAATATGTCGCGGGCGTCTTTTGTAGCGCGCAGCGTTGGGCACGGTTTCGTATTTTGCGGCGGATACCGCTAACGGACTAGTTGTTACATCTAATACTTCGAAAAAAGTGGCCTGTTAGGGTTCCTTCCCTCAACATATTTGTGCAGCAACGAAATGGCAAGAGGTTGCTTAAAGACATCTAACTACACATAACCGCTAAGTGAGACGAGCTATCTTACTTCATTTTCTTATATTCAACTAGCGGTATTTATATATTAACGAACAGAAGTTTCCAATATTTTTCACCGAGTAAAATGTCTTTGTTTTACTAGATCTTATCTGATATTAAACGGCTATACCTCTAACATTGATAACATGTCGGCTTAGAAAGTTCTAACAGTCATGTTATGTTATAGAAATAGATAAGTACTAGGGGCGAAATGTCAATAAATTGATAATTATCTAAGAGACCGATATAACGTGATGCTTCCATGACGATGTTTTGTTACGATGCGAATTTATAACCATTGATGCGATATTCTGTTGCACAAAAGCATCATTATTTTTCTGATAATATAATCCAACTTTTTAGACCAAACAACCAATAACATTGAACTCGTGTTTTTGGAATTGGGATTCACCCGACGCGATTTTCGATAAGTAAAACATTCCGAAAGTCATCGAAGACGAGACACGAAAGTACTGTAATCTAGATAACCTGCTACGTTGAGCCTGTGGGAACGCACGTCAGACCTCTGCGTGGCCCTCCAATCTAGGAGATCGTTCCCTCCGGCATTATTAGGTTGGGCTGCGTAACCGGCGAGAGCTGCAAACGTTTCCAATTACGTCATTTGCAGTTTCTGATACTTTGTAACAACATTATTTTGTTGTCGAATTTTGTGGTCGATTGATAGGTTAATTAGACTTAATTACTTGATCTGTGTGTGTAACATTTATTGCGCTTCACGGAATCATTTCACATATTTCATATCCTTTTTTTTAATGAAGTTTATGAGTTTTTATGAAATCGTGTATTTTCGATGCATTTTGTTAGTCAATCAGGTTGCTAATTAATTAGATGACACTGCAAGTTAAACAAAGTAGAACGCGTCTAAGCAATAAAATTGGTTATGAAATTACGAAGGCGGTGAGCGTATGTCCATTACCTGTAGGTCACGTATGTATTATGACAATGCAAATCGGGGGTAAGTAAAACCACGGGGCTGCAGTGAAGTAGTTTATTTAACTTATCAAAACTTAAGCTCTCCTATAACTAAGATAACAGATTAAATTATTAAAAATGACAATCTTCAGGGAGCGGGGAAATTAAGGCAATAGTTTGGTAAGAAAGAAAAGATGGTAGCTTAGCTGCAGGTAGTTTCGGCCGCGAACACAGGACTCCGAGGGGCAACCAAGAATGCACCGATGGATGAAAATTTTGCGACCGCCCAGACTGGCAGGTCAGCAGAGCACCGCAATACTCGCTGCAGTCGGCCGGCGGTCCAACTCGACGGGCTCCACTACGCTCCAAAAGAGTTTGGTCTGGACTACGCAGTAGTGCTAGGCAGCTAGGCCCAGTAGATAAAAATAAGAAACCCCGAACACCGGAGTTTAGATGAGGAACTAGATGACGTGTCGAACACTGCAACAACCATTCCGCAGAAGCTCGAGACTAAAGCAAGACGCTCCTTAAAACTGAGACACCACACGGCGTGACTCACAGCACCAACCCGTATTGCGCTTACGTCAAACTAGCGCCGATTAGTATAGCGGCCTCTGTACATCTCATATTAATATTATTTTTGTATTGAGCTTGAGCAGCCCACCATGTCTTCGATTAATTAATAAACTGTATATATACATCTAACTCGTAACTAACGTAGAGAAACTAGAATTGATAACTCAAAAGAGAGTTGAATATTTAGTTTGCAACGTGTAAGTCATATGTCGCACCTACTCGTCAGAGTCTAAGAATATGCGCGTGTTGGCAGGTGTGTTAGTGGAAATTTAAATAGCAATATTATCGCCCTATTGCCTTAGGTATTGTAGCAACCACTGGAATAAAATCAATAAAACTGACTTATAATGGATAAGTTTATCGACTTTTGAATAAAACTTTAGATTTTTTATTTTTGCCTATTGCGTTAGCTGGTTGACATGTTTCGATCGAAATCATAGAGTTGGTAGACAGATGTAACATTTATTCGCTTTAATTTTACTTGAGATGGAATATTCGTATATTATGTTTTTTTTTATACCGTAGGTGGCAAACAAACAGGTGGCAACACCAGGTGTGTCGCCAGAGCGTTGCCAGCCTGTGTTTGGAGGGAAGGGAGGAGGGTGAGGAGAAGGGGAGGTGGGCCTGCAGCGCTCTCACTGACCGACAGAAACGCAATAATGCAAGCACTGTTACTTCACGTCGGTGTTTCTGTGTGTCGGGTGGTAGTACCCCGGGTGTGCCGACCCATTTATGCTCTAACCAGTAATAACTTCAGCGTGGCTCTACCACTTACACAATATTTATATGTTTAGTGCTTGTTCATATCTATCTCTATCCATATAAGTATATACGAATGTACATAGATAGGTATAGAGGTGGTTATTACGAGTTTGTGCTTTATTTAAATAATTAATAAGGCGCCGCCCTTTGTGAAGTTGCCCTTTTAGAGATCATCACCCTATAGTGATGATTTCGCACTGTGACAGTCAGGTTTGTTTATATCATATCTTAATTTACTCAGACTCAAAAACCCAGTAACAGTTTCTTTAAGTAATAGTGTTAAGTTTTACAACAAAATCCCACAGCATATTACCGATTTGCCGGATTGTCAGGTTAATCGCCGTGCCAAGCAGGTTTTGGTGTCAAAAGGCTATTATGAGTGGAGCAATATGTGATCAATGTTGATGTCTGGAATTGACTCCTCTCTGTGCATCCACTTAACATGATTGTAACGTGTAATGTATTTTAAATATAATATAACAATTAATGTATCAATAATATAAACCAGATCGAGTTTCTTGCCGGTTCTTCTCGATGACTGGGTTGTTTTCCCGAATCAGTAGTAGTTTTGACGCGCCTTATAAGCGCCTTGTTAGGGCCTAAACTAGTATTTACTAAAAGTATTTTTGATTTTGATTTGATTTCAATTTTTACCACTACTTACGGTAAAATATAGTCTCATATATGTTGAAAAATATGAATCGTTCTGAATGAGTATTAGTTGCGGCGCAATTGAGTTGTCAGAGTTCATTCGAGTAATTGAGTGGCGCGCTGCGTGCGTTCTCTGCACTCTGCACTACACTTACTACCGAATCCGGAACAATTACATGGCGAGGCTCATACACTTCCTTCTTTACCGATTATTGTAATTATCCACAGCCCGTTATGAAAATTGACCACGACTGCGAACAGAATATTATAATATATATATAAGGACGTAAGGAGAGATGTCCGTAGACGTATATGCCGTTAACGCAAAAAAATCGAAGAGATTTTCTAGTGCCATTATGTTTTCATTACTTCGTGCCTTGATTCTTTTACCTCCTATAACTTTCATGAGTGTGAAGGCGGCGGCGCGGACCGGCCTGCGGTTAACCGTTGTAAAGCAGTAAATATGTCATTTAAGAAATTCTATTTATTCCTCTAACTTGTTTGCTACATATTTTAACAAAATTTGTAAACGAGTTATAATGTCATTAACGTAAAATATTAAACCATACTTATATGAACTCCTTTTTAGGTATAGATCTCGTCTAGATAATTCAAGTGGCAATTTCTATCCAATTATCACCTGCGTTGCATTCTATGTTCACAGTAGTAAGTTTATAAATTCTCATTGAAATGTATAAAATTAAACTTGATTAATTTATTAACGAAGTTTAATAAAATCCATTTTCGAGATTCAATCAAAAGTTAAATCGTCGGGTTGAAATTGCCCTTTTGCAGTCCCTCTGCGTGTTTCCGCAGTCCCCTGCCTCTGCTTATGACGTTATCGTTCGACCCAGGATATTGCGTCTAGTTTATCTGGAAATACATGCGATTTTACAAACGACTTATTTCGTATTGTCGGTTTGGGTTTCTTTATATATTTTGCCGTGATGACAAGGATATTTCCTATTGCAAAATAATACCTTAATACAGTAAGTAAGAACACTAATGACCTCACTAATTGCTAATAGTTCTCATAATAACATTATTATCGAATTTAAGACTAAATAAATCCTGAGATTACTGTAGTTTGTCATTGTTCAATCATCGTCGAATCTTCATTGAACTACCAACATGATGGTCAATGTTCACTATTAATGAGATAATACAGTAATTTATTTCGAGATGCACGTCCTTTTAGAAAAACCAAGAGCTTATGTTCTGTATGAAAGTTTGATTAGGTTTTTACGAGCGACGCCCCGCGCCCTATCACTTCCCATGTCGCCGGGCACGTGCTTGTATTGCAACCTGGCAACGATATTATTTAATTTTACTACATTATTTATTTGTATTTTTTTAACTGTAAAGTTTTATTTTATCTACATTTTAATAGACAAGCACTTTTATGATTAATATTTTGGTTAAAATTTTAAATCTTTAAAGAATTCCATTCAAACACTTTATTTCTACAAAAACTTACTTAAAATCGATGGAAAAGACCGATTTCACTAGTTAATCTATAAATATATAAAAATCCAGTGTCATGATGTTTGTCTATGATGAACTCCGAAATAACTCAACCGATCTTCATGAAAGCTGACGTTTTTACATAATTTGCTCCAACTTGAGAGATAGGATAATTTATATTTCAATTAATGGCCTCAAATATTTTTAATCAGTAATTATATTATTGTCAATGTTGATTATTGTTGTAAACTGAAAGTTTCATCGATCTCGAACAGATGGCGCTTTAAATTAGTTTTTTTATGTCATAGCAGGCTAACGAACAGGTGGGTCACTTGATGTTAAGTGATCACCGCCGTCCATAGACACTAACAACACTATCTGTAGTTTATCTCGAAATGTTATTTATAACGTGTACCAGGTTTCGTTTGTCAGTAACCGTTACGACCGGATTTTGTTGCACGAAATTGTTGAATTAATTACAGGACAGGATAGCGATCCCTCACGTCGTACAGGGGTCCTGCCTCACCGCATTCGGACCTCGGAACTCTCGTAAAACTGTGTTGTCCTACGTGGTTATAGTACACATTACACGAGAACATCATTTATCTACACCGATGACGCGTGTTCAATAAACATATGGATAGTATTCGAGAGTGTTAACTACAAATATATACTTCAACTAGCTGATACCCGCAACTTTGTCTGCGTCATTTATTATTTTAATTGTTTTGTTATATCTCAAAGGGATTAATTACGCAGCGTTTTCGACGAAAGTTCTCAGGCGGCTTGACTTTTTTCGACACTTTCAACAATTATCCTTATATTTCAACCAATTTAAATAAAATGATAATTAATACTCCTAAACGGAAGGTCATGAGTCACTCTATCTATTAATGAAAACCGCATGAAAATCCCTTCAGTAGTTTTTGAGCTTATCACGAACAGACTGACAGACAACGTGGCGAAAGACTTTGTTTTATGATATGTAGCGATGATCTATAACGAGTTTATGTGCTTTATGTCGGCGAAGTCGTGGTGTTCTACTGCTACTACTCGTGGAATATCAATACGATGTCCGCAGGTTCGACCCCGGCATATACCAAGGACATTTTAGACGTCGTGTACATTAACTAATTTAAATTGGTGACACTATCGGCTGATGGTGAAGGAAACCTGAACCTGAGAAATGTTCTTGTAGTACTACAGTATGTGTGAAAACATAGAACTGTGGATTTCTCAGAGTATGAAATCGCTAATACGTCGTGGGCTGGCGCGGTGATTATGCCCATACCTTCCGTCGAGAAGAGGACACCAATGAAGATTATGATAAAATTAATAATATTAGCTAAATGGTTCGATTTTAATACATGTCACTGTTGTCATAACTCAGTATAAAATTTGTAATAATTGACAAATAATAATATCATATGTTATGTGTTATATTAGTATTAGGGTTGTATGTTATCGGAAAGCCCTCGTGTTTTAAGTATTGGAAATAACAAGTTAGTTTATTGATATGTACAAATGGCAAACACGGCATATTACTTTCGTTTAGGAAATAACATGAAAAAGAAATAAAATTAGTATTCCATTTTAGGCTTCCGCGTTTCAACTCTAATGCGACGTTTGTTTAAAATGGGTGTGCAAGTACGTTATTGTTGAACAGTTTAAAGTGGTGGGCGGCAGAACTCAAGCCCGTTTGTAACGTGGTCATATGTCACGTAGTTTGAATTAACACAACTAGTGTGGGGAACCGGCGGCGCGGCTGCGGGTACGTTCGCGGTTTCATTTAATTGTTTGGAATTAATTAAAATTATAAAATACAATAAATGCAAATATATTACCAAGTTTAAAATATGCTGACGTGCTTATTACATACATTAATATTTACATTTGAAATTTAGTGTAGTTTTAGTATTTAGTACTTTTCTCGAAAGATATTTATTACATGTATTTCGTATAATGTGTAAGGTTATAATTTACATACTGAAATAAAAATTGTGTGAAACAAATTTTATGTCAATATGAGATCCTCACCTATTAGATCACCGCTTTATATAAAAGCACTAGCTGACCCGTGCCCACTTCGCTGGGCGGTAATAGGCATTATCAAGCTACAACTTTTCTCTAGAACTCAATCATATATCTGTCATCGTTAAGGCAGCGTTCGTAAGAAACATTCGACAATTTTTTCTCCGACTCCCCAGATATTACCCCCTTCAACCTCACAAACTTTACCTCTTTATAATATTAGTATAGATAATATAATTAGTTAATAACTTCTGCCCTCAACTTCATACGCGTGAAATAGTCATTTTGGGCTAAGACGCAGCGGTAGCTCTCAAAGGAAAAAAATCCCGATTTTAAAACATTTTTCATTGTTGCCCCGCTCCTATTGGTCTTATCGTGATGACATATACCTTAGCCTATGATACTCACAAATAATGTGACTTTCTATTGGCAAAAGTATATAAAATCGGTTTAGTAGTTCCTGAGATTACCCCTTACAACGTCACAAACTCGCAACCTTTTCCTCTTTCTAATATTCGTATAGAAGTATAGATTGTGAAGAACGAAAGAACTAGAACAATCGACATTCAGTGTTGTTTGATAGCATAAAGTAACAAACCCGCGCGTAGTTAAGTATTAGTTTATTATTAGTAGTTGTAAGTGTAAGCGGTTTCATAATTCTATGTTTGACAGCAAGTATGTTGTTGTATTGTATACTTGCAATTTGACATAGTACACCTCTGTAGTAATTCTTGTGCAAGTTGCAATAAACAATGACACAAGTTATATTCAGAAGCGGATACTTCTAACTCAATTTGCGTTCAGGATATGCTTCGATTAGCTTCCCTACAGGTTCACAAACATCGTTGATATTAATATAACGTGCAGTTGCATGTTTTCCATACTCATAGAAAAAGCTATATCAAAGGAAATTCGAACAGCAAGAAAACAAATGCACAAGTACTCCCAAGGGAGAGAGCTGGCGAGCACCATGTCAGCCGCTGAGGACATTATTCGGTATCCAGGTATCTCTCTGAACGCCACACAACCATAGCCCATAAACACAGCACGAGCGTTCGCAGCTCTGAGGGAGTCCACCCACAACGGAGCCCCGTAGGCGGCCATAGCCCGAACAACACCCGCATATAGACGGCGGTAGGCAGCGTCCAGCCCCCCCGTGTTCGGTTGAAGGCAGCCAAGCGCCGCCGCCCCGACTATACGCGGTCCGAGCCCCTCAAAGTGGGGCTCAAACCGCCGGCACCCGTCCAGCGCTCTCACTGGCCGAACGAAACGTAACAATGCAAGGGACTGTTAGTTGACGTGGGTGTTTCTGTGGGTCGGGTGGTAGTACCCCGGGCGAGGCTACCCATTCATGATGAAACCAGTAATAGCTTTTGCGTGGCTCTAGCACCTAAGAGAATATAAATTGTGTGGCACGCGCTACGCTTACAAACAAAACATTAGAGTAAGGTGTAAAATAATATGTACACAGGGTTGTTTTGTTATAAAAATAATACCTATATTTAAATTCAAAAAAATCGCAAAGATAAAGAATATTCATGTAACGTTACCGCGTACCATGAAAATTTCTTGTTCATCATAAGCTAAAATATTCAGTTAATACGTGAACAGAAAAATATTCAGTCTCCCAAAAAAATACAGGTGTACACTTTACACGTAACATATTATATTACACAGCGGTGGTGTTACCGTAATTTTTTTGATAAACTTCCGAACCGTGTCGTACTGTGGCGTCGGCGCTAATGTTTGTAGAAATTATATCGAAGCTTTGCTCATCAAAATTATATTACAAGTAATATTGTCTCAAAATGTAAATATATTTTATGAAGTGATCGACATGGAATGTGTTTGGTGTTTCACACGGTACATATTTCGATTTTGATTGTATAATATTTACACTTTTTGATTATTTTATATTATTATACTTTGTGTTAAATAAAAGCTTACATTAAAATATCTTACACCTATATCAATATACAAAATTCGAATTAAGTAAAAAATATTAATATATTTTTTTATAAGGGAGTAAACTTATACTTCTTTCTTATTGATTGTGTTTTAAATTCATTCCAGTAATAAAGTACCTCTTGAATAGTGAGAGAAAGTTTTTACTATACCTTCTTTACCTTGCTATACCATAAGCTATAGAAAATAAAAACTAAAGAAATGAGAAAAAGAAATGAGTATGGTTCAAATATTCGAGTTCATTCATATATTTCTATTTATTATAACTTACGTAATTAGTTCCATATTCGAGATAGAAGATGCAAGTCTTAATCGTTTGTTCTTCGAATAAAATTACATAAAGAGTTAAATATTGAACGTGTTCATATTTGAAATATACATAGTAGTTAAAACCTAGTAGTTTTATTTTAAGTCAGTCTATAATATAGAATACATTTTATTTGTCCACTCGTTCGTTTGTAAATCTATTTTCTTAATTGGTAACGTACTTTTGTAGGCAACAAAAGTTTATCTAGTTCTCAATTCTACCTTTTCTTGTGACCTTTTTTTATCACATGTGTTATAATAAAAGTCTGCTATTTAAAGAGCCTCAGTTAATTACGAAAGCACTAGGAATGCGGTGCGTATATGCAGCTATGTGTGATAATTTTAAGTTGCTATTATACACCTATACTTTGAGTACTTATCGTGTAACTGAAACATTATTATAAACTTACTGTATATACATTTTTCCTTTGAAGTGAATATTTTTTCTGAGCCTATCTTTATTTACATAGCGTTAGTAAAGAGCTTGGATATCGCAGCGCGGTCATGAATCGACTTCGATAACAGAAGCGCCCTTCAAACAAAATCACCGAAAGGGTTCGCCATTCTTCGATATTGCAAATCGATTTGTTTTACGTAGATATATTTAAACATTTTCTTATAATGTTCGCGTGTATTTAGTTTCACATAAACGTAAAATAAGTTTAATCAAATGTAATCGCAAATGTAACTCTAGTTTTCACAAAGTTCAGACATATAATATCATATTTACCGACTGATGCCTGTGATGTAAATAGAGGGATGGATTGAAGAGTTATAGACGGTGGGAGAAAAGCTTTAACTATATTGTTGTCTGAGCCTACAGGGGCTGGCAGGGGCATGCGATGTCGCAAATGATGTTTGCGATTCTGCTCAACTCTTGCTCTCTCAGAACAAATCTTCGATAACTTTTTTCCACTATTTTATTTTCAATCCTTCTGGAAGAATACTTCTATATTATTATTAAATTAGTGATACACTTGATCGAGTATCTCTCGTCTGGTAACGATGACTCGATGTTATGACGTTTATAAGTGCCTTCGAAAGACCCAAATTATGTAAAGTATTTTTGAAATATTACGTAAAATAGTAACTGATATGTTTAAACACCAAATTTGTAATTCTTATTATTAGATATGCTATTAAATATTTTTGTCGTGTTAAAAGCTAGCGATTGACCAATAGATATTGATCACTGCCTTATAAGTAAGATATTACCTGTACGAGTATATAAGTGTCGTAGTTCGGTGAAGCTGTTAAGACCTTGCTTGGTCAATAGCGTAGTCAGTTCGAAAAAAAAAAGTATATAAGTGTGTGATTATCAAGTTATACAGTGGTGATGTTAAAGAACACGTGAAATTATAATATTTAGTTAACATACATCGTCGCCACGAGGGTAAAACTTTATAAGTATTTTGAATTGGTGGCCCTAAGAAACCATATATTATAGGGGACATTACTTTGCACTTTTGCCTGGAACTGATTGGCCGTTACCACATCTCACTGCAACAAAAAGCTTTCGATTTTATTTGTGCGAGGTGTACCTGAAAAAGTTACATCTGAAACTATTAATACAATGAGCGAAATATTAGTATCTGAAACAAAAAAAGAATTGTTTCAACAAAAGAAGTAATTAAAAACGCGTCCTTGGTTGACGCTTGATTTGAAGTCGGTTGTATGTAACTGTTGAATAAAAAAATATATAATCAATTAAAATATGTTGTAGAAAACCGCGTAATGATTACAATAGATTACACGGTCGTTTCGCTCTTTCTATTTCTAGTTACAAATTTATCTTTTTAAGTTACACCTCGCGCATTTCGGTATAATGAAACGTTGTTCGTTGCGATGAGTTTTGCCAGTGGCCAATCAATTTCAAGCGGAAGTGAAAAGTAACGTTCACGGTAATATTTAAAGATGGATTTTCGCAAAACAACGCCTTCAAAAGCCCCAAGAAATGTTAAAATTATCATGATAACTTGGAAGACACTACAGTAGTGAGAAAGCGCGCGGCGAGACAGTGAAGAGGCGACGTAACAAGATGAACTTGTGATGTTTCGCCTCGCATCTTTTCAGGACCATCTAAATAAAACAGGAGGATGTGGTATTTGAATACTATTTAACCTTAATTTATATTCAATTTACAACTCTATACATAGCATTTCGATAAAGCTCTTTTTATATAGACATAGTAGAATACTAGATACATAGTAACCTGACACAACGGTGACTACCAAAATAATTCGATCCAACTGTTAAGAGAACAGTCTGCACGACCCACGGCAAATATATTATTTTAAATTCAGTATATAATAGCGGTAAAAATATTAATTTTACTAATACTATATTTGTGATTTTCCTTAGATCGCTGTAGGTAGGCAACCATGTCGTTCAAGGAACGAGCATTTCGCGGCCCGAGTCGAGTGCAATCCACCAGAGAACGGGGGACGTTAAATGTACGCCGAATACTTTGCGTCAACTTCCACTATACACTGGCACCGAGAATAGCACGCCACACTGTCATCATAGCTAACTAAATCTCCCATTAAAAAAATCCCATGAACTTTATAGTCACCTCGTGTTGGCGATTTTTAATACAACGAATTGCGTTGATAAACCTACCTTCAGCAATTGATTTTTACATGAGTAAAGTATCGATAATTCTAAAATATATGTATAGCAATAATCTATAAAAAAATTATAAAGGACGAAAGATTGTTTGTATTGAATTTATTAATCTCTTTAATTACCATTTAAATAACATTTTTTAACCTTTTGCGTTTTTTACTCATATAATTTGACGGGTTTTTCAGACCAAATACAATACAACCACCAAAATTTGGTTTACCCAAAATACATAAATCTAACATGCCATTGCGCTCCGTAGTGAGCTCGATAGGTGTTCTTATGATCTAGGTAACTAACTAAATAATTAACCGTAGTAAAGGATTTTCGCCATTTTGTTGAAATTGTAAGGACTACGGGATTGAGATCCAATGAGATAATGTTATGTATCGATTTATAGTCGTTATTTGTCGATGAAACCATAAATTAATGTGCCGAGATGATAGATGGAATATTAGATCGTCATAAATCGACAAACACAGGAGACGGCCATCGCATTCACCTACCAGGAGAAGGTTTTAGTCACTGGATAAAATAACATGAGCCTGAAGCTCACTCCACGAATCGTTTCCACTACGTTACAACGGTAAGAGAAGCGACAGAAATTAAAATAACATAAAAATGTTAATCGAGACGATGGACTAAAACTATCATCGGCATGGAATCCAGTATAAGAAAAATTCAAACCTTGTGTACGTTCTAGTCGATACAGTTAGTAGTGTGTTGGACTACCCCTAGTGACAGAAATCGCATGAGGGTAGATCCTAGAAATTGCCTTCGAAACGAAAACTTCGTAATACATCAGTCAGCTCGTAACCTCGGCCTGTGCCATTTAATTATTTTTGCATTTTATATCCTAGTTATTAGGAAAGATTATTATTTGACACCGCGTTACTATCGTTAAGAATGGAGAATTTATAAAATAAACCACAGATCTGAAAGTACGAGTATGCTAAAAGAAATGAAGTAATAGTGCGGGCGAGACGTAATGTCTGACTATATTAACTAACATTACACGATTTACACGATTAGATTTATATTACTATAACTTTAACTAAAAATGCAGCAAGTATTTAGTTTCATTAACCTTTCTCTTGTTGTTGTTGTCAATTTGAAATATACAAAATGAGACAGGAGATGTTCATAGGAATTGTGAAAAAGCTCGATGATTAGTTGGTGGTTCGCAAACGCAGTATGTCATCGTGATAAGAACGAAGACGTATTTGCCGTCGTCGGTCGAGTCGAAGCCGGCGCTTGTTCGCTAAATTACGCTTTTAGCGCTTAACCGGTTATTGTGAGAGTTTTCAACAAACTTCGTTCACCTTCGCTCACGTACTCGTTTAAGTATTGTTTGTCTGAAGCACTCAATAATAACATTGCCAGTGAACTCTCTGAAGAATTTATGAACATGTTTTATTTCTTTGAAATTATTTTTATATATTTACTTGAAAATACTATATGTTAAATATATTAACATACAAACAAATGCAAATATTTTTATATTTCTTTTGGTTTTTTTTAATATATAATAGTTAAATCCTTCTCTCTAGTACCTCAAAATGTCCCGCAAAACAATGTTTCAATCAATCGTTTCGACGTATAATTTGTTAGGGGTAGCGATTATTCCCCAAAAAAAAAAACACTTAAATCGCTTTTAAGCGTAGCTTGTGCAATCAATTCAAGAAATAATTGAGGTCTGGAAGCTCGATTATTCAAATATTGATCTCTTAATTTTTCTGGAGCTTTTATTTGTATTAAAAAAATATAGCATGGTAATCGGTGTTTCATCGTCTTTCATTTTAATGAGGTCATAAAGAGTTTATAATTACATGTAGGTAATTTTGAAAAACAAATGCGAAGAGATATTTTGGATTTAACACTTTTTTGTTAAATAACATATATGAAGTCGAACATTACGTGGTTCATTATTTTTGTAACTTTAAGTTAAAAAAAACATCCATTTTGTTATTTGCAGCAGACAACGCAACGCTATAAATCTCAAACACATTACAGATATTATTAAATCTGCCGGCATACTTCAGTAACGTGTAGAAAACTATAAAATATTATAAAGAAGAGAACTAGGAAATATTAATAAAACGTATTTATATTAATATCTATTATTTGATTATATAGTTATAATAATAAAAAAAGAAGTTTAATGATAATGATAATTATAATTGTAATTATCGTCAGAGACAAATAAAAATGCCAATTATTCCATATACTCGTATGTTTTATCTCTGTAAAAGCATATCATATATTACAGTATTATTATGTTACAGTACTATTTTTAATTGGTAAATCTCATCCATATATTAAAATGGTCATTTACTTTACTAAAAAAATATGAATTCGGAGGTCTAAACTAGAAACCTAGAAGTTGTCTAAAAATCTGTAAATCTATCATTAAAATTGTAACCATAGCTATCCTGGAGGAGAATAAACTTTTTATTTGTTAAGGATAATTAATGAAGGAAACTGAGTTCATACAGCCATCTATCGTGTTTGTGTTTACTTAATTTAAAAAATTGTCACTTGTTTGCCTACGTCGAACTAATTGTAAAATATTGTATTCGTTTATTTTTATCTAAATAGAAAAAAATAAATCACGATTTTATAGTATCAGGGATCGATCGACCAAATTGATTTGTTGTTTAAGATAATCGATTTTTCTGTGTCTAATAAGAAAATATTTTTCATTTACGGCATCGTTCAATATTATTAATAGATTTCAGATCGTATCCATAATCCTTTATTATCTACGATTGGCGGTATGCGTTAACTATGATGCGTTGCGTCTACATAACTCAGTAACCATATATAACATATAAGAATATTGTATCGAGTTCAATGAGCTTTATTTAAATTGTCAAATATTAAAAACGGCTTAGATAGATATAAGGTTTTATATCTTGATTTATATTTATCCAAGGTTTCAAGACGTCAGCTCATTAATTGTTTACAATTCAACAGTATAATTATGAATAGTAATTTTAAAGATAGAAGGAGTCTTGCTAATATGATATTAGACCATAAACCTATTACTTATTGACAATATCGACATATTGTATCATGATCTATATTTTAATCATTTTTTCATTAGTTCCTTATACAGTGTAAGTGAGCACTAAGGTAATTATATGGTGGCTTAAGGTTCTAAATATGTTGCTGATGGTAAACCTCATTCGACACACTGTTAGTATTTATATATCTAATGTATATGTTACATATTACTGTTAGTGGCGTGCGTGTCGTACTTACAATTGTTTTTAAAGAGCATTTCTATAATTGTACATGGTTTCACAGTTTTATATTTCTTTAGTACAATTTAAAAAAACGCGTGCGGAGCTGCGGGTACAGCTAGTATATAAATAAACATTAACAACTTTAACTATATCACTAAATATTATAAAGCAAAGTCCTCTGACACGTCTGTTTGTTCGCGATGAACTCAAAAATTACTGAACGGATTTCATGCGGTTTTCACCAGCAGATATAGTGATTCATGAGGAAGATTTAGGTATATAATTTATCAAGGTTGGTTTTTTAATTTGATCGATGGGTTAACGTCCGCCGGGCCCGCTAGTAATAATATAAAAACTATATATAATGTAACACTTTGTCATATAACTAAATGTATTATTAAAATATATAATTATAAATATTTATAACTTTATTTATTATTATTATTAATACAAATTTTGGAAAAAAATAAATATTGCGACATAGACATAGACAAAACTTCGTGATGTTAGACGCATAGTGTAACTACAGGCACATAAATACCACAGTTGATGGCACGAAGTAATAAAAAAAAACTTAGCATCCGCCGTTTTCATATTTAAATCTTAATTCGGAAGCCAGGGAGTAAATCTTTTAAACGGTTGAACCATACTTTGATAAGAATTTTACAGCCAGATAGAACATATTATTAGGTATTTCCATAGGGTTTTTAAATAGTAATGTTAAAATTACAAATAATATAATGCAATGAATACAAATAAAACACAGCTTGTAATACATTCAAAACGAATTCATAATAAAGGCTGAAACGGTTTCTATATTTAGAACTGTTTAGAACATTAAACGTTGTTAATGGAGCTCTCTCTACACAAATACATCTCATAATTTTTCCCGAGAGTTTAATTAAATCGAGGCATTGATTGTGTTCGTTGAATAATGCAAAAGATATGCCACAGTGAACGGCAACGCACAGATTGTCCATTTCATGATGTTATAGGATAAATTTGAGGACATTCATTAGACGCTGGATTGTGAATGATGGTGATCTCTCGACGACTGACTCTCAACTTGGTGGTTGTTTGGTTGCTTGCTTGCTAGATATGACAACCAGTTTGCTGTGATTTCTCTCGGAAGCCTCGGGCTTACTATAAATTAACGATTTTTGTATTCGAAGCTCTGTAATACAATAACGCTATAATTATTTCGTAGTGTGATCAGACATTAATATTTATTTATTAATGATTTTAAATAGGCTTTTAATAATAGTTGATTTATATTCGTCGTTTTAAAAGTCACCTTTCTATAACTAGATGGTTGTAGTGACGTTTTACATAATAATATGTTATTTGTGTGTTAACGACGGCAGCTCTGCGCCTTCACTCACTGGAGACGGTTACCTCTATACAGTAGCTTCTGGATCTATGATTCTGGCAACAAGGACAAAAATTTAATAACGCCGCTTTATTGGCGCTTCTCTTCTTCAACATTTGAGATTTCTAGATGCGGCGTGAATTCATATTGCATTAATAATAACTTTAAACAGAATCCGATGATTTCTCTGGTCACAATACAATAATACTTTGTATTAATTTTAATTATTGACGAATAAATCATTCATTTTTACAATGATTACAACAGTCTATTATTCTTTAAGCATTATACAAATAGTTTGTCTGTCATTGATCATGTATGTGTATCTATTAGTGAAATAATTCTTGAAATAATATCAGTTGTTCTTTACATTATGTTTATAAACAAACATACATTGAAAATAAAACTGAAAGTGAAGTCAGCAGTTCTGGTGTCGGATAGTCGTCGGATCCGCTCCTATACATACTAGTTATAAAGGGCGCCTACATCTTTACATAGCGTTATATAACACACTTCGATGGGTTATCGAAACCTCGCACCGATATTAAATGATGTATGGGGAAGAGTTTTTGCACACTTCGTGAAACTATAATAGATGTCGCTCTCTTCTATGTACTATCTAAACCTCTTTATATCGACATGATTCGTTTTTTATCGTCCATTTTCGCTTCGGGCGATTGTAAATTTTCAACCTCGCTTTATGACGTCACAGGGTACGAAATAATACGATTTTAAATTTGTTTTTGATGTCAGTAGTTAGCCGCCCAGGATACTCTCGTCACAGTGACCTTTTCTAGTTTGTTGAGTGTCTAGAACAGCTACTGTATACTTTGATTTAGTGTGTTGTATTTCGATTGTACTCTGCTTGCACAGAGCTTGTAGCACAATGACAGCACTATATCTTGTTAGGATAAAGAATTATAAGTATATATTATTTTCGTGAGTTTTTTTTTTCCATTATATTAAGTTCTTACATATAAATTTGCTGATTTGTCGAATTGGTCACTTTGTTCTCAAATATCTGGCGTTTGGTTCGGAATTATAATTTCATATTATTTACTTGTGTTTCAAGTCTAGTCATTCATTTGTTTTCACACTATTTGATCTTTCTTTGACATAGTTCGATTCACAAAATGGAAAACTTCAAATATCGTGATTTATATATTTAATTTATTTTTTTCAACAATGAAATCAATGAAACATTAAATGGCGAAAGCGCATAGATAATAATGGTACATACCTCGATTGATTAAATATATACTTCTTTTCTTTCGTCAATATTCTAGCAATAGAAACATTGTGTTAGTTATTTTTGTTCGTTTTGTAGCACTGGATAATGTTAAAGATCATTAATTATTATAGTTTTAGTTATCATTACGTGAACTGTGTTTTTTTTGAGATTATCAATTTCTTTAAACTGAATTTTGTAATATTTTTTGTATTTTACTTTTTCCATGTAAAACGCTAATTTCATATATAAGTTTATATATTTTTATACAACAGTGTAGTTGATTCATATCGCGTAACATAGTGCCGGTGCGGTGCAGTCAGCGCACAACAACAAAATTAAAACTATAAAAAAGTCAACCGAAACGTAGTTATGAGCTACATATAAATCATAG
Organism: Antheraea pernyi; assembly: GCA_015888305.1. Classification (NCBI taxonomy): domain Eukaryota; kingdom Metazoa; phylum Arthropoda; class Insecta; order Lepidoptera; family Saturniidae; genus Antheraea; species Antheraea pernyi. The sequence continues at coordinate 97,673 of MU159223.1, read as the reverse complement.
GGATTTATATGCAAAGCGCACGCACAGTCGCGTATACAGAGTGGTGAGCGCGGCGGCGGGCGGCTCGCGACACTCAGGGCGGGCAGTCGCGTACGGCGAGCCGCTCCACAGCGACGCGCGCCTTCCGCCGTCCAACGCTTCTCCTACCTTATCATAACTTGTTTATCGGAAGTTTTCGCTGAAATTTGTAACACCTGTTTGCTAATTGGTATGTATCATAAATATTATATACATATATAAACTTCAATTTCATTAAATAAATATGATTATTATACAACTTTTTGATTATTTCGATAAGTTTATGTCTTTATAGTTTTATATAATAAATATAGCCTGAATTATTTATTTGCAGTAAGGTTTGAAAATAATCTAAGTATTATTTTGAGATAGTTCTGCAGGACTATCGTATATCTTATAATGCTTAAAAAATAATAAATAAATTTTGTTTCATAAAAATACTTTAGTATTTATATGAATTAAGATTTATGTACTTGTGTGGGTAATTAATAATATCGAGCTCTGCTTAAATAATCCTTAGGTATAACATGCACCAGTCACTCACTACATATTAATTATTTAATGACATTTTAGAAAACAAAATTGTATACAAATGTCTTGTTTATGATAGTAGCACGGTATAACGAGGGTACTGGTCCGGATGGTAAGAACACTACAATATAAAAACAACGGGGACTAACGAGAGACCGAGAATCCATCGCTGGATAGCGCTGATCCCGGAACACGAAAAACTAAACAAAACAATTATTGTAACGGGTTCATCACAGTGTATGTGGTGGTTACGATCCAGTCGAGTACAGATTTCTACCGCCCTGCTAGATGTACACTGGTTATTCACAAAACGTGGCACCACCGAACATGCTACTATGCCGTATGGCACCTGGCACATGGTGATCGCGAAACGGATAATTTTCTGTCGGTATATTTGTTTTATTTGTGTCGTATACACATTTAATATAATGTTAATTCATGTGTGGTGTATGGCTCACTAGCTATCCTGAATAAATAAATAATAGTATGTTTATTTGCTTTGAATATTATTTTGAGCAAAAGTATGACTTATTATAATAAAACATTGTAAATATGACATAAATGTTAAAAAAATAAACTCGATCAATTAAATATAAGATAACTTTTCAATAAATCGAAATAACTTAAACAAACTATTAGGCTCATATGAAATTAGCGTTTTATATAGTTAAAGTAAAAATTTATTTGAAATCATTCATTCCATCAATCGAGTATGTAGCGAATATGTATGTATGTATTATATGTGTGTCGAGTATGTATGTATTATAATCTACGCACTTTTGCCATTTTAAAACTATGTAATTGTAATAAATCAATTCATTTTAGTACTTAAGTGGTTCCATTGTTGAAAAAAATAAGGGAGCGAGAATCAATAGTCTTTGAACTGTCTCATCGGGATTGATTTTTTTTCCTAGCAAGAGATTGTCCTAATTCCGATAAAAGTGTTAATCTATTAGAGTAACACCCGGAAAGTATGGTGGGTGTCGGAGACATTCCAACCACAGTTACTCTAATTTAGCGACCGTCTGTCGTGAAGTTTGATTGCCAGGGTTGTCCTAAAGCAGCAGTGGGCTAGAAAAAAATGACTAGTCTCGATTGTTTCACGGCTAGCTTTTCCGTTGTCAAGCTGTAGTATATGTAGTAGTAGCTGTAGTAGCTGTAGTATATAACATGGTCTACCAAATACTCACCAGTACCTTTTTTTTGAGGCAACTTTCGCTTGGGGCGGTATTTGGCCAGTTCTTCTGAATGTAACCATTGTGGTGAGCGTTTCCGATTATCGTATAGGATCCATTTTTTGTCACAAGTAAAGATACGATTCAAAATTCCGTCGCTTTTATGACGGTTGATTTAACGCAGCCCTTAATGCGTATTTGTTGGTGTGCTTCAGTCAAATCACGCGGTACCCATTCCTCGAGCTTTTCCAATTTGTTTCAAGTGAATTAAGATCATTTATAGCTCGTAGCAAAGTCTGCTGTCAACTTTGGCATGCTCTTCGATGGGTCAGCTTCCACGATAACCTTGAATTCTTCATTGTCAATTTGAATTCCGGCCGTCGACGGCGTTAATTCTGTAAGTCAACATTTCCAGAATGAAAAGATTGAAACTAAAAACGTACAGTATTTTCTTTTACATTAACTTCCCCCCATAAACATAATTAATCCTGCGAGCTGTTTCAGCAGCGCTAATGTCACGGTGAAATTAGTATTTTATAAATTACGTGATTTTTTTAGTTTTCCTTTCCGTTCCTATCCCTGAAAAGAGCGACGTCAAACAAAAATCAAATGTTGCGAAAACAAATAAATCACTAAATTCGAAGAATTAATACGTAAGCCTAAATTTGAAATAAATATGAATTTGGAATTCCTAACCAACTGCCGGATATTTCGGATCAAAGTGGTCAATCCGACAAAACGCCAGTTTCATATTATATAAGTACCTAATATGTTCTATACGTCTAAATCGACTGTCATTATAATAATCATTAGCAATATAATTGATAAATTATAATATTTCAGATTGATAATATCATTTCAATAAATTCCTTTCCTATTTAAATAAAAATGCCTAGATTTATTTCGGAACATCAGAAAAAGCATAACACATTTTATTGTTAATGAAATAAACGCACGCGTTGTTTAACGTGGAAGGCCGGGGTGTGGCGCAACCGACGTGACGCACAGCCCACAGACACGTTTCCATGTATATATTTCTATTAAATGATTTTATAGTATTAACAGAAAGCAAAAGCCCCAGCACCAACATAAAACAAAACACGAGTTTCGTGCCTCCGACACATAAATCCTAAACCGCTGACGGAATACACCGAGAGCTGGGAATGTTTGAAATAATCTTATCTGTAAGAACTATGGTGGTTGCATCGTTTACATATTAAATCGTTATAGAAGTTATTACTCTTTATTGAAGTTTATAGTGTTCGTATTTTCTACACAAAGTTCGATTCCTAACCGGAGCAAAAGTTGCGGTCTAAATTTTTTTTCTATCTAGGCGCTTCTTTCGTTTCTCTCAATACATTCACACTGTTTAATTTCAATTTTATTAATTTAAGTCGATATAATATTTGTTACTTTATATTGCGCTAAAAAAATATTATAGTATACGTAATATACATGTAAAATCTGCGTGTTCTTATAAAATCATGTTATAGTTAGCGATAATTACATGAAACTCACCACATATAGAAGTAAATAAATAACTATGTTAGATTAATTGAGTTCCTATATTATAGTCGTATAACGCTATTGAAATACAAGCAATATATAATATTATCATACAAACGGTTAAATTTAATTAGAACGTTTTATAAGTAATGAATTTCTAAACTTTACCAGCCCCGAGTCTATTTCATTTCAGGCGAAATCTCCACAGACTTCCGAATATTATCTAAGAACTGTATTACAGTGTACCCAGGGGCCTTATTCGAACATTTCCACCGCAGATAAAACTGTACCGAGTTAGTCTGTTATTGCATAACTTTTCCCATTGTAACGTGTCACGAGTTATACCCCTCCCAAACCCCCCCCCCCCTTCCTTACTACGTAACCTTACCCCCAGAGCATCAAGCATCACAACCTGACCTGTAATTAATCACTGAAGAGTGAAAGTAGCTTTAGTGCTTTGAGTAATTTTAAGAAATATCATCTTGCCCTTGTCTTTGTTAAGGTTAGATAAGTTCGCGCTGTTCCTCGCAAGTACGGGTGGTGTTCACGTTTGCGGTAAAAGTCTCTAAGTAGGGTTCTGGGTAATTGAGAGAGACTAGATAGTAAGTTTTGATGAGAACTACCAAAGTAGCGTATCTCCTCTATTACTGATAAACTTTTTGCTTTTCTTAGATTAGTCATAAAATTAAAGTTCCGCCGCTATATTCGTAATACATGTATTTATCTTCTGTTGTATTGTATCTAATTATAAGATATAAAATCTTTCATTATATTTATCATATTTCCGTTATTATATTCATTATTTACAAATGAATTGTGATTGCTTACTGTTTTCTCGTAAATAGTATGTATTTAATACAATACAATACATTTGTACACGAGGTACTTTGTCATAGCATATGCGTTGTTAAGAACATAATTTATTTATGTTTGATAATGGTATGGACATGTTACCTGTACAGTAAGAATAGAGTGTTATTTTTAAATATGTTCGCAAACATATTTCGCTTTCCCTTAATTCTTCACTTCATTCATTCATTTATGTTATCCTGGATATTAAACTTATTATAATTTATCAGTTTACGACATTACTTCATGAAGCGCCGCGGCGACCACAAATAGTATACTGACGAAATATAGTACGAGTTTGTTTCATACCGACTTTATTTATAACAATTACTACAAGTTCATCCAATGGTAAATCCATTAAGGATCGATATTATTGTTTTTTGCCCAAAATTATAGTCGAGAAATGATGCACATAAATAACTGGTTCATTAATAACGCACAGGTTTTTCAGCCGTAATTATTTTACTTCATGTCATAAAATATAAGTATATGTAATCGTTTCTAAAGCTAATATTTATTCGCTATCAATTTTGGAATAAAGTAATTTTCGTGCTCAAATATAATGCAATCAAAATGACTACTAGGTGCAAAGTGACATAAATAGGTCTCATAAACATAATTTCATCAAAATCGGTTAAGCACTTTTAAATTTAAATCTAGACATAGTAATAGATACACCGCCTATAAGAATTTTAAGTTATATACGTACTAAATCACGTTTATAATATACATCCATCACAAAATTTAGAAAAATAATTAACTTTACAGACAGAACTACAGATTTAAAGAAGATACATTGCCGTGGCACAACTACGGCGTAATGAAGTAACTTGTGGTAATATTCTCGTTGTTAAAACAAAACTCGAAACAAAACATAACGCAATCAAAATATAGAGTTACAGTCGTAATGAATGTGTGATATGTATTATATTGACAGAGAATATTGTTCAAATGTACACAATAAATATTGTATCGAGTATGCGCTATATAGGAAGGTAAACACTCGCAACGATTCAGTAATATCGATGATATTGAACTTTTTATTTGCATATTCGTTAAATCTCTTTACTTTTGAAAGATTTCAATGATTAAATCTGTTTTGTTGCCTACAAATGTCAGATGTATATACTTCAGACCAGTCGTTTGTAAGCGATATTATGAATTGTGTATGCATAACTACCCTAAAACTTTATTTACTTTTTTTAATGGGATTAGAGGAATTTTCGTTTTCTTCGGTTTTTTTTTCTCGAACTGACTACGCTATTGACCTTGCAGGGTCTTCACAGCTTCACCGGACTACTAAGGTTGGCGCTTAAGGCACTCAACCGATTTGGTTTTTAGGTAACATACACAAGGGCGCACGCGAACCTCGGCTTGGGCTGTTACCTGGAAAAAGTCGCGTCTGACCTAGCTAACTATTCTAAGCTATTCATACATATATACATTTGTGAACCATACAATCGAAATTGCATGATTCACAAATGAATACGTGTATATCGGAATGAATCAAGTTTTCTTCGGTAATTCCAACAATTACACGTGTAATTCCGCGGGTTTCATCTCGCTCTCCCCCTTCAGGGGCGTGCGGGGAAACCGCATCAGGGTAACCCCTCTGGCGGTAGCATCACTCTCCCCCCACCTTCTGTGGGGGTGTCTTATTTGATGGATGTGCGTCTCTGGGCGCATTTCCGGTGGCGAGTGTGTTATAGGTTAGTCCTTGGATGTTAGGTCGTCTGATATTTCAGCAGGTGTGTGAGGCAGGCCGTTACATCTGTTTCTTCTGCTATGAACGCACGCGAACCTCGGCTTGGGCTGTTACCTGGAAAAAGTCGCGTCTGACCTAGCTAACTATTCTAAACTATTCATACATATATACATTTGTGAACCATACAATCGAAATTGCATGATTCACAAATGAATACGTGTATATATATCGGAATGAATCAAGTTTTCTTCGGTAATTCCAACAATTACACGTGTAAGTAACATAACAATAATATATATAAAGAGAGAGAGAGAGAGAAATATTAAGAGAGGGAGAGAGAACGACACTCCGTTACGTATCAAAAACTGGACTGAGTGCTGCAAATTTTCATTAGCAGACTACAGCAGAACATGCGGTATCGTTTGGTCCCAATTTATTTAGATTTTTAATTACATTAGTTTACATAAAATATACGATTCAGCAAGTTTATGATCAGACTCAGTATGTCGTTTGTTATTTTGTTACTGATTACTTTGATAAAAAATATGCATGTCGACAGTCCATTTACTACCATTATTTCGAGGAATTCCAAGAGAATAAAGTTTTCACTGTCCCTTCGAACCACAGTAATTACACCCTCGAGTGACACTTATCTTGTAACACTAATGCCCTTAGAAGCAAACGTTCAAATTACGTTTCTATCTGTACTGTGTTTATAAAAACCTAATTGAAGCGATATTTTTAGTTCCTTTTTCTTAGAACTTTGACCAACATGTGGGAAATATGACAGTGATAATGGCTTAATTGCTATGTACTTAGATGGTACGTTGAAAACTGCAGGTTTTTGTTGTATCTTAATAAAAAAGGGATTCTAGTTTCTGTATCTTATAACGGTAAGGCACTATTCCGCTTAGCGCGTTATCATTTCTACGAAAATATAATAGAATACTGAGTGTAATTATTATTCATTAGATTTATCTCTTATTTCAAATTTCTCCTTTGTTGGTAGAGTGGCAGTAACAACTATTTAACTTGTAAGTGCAAAAAAAACAATTGTAAGTAAAAATATTAAGTCGGTATTAAAAACGTACAAGGCGGAAAAGAAAATGTAAAGTTTATAGAATCTGCTCCCTACGTATGTCGACGCACGTGACCCTCCCAACATGTGACCCGTTCACGCGGCTGACCCCTTATCTGCGTGACAAACGAAATTTATAACAATTTGCTCATATTGTGCGATTTATGAACTTACCTCGGCACAAATGACCCATTCACATCTGTTCACGAAAACACAGTTGTTTGCCATCTGTGGTAATTCTTTGAGATCTGTCGATACCACATTTACGTTTTATTTAGTCTGCCATTACGGAAAAGAAAGAATACAATTAAAAAACTAAAAAACACATTAAAGTTTTGTAGTTTCTTTTTCTCAGAAGCTTTTGTTTCAACTTTTGGATTCAGGGTTTTTAATTTTTTCATCGTTATGATGTTGTTTCATTCCGTAATGATAATGTTATATTCAATGTATTCAACTACGTCGTTGATACTTGCTGGGAACATGCTCGGTTTAGACTTCTTGCTCAATTTATATCCTCTTGTCTTTCAACTAGATGCGGGAACACACTGACATTTCCTTTTTAACGTGATACATTTTAATTCTGGTATATGTTGAGGCTATATAATAAATAGCCTTTATGCTTTTATATTATCGTAATGATTTTCAATACCAAAACTTTCACTGTAATCCGGTGAAGCTGTTAAGGGCTTGCTAGGCCAATAACATGATCATCTTGAGAAAAAAAAACAGACAAATCTTTCTTAGTAGATTTTGGATTTGGGGTACACCGTCCGAAATTTATGATAGAATCAATATAGCATCAATTTTTTGATGATATCAATACTCATAATTTTAAAGTATTTGTTATAAGGTATAGTGTATTTGGGTACGAAATACTGAGTAAGAAAATACGTTTACCATTCAACTGAGCTACCAAGATTAAATTTTCACGTATGTATCGCGACCGCGTGGCTGCCGGTATAAGAGACACCCCGTGTGCTCGTCACGTCACCACTTACTCGGTTGCCGCCATCTTCGTCATCGAAACTCATTCCCTTTCATCATTTATGCCACAAAACCGTCTGTTGAGAAGGTTAAAGTTCCACAAATATATAGTATAATATAGTACGGTTACTCTGATACCTATTTGGTTAATGTATTTTTTTGTGTACAGCCTTGTCTAAGGTAAAACAATAATTATATATATCGGGGCGAAGATAAAATGACGTCATAGTTATAATTTGATCGATCAATCCATCAAAAATCTATAGTATAAAAAAACGTTAGCCGATACAGAGAGGCAATATTGAATATAGTTACGAAGTAATCGCAGTTCTGACGAGCCTTACTATCTGAGCGAGGATGCTACCATAAAGGAAGAAACATCACTGTGGATGACGTCATACTTACGCGACCACGCTATTATATCTTCGCCCTGACATATGCGTTTATGTGATAATAACTTTCCATTCGTTCAGTCAAAACACGTATATTGTTCAACATAGGAGAGGCGTAAAATCGTCACTTCCACCGGTCTTCCGTTACTTGCATTCAATTTGTTTGTGCAACCTTTACCTGGTCGTCGATCCACCTTATGTCCGGTCTACTCATTTTGCGTCTTCATCACACGAGGACGAGATTGTATGAGAAATGTACTTTAGTTCATTTGCAATCTCCTAATATGTGATTCAATCGCGCTGAGTAACTAGAGCGTGTACTCTTTCAGGTTTCTTACCAGATGTCTCGTTAGCGACCGTGTTTTTGTATATTGGTCTGAATAAAAGGTTTTCTAAAAAATCGTATCCCAGGTGTTCATTATTTGTACTTTTTTGCAACTGAACCTTCTGTGGTGTATTACGTAGCGTAATATCGGGCTGCCGAATAATTCACATTTGCATAGAAACAGCGCGCCACCCTACCACTTTACGGCCCCGGTGTGGATGTCTAACAAGGACAGTGTACATTACCTTCTTACCATGATTTATTTATTTATCATCTCAGATTAGAAGATCGATCCATGTCGAAATAGCTTTGATACTGTTCTTAGAATTTTCTTGTTGATTTATTTTGCAGAACATAAAGTCTGTTTCGAGCAGGTTAATTATAAATGTAGTAACGAGAAAAGTTCAGCTAAACTTCTGAACATACCTGATTATTAAGGTGTGAGCATTGAGAAGTGTGTATATTCCACTTTGAATATTGTATTATGAATGAAAACTTTGTTCAATATAGATAGAAACTGGGGAATATTTTGTAACATCGCTCATTTGTATAGCGAGTTAAAAGCAAAGGACAATAAAGCTTTAACTGTTTGCAACAAAGTCTCAACAGTACTGTAGTTTCGTTCTGAACAACACGATGGTGACCTCTATGGACACTTTAAACCTTCATAATGCTGATGTGTAGTCCAGCTAATGACGGAATGTAATACCGAGATACTGTTAAAAAGGCAAAATAGATCAACGATGTTTGATAAGAAAAATATTTTGTTCACGAGCGTCAGTACCTTGAAGCTGCATTTGCATTAGCTCGGGGGCTATTAGCATTCATAAAATATGTAAATAGTAACATTGTCAGATATGTTTAAATATAGAAAATATATTTTGATATTATTTAAGGGAACTTAATTTTTAAAAAATAATAGGATTTTCTATTTAAATGAAATTACATTAAATCAAGATACGTTTGAAGACAGTCTGATACTCAGGTTGATGTGTAACATGTAAGTAAGGTCTCAGGTAAACGATTGTGGTGTTCGCGGCTCGCCGAGGATCAGTTCGCTTTTAATTAAAATGTCTAATGAGAGACATCGAGGCCCTCCAACTTGTGCCGGGCGCGCCCTCGCACGCTCCTCCCCCGCACCAGTTTGTTTTATGATGCACATCTTTTATTAATAAGCGACGCGAGTAGAATGATAATGTAGGTAAATGTACTTTGAAGGTTTGGTCGTGTATTTATACTTAGACATATTTAAGCGGCTATAAGGCCACTGCATCAACCTTGTGAGTATTAGTAAATATTATTTTAATACTAGTTTCTGTCCTCGACTTCGTCCGCGTCGAATAGTAACTTTCGGCTGACGCTAACACGCAGCAGAAGCTCTGAAAAGGAAAAATACCCCGATTTTGCAACATTTTTATTGGTACTTTGCACCTATTGGTCTCAGAGTGCTGATATAAAGCCAACAACATTCTTCGATAAATGAGCTATCTAACGCTGAAACAGTCTCTGAAAATGAAAGAATTGGACCAGTAGTTCCTGAGATTAGTGCATCCAACCAAACAAACAAAGACTCTCAGCTTTATAATCTTATATATTAATACGTGATGTCAAAACTTTGTACCCCTTTTTAAGCAAATTGCGTGAACGGATGAACATGAAATTTGGCATAGTTAAAGTTATATTGAGGAGAAGTGCAGAAAGATATTTATTTTATATAAAATGCATTAGAAGTACATTAAATTAATTAAACTATGCATTACTCACACTACTGCTTCAATTTTACACAACATAGACACACATGTAAATAAAAAAGACATTTGACATCCGTCAATAAAGGACTTCAAAAAAGGTTACGAGGGAGCTTGCTATGCTCGACTGTATGAATTTTTTTACTGTTATGTTCTAATTACCCTTTTTCATTCAACATTAAACAATGATATTATAACATATAACTATTATTATAATATTTATCATACCTTACATGCTCTTTGAATGTAACTGGTCACATTACAGGTCAAATTTACAATAATATAATAATAATTTTAAATCTTATATATTAATACGTGAAGCCAAAACTTTGTACCCCTTTTTAAATGAATTACACGAATGGCTGAACTTGAAATTTAGCTTAGTTAAAGTTTATATGGAGGAGAAGTGCACAAAGCTATTTTTTTTGTATAAAATGCATTACAAACGTATTAAAATAATTTAAATATGCATTACTCACACTACTGCTTGAATTTTACACAACATATTACACATGTAAATAAAAAAGATATTTTGACATCCTTCATTTTATTCTTACGTTCCAATTACCTTTTCAATATTTTTAACATGACTGACCTTGCATGCGTTACATGTTCTTTGAAATCAACTGGTCAAATTATAGGTTAATTTTATAATAATATAATATGTAAAAATATATACGCATAATATACATTAATAATTAATAGATAAATAATTTGTCTTTAGTACATCTATGGAACCACTGAAATAATTATTGTTCTCTTTGGTCTTATTGAATGTCAAAAATTTAAGGTGACAAGACTGCTATTGTTTCATGTCACTTTGATTCATGTTGTCATTTTTGTTGTTGTATTATCATTGGAGTTGTTCATGTACATGACACTGGCGGAATTGTGGAATTTTCCACAGAAGCCACAGACAAAATAAAAAAAGTGTAAAGCAATTTCATTACCAAAGTCAATGTCAATATTTTAAAGTTTAGTATTTTTTATGGTAAACTCACTTTAAATGATGTTCAATAAAAAAATGAGCCAAAGAATTACTTTGTAAAATCAAAATAAGAAAATTTGTATGGTAATGAAAGTAATCCATGACATAGATCTCCGCGGTTACAATGATGCAGTTCAACATGATGTAGCAATTATATTTAGTACAGTTGATGAAAAATTTTGAACAAAAATGAATTCATTTTCAAAAGTTAATGGTAGTATTAAAAACATTTTGTTTTGGGTTCATCATTTGATTCTATTGTGTATCCATTACTTTTCTAAATGATGATACTGGGCATATCACTATTTCTCATAGTGTACAGACTACATTTAATTCAATATCGCCAAGAAATACCAACCACCCATGGTGTCGTGTAAAATTAATTGATAATTGTGTCATGAGTTACGATAAATTTCTTTATTTTCGTAAAGTTATGTTTAATTAGTATTCGAGAGCCCTACCACCTTATGTAACCGCCTGTTTTTTGTTTCAAATTTATAATTAAATTCAATTTTCATTTAGTCATCGATTTTTAATTTTTTTATATAATTTAAAAAATGTGGCAAATAACTGAGTAGGCTTGATGAAAATCTTTGATTACAGAAGTATACTCTTTTACAAAAGAAACCTAAAAAAGTTCAAATTTAAAAAAACAATGAACTATAATCGAATATCGACCACTCGACGCCCACTAGTATTGTTATAAATAAGTAATATTTCCTTTTTTTTTTATTAACGTGGCGAAATCCCCTCGCACCCCGACTCGCATGGACTAAAACACCACGGTGTACCTACAGGCCGTATTTGTTAGTTAGGCCGGCAAGGGATCGTACTAGCTATTCAACCTTGGATAGACGCTCCAACGGCCCGCCCGGCGGAAGGTGACCACCGGGCTCCTGCCTAACAGGAAGACAGGCTGAGTACACTCCAGTTCTTCCCTCGTGTTGGCCAGAGGAGACGCCCCCCCCCCCTCAGGTTCGGCTACGATGGCGGAAGGAGGCGTGCAGACTGCCCCCTCCTTCTACCGTCCCTCCGTTGGCGGAGGCGGCCGCTCTGCGGGCCCTCCCTGCCGCCTCCTTCTGCAAGATGACCTCCTTGCAGAAGGAGGCCATCGCTTGCTATGCCTGTTTTTTTTTTTTCTTTCTTCTTATCTGCAGACTCTCGGTCCGCACCATTTTTTTGCTATAGTTTTATTTAATATGTAAGTTAAAAATCGTATTTGTGAGCATCTATTGGGTAGTTTTTTTTTAAATATATATATTTGTTGGCGACGCAGTGTAAATTTAGCGAAATATAAAAAGGTGTTGGCGCGCGCATACCAATATCGGTCTGACGCCATATAGGGCACTGTGAGGACAATTCTACTGTACCCAATTTTTTGTGTTAATTTGTGTTTTTCATGGTAATTAATAGGAATTGCGTAATAATTGTATTGTATTAATAGTTTTAAAGCTAAAAAGCATATATAGCAATAAAAATAAACGTAGAATCTTTAAAATTGTAAAAGTAAACATTCTGTATCGTATTACGTAAAATGTTAAAACTTATGGAATTTGTTAGTAAATTATGTGTTAAA
>MU159223.1:55755-84702 GCA_015888305.1 Antheraea pernyi | reverse complement strand
TTAAAAAAAATGTACCCGATCGAGTTTTTTGCCGGTTCTTCTCGATGACTGGGTTGTTTTCCGAACCGGTGGTAGTCTTTGACGTTCATAAGTGCCTTATTAGGGCCTAAACTGAATAAAGTATATTTGATTTGAACTCGATCGGGTACTTTTTTTTTAACATATATTTCTAATATATTATACAACAATGCTTTTAGTGGATGCACAGAGAGGAGTCAATTCCAGACATCACTATCATTCACATACTGATCCACTCTATAATATCCTTTTGAAACTAAAACCCGTTTGACGTGGCGCTTACATTTACAGTCCGGCAAATCGGTAACATGCTTTGGTACTTTATTGTAGAACCTAAAACTATTACTGGTTTTGCTAAGTCTGAAACATGGGACCACCAGTTTATTGCAGTTTCTAGTATTTAATTACAGTTTCTAGTATATAGGCTATATATCATCATGCTAAGATCAATAGTAGCGGAGCACCAATGAAGAATGTTTCAAAAACATCGGTGGTATATCACGTAATATAGTTCGGTTATTGTTTACAAGTGACGTGAATGAAAAATAATACCAAGGAGCGTTTTTTTATATCATAGGAGGCAAACGAACAGACGGGTCACTTGATGTTAAGTGATCACCGCCGTCCATAGACACTAGCAACACCAGGGGAGTCGCAAGTGCCTTGCCGGCCTGTGTTTAGGAGAAAGGGGAGAATGAGTAGGAGGAATGGGAACGGGAGGGGAAAAGAGAGCGAAGGGGAAGTGGGCCTCCGGCGCTCTCACTAAAAAACGAAACGCAACAATGAAAGCACTGTTACCTCAAGTCAGTTTTCTGTGAGAGGATGATACTACTCCGGGTGAACCAAACCATTCATAATGAAACCAGTAATAGCTTCAGCGTGGTTCTACCACCACAAAAGCATGGATTCTGAGATACCACAGAAACTCCCTGAAGAGTTCCAACAAGACGGCCACTATCTGGTTAGAACATCGAAATGAGCACAATACAATACAATGAGCAAAATATATAGTCAAAAGTTTAATTTACCTAATATATTTATTAAATCGTGTACCTAGATAGAGTATCCATCTTTTATTATCGTTGATTGATTACCCTATTTGTGACTGCGAGGTTCAACTTATGTGGAACAGTGCAGTGGACACAACATTACTGACTCTCTATCACCACCCGGGGAGCACGTGCAGGGGAATGAGAGGTACACTTCCTACGGACGTGTACCACAGAACAATGTTAAAATATTATACGTATTTACACTAAATTGTGTTATCTACACATCTATATTATACAGGGTGGAATTTTTTAATTCCACCTGGAGGGAAAGTACTCTAAATAATAGAGATAGCAAATTATTGCTGAAGTTGGTTTCGTCAGACCATACAATGTTGCTTAAAAAATTAGGGTTACGGTCAATTTCTCTCAGCATACTTTGACAAAATTGTAGTCGTCTCTCACAATCCCCAGGATACAATTTTTGCACCAACCGACCATCACGATAACATTTCAACTTATACTTTTTCAGCACTTTAAGTACGCGAGTGTGAGTTGTTCCAATTACTTCGGCAGCTTCTCTGCTTGAAGTTTTCGGAAATGCTTCGAAATATGTTAAATCATTTAGATAATAATCGTTATTGTTCTGCTGAAGAGTTTGCCGCTGACTTTTGTAACTGCCCTTATTCTTTAAAATTTCTACCATTCTTTTCAATGCGAACCGAGTTGGTGGCCCTTGGTCTCGATATCTCTCTCTATACCTGTAGAGGTTGCGCCGGTGTGCAGCTTTTGCTATGCCTGTTCGCTGCCGAGTATGGCCGAAGCTACACTCAGCGGCGATAAACCTTCCCTTACTGCCGCAGCCAGAATGCGGCGCTGTCCCTCCTACGCGGCACACTCGGACAGAGTGTGCTGCGCGGTGTCGCCGTCAGCGCCACACTCGGTCGGCTTTCTGCGAGCGATTTGGTGCAGGTACCATCCGAAACATCCATGTCCGGTGAGTACCTGTACAAGTCATAATGACAGGAAGCCCCACTCCCTGTTTAAAGTAACATTTCCTATGGAATAATACTAACAACCGTCCACAATTTCGGCCTCGTTAAATTACAATATCAAATGTGACAACAACAAAATACAAACTAACGCCATTAGTAAAGCAGAAAACACTTACCTTAAACCGATATTTAAAGACTTTATTAAACTCAACATTTATATTTCATTGTTCACACCTAAATTATAATTGAATTTTATTGAGATATATTTCTTTAAATATGAAAACAAATGTATTTCATTTGTTAATTTTGTTGCTTTTCAATCCATTATTTTATATGTATGATTTCAAAATATTTCATTAATAAAACTAAATATAGTATATTTTACGTGAAAAGTGATGCATGTGTCTAGGCTGCGGCGGAACATTTACTCGCTCGCTCGCTGCGGTACTATCGTCTATACCTTGCAATGAAAATGATTAAAACGAGAGCGGAGGGGAGTTTTTGCTTGATGACCGCAACAATGGTGTTTATAATGTAAACATAATGCGTCGGGTGCGGGGGCTTTATGACTTGATGAGATAAACACAAACCAACAATAATAATTTTATTGCACCGCATCGTATTTCGGTTATTAATTTTGCTCTATTGTATTTTAGAGCTTAGGAAATGATAATGTGTTGGCCCACGGTCGCTTGAGTTTCGCGTCGTTGATCAAATATTTGACTTATCCATTTTATTCTTATGTATATTTATGTCAATTTTTTTTAACAATTCTAATGATCTGGATACGGTATAAAGCAATATATTATACTTTTTTTGTCAATATAGGATTTATTACTACCTGTTGTGTCCATCGGGTTGCGTGGCCATTTTTTACACCTGCCCAGTTCTGTAAGCCGTATTTTTATTGCGACCTTTTTAATTATCTTCTTGGGGATGTAGTAAAAGAAGAGGCGCGTTGTTCGCGAATGTCGTTGCTCAATTATTTATTTAAATTAACCTTTAAGGTTGAAATGAGATGCTTTTAAGGTTTAAGCCGTCCTTCAACATTTTGATTAATCTGGGACTAAATTCGGTGTAATTCGTACAGTCAATGTAATAAACTGGGTTTAATACTTTCTTGCCATTCTGATAGTAATTGCCTATGGGCGGAGTGTATTATAATATTTAAAAGTAATGTTGAATATATACCGAATACATTTTCTTATTGAATCTTTTAAAAATGCTAAACATTTATTTTGTAATAGGAAAGCGGGCGTGCGGTTCCCGTGCTCGTGGTGGTCGCACTCTCCGGGGTCAAGGTATGCGACCCAGAGGACCAGGTACGATTTTGTTTTATGTAGCAAAACTGAAAATAATGTAATTTAACTTTCTTCTTCATTCTTTAAAATAGTCCTATTAAATTAAAATTGATTAAATTTGTTAAATTATATGTATTTATTAATAGTTTTGTTTATACTCGTATATAATAGCGCAGTTGGTGTGCTTGACCAAAATACGTACAATAATAATGGCGATGACTAACATGTGGTTAGTAATCCATCACCCGTGATGAAGTTAGTGCTAGCGCGCAATGCGATATTTTATCAGATTACTGATACTGAGAATTGATTGTTTGCTACATATTTTAAATAATAAAGAGGTGGTCTTAATTTCATGATTTCATGGTCTATATTTCTTATGAAATTGTTAAATGGTTTATTGGTCATTACCTAAAGTAATCAAAATATTGTTCAGATAATATAAAAAAATAATTCGGACTTTAATTTCGTAGTTAATGACGGTGCTTCTTATTTATTTATTTTTATTCTTTCCATCGTTGTACTCATTGTACTCAGTATATCTGTGTATGTTCTATGTGATTATATTTGTACAAAGTGACGGAGGAAGAAATACATACTTTAATGTTAATATTATGTTTATGGTGAAAAAATGCTCGTTTTTAAACCATGATGCTCGAGAAGTGTCCTTCTTCTAGACGGTGTATCGCCACTTTAAACCATGATGCTCGAGAAGTGTCCTTCTTCTAGACGGTGTATCGCCACGAAGTTTTGTCGACGGTCGCAATAAATTTAGGTATAGGAAGACATTATTGTCATCTGTTAGGAACACGATACACGTAGCATGATAACTGGGCCCGCAGTTTTTACACACGTCAAAGAAACATGGAAACGCTAACTTCGAGTTATTATTAACACATAAAGGTGCGCGATCGTTATTCTACAGTTTTACCAGATTTAATTTGAAGGTTAGTTTTGAGTGCGACAAGTGGCCGATGCTTCGTTATGCAGGTGTAATGTACGTGGAATATCGCCTCGCAAACATATGTTATTGTTGTTGTTAGTGTTGTGTGGTTGTTTAATTCCAGAGTGTGCGCATGTCACACGCGCTGCGTCGCATCTCGTACGCGACGTGTGAGGCGGCGCGCGCGCTGTTCGCGCTGGTGGCGCGTCCGCCGCGCTCCCAGCCCGCTCCACAACACCACCACCACCAGCACCAGTATTGCCACGCGTTCGAAACCGACACGCCCGAACAGGTTAGCCGCTCTTTATACTCGTATTACATTACACACCTTCTCATTTCCCAAAGTTTGCTGTTGCTCGATTACTGAAACAACTAAAGAGCGTCCATTAGTTACGTGATGCATTTAGAGGGAGGATGGTCAAGCTGAATCTCACTAAATCTCACTTGGGAGAGAGAGAGGGTTTCCGCAAATATCACGTAATTTGTTTCAAGTAAAAAATTGTGTAAAAATGTGAGAAAATCGGATTAGTTTAAAGTAAAGCCTGTTTATTCACTGAAATACGCAGGAATCTGACATAATTCTTTTATATATTAAAATCAATCAATAGGTGTAAAGTTATTTCAAAATGTAATGTAATATTAATTATAACTATGTATAACAAATAGTAAAAAAGTTAAAGCAAAAATTAAAATAGTAAAGTAAATAGTGTCTTTTTTTAATAACTCCAACGCATTTATACTCGAAATTCAAATTTTGAAAGGTTTCCCGTAAGTTTAGAGGTGGACGAGAACTGAAAAAAAAATTTCAACACAGTTTCGTTTCGAAACCTTGTGTTTCATTTCAGAAGTTTTCAAGAAATCACTGTTTCTTCTAGTGTTAGTAAATTTATATTTAAAAGTATATATGTATAAATATTATGTAGTCGTATATGTTAATATCCAATAGACATCCAAAATCGCAATAGTGAAAATGTATACGTAAGCGAAGGCGTCAGTAGGTTGTTAGATAAATGTATTTCTCAGCGGCCTACAACACAATCCACTTAGATTGAGTCTAGACAACGCGGATCTGGTGCACTTGTGAATGCACTCTATAGTATTGAGTCCAAACTTAGAAGTAGTCTACAAACTTTGTCTCGATCTCTTACTGGAAATGGGAGAGTTTGTTCACACTTTAACCTAACAATGACTAACTCTGTACATTAATAAATATCCAATTGTTTACTTAAAATATAAATTAGTTGACGGTAAATACAATTACAATATGTGGTATGAAATCAAAATCTTTTATAATGTAGGTATAAACAAGTAGTAAGTGTCGCGGTCGGCGCGTTCCCACAGCTGGACGACGGTTTGGCTCCTCTCATCCCTGCTTATATAATTTAGTTCCCTTGTTTTCATCAGTAGACATATTAATCAAGTTCTATCTTTTTGTTCTTTTGTAATTCATTATTTATGGAATTATTTTTCTCCATGCTTATATCGATTGTTAAAGATTGTGAACTATTTATTCAGCGTAGGTTATCTTTCTTTTATCAACACTATGAAAAACCTAAAACCGTCTATATGTATATTGATAATATTTCGTCAAAATTGGTTTCGGTTAATTTAGAGAGTATAACAGAATACAATAAGACTTTATTCTTCCGTTTGTTGGTTTGAAAATGCTAATCTTAAAAATGTTACATACATTTTCATTAATTTTTGAAGCTATATTCGTCAATTATAGTTATAGATTTCAAAAATATATATTTGATTCTCTACCATTGTAAATGACATTTTCATTTAAATTTAGAATAATCCACATTAACAATAATTAAATAGAAGTGCATTAACAACACATTGCCTATATTGATTAACATAGAAAATAATAGATGGCGGTGTTAGGAAAACACCTATGATAATTCGAATCTTTGTAGGTTTTTTTTTCTTTTCTAACTGACTACGCTATTGACCAAGCAAGGTCTTAACAGCTTCACCGAACTACGAGTCCGAAGACTGCGAGACTACGAATCTTTGTAGGATTCTGTAATAAAAATATGCGTTACTATTTATGTGTTAATTTCGACTGCTGAATGCTTGCTGGATGCTCCCACTATGACATATATGTCATTCCAGATTTATAACGACTAAATAAAAATCAGTGTTTGTATGTTTGTAATATATGCATGCCGAAACTACTGAACACATTGTGATAATAATTTAGGAGGGTATTCTGGGGACGCTCGAGAAGAATCCTGTATCAAAAAATCTATGTATATAAATGTTTTTTTTTTAAATATATTAATGAAATTGTTTGCCTTAAAGAAAGAAAGGGTTTTTCTTCTTATTGAAACTTGTTACACTACAGTTGATATTGTTTTAACATGTTTAACATATTTCAATGAAATATATTTTTTTTTATTAACGTGGGGAAATCCCTTATGGATACTCACCCTTCCGGGGGAGAGAGTGGTTTATGTCCGACTCGCACGGACTAAAACTCCACGGTGTACCGACATGCTGTATTTGTTGAGGCGGTAAGGGATCGTACTAGCTATTCAACCTTGGATAGCCGCCCCAACGGCCCGCCTGGCGGAAGGTGACCACCGGGGTCCTGCCTAACAGGAAGTCAGGCTGCTGCTGTACACTCCAGCTGCCTTCCCTCATCAGCCAGACCTGTGCAATAAGGAGACGGCCCCCCCGGCCCGTCTCCTCAGGTCCGGCTACAGTGGCGGAAGAAGGCGGGTGGACTGCTGCCTCCTCCTACCGACCCTCCGTTGGCGGAGAGGGCCGCTCTGCGGATCCTCTTCGCGGGCCCTCCCCGCCACCTCCTTCTGCAAGATGACCTCCTCGCAGAAGGAGGCCATCGCTTGCCATGCCTGTTCGCTGCCGAGCATAGCTGAAACCACACTCGGCAGCGATAAATTTTTTCCCCTACCGCCGCAGCCAGAATGCGGCGCTGTCCCTCCCACGCAGCACACTCGGACAGATTAATGTCATTATTTAGGAATTTATGTAGTTTTGGCATGGAATCGAGGATAATGAAGCTGTTGATCTTATTGCTAAAGAAGCTATCCCCAGACTGGATATTTTGATCACTATAAAACCTATGTTCAGGATTTATCCTCCTCAAACAAGACTGATTTGTTTCTGTCATGGAACTGAACTGAAATGTATCCTACCAAGTTAAAGGCAAATCTTATGCTTCCATATAGGATAACGTACCTGGTAAGCCAAGAGTATATAAATTTCGTTACTGTTGTGAGTTTACTGCGTCTACTATCTGTAGACTGAGGATCTATCTGTTGACGTATGCTCTACAGGTTATCGCGCAAAGTTCAGAGTCAGCGACAACTCATATATGTGAATGTGGTCCGGATGAAGGCTCTCTAGAACACATTTTTTTGAATTGCCCCGATTTAGTATTGTAATGTATGATATTTTACCTAACAATATACTACGCCTGTAAGCGTTGTGTTTGTCTTTGTGTATCTCAGTGACCTAATCTGGAAGAACTAAATTATATAATAAAAATTTAATACTCCTTTTAAATTGACTCTCCCATGACTGACTTGACACTGGTAGAATTCGTATGTATAAAACTCCAATATTAAAAGTTAAAGTTGAAGTTAGTGAGTTTAGAAGTTCGAGGTAATCTCTGGTACTACTGATAGTACTGATCCGATTTCAAAGGTTCTTTCACTGTTAGAAAGGTATATTACACTACTTTTTATTTTTGAGTATATACTTTCAATAAGTGATCAAAATAAATTTAATTCAAATTAGCAAAATTCTATAACACAGCATATGTTGCGGGAATGATTTGAAATTATGGAATATAATCCGTAGCAAGATCCATTACTGTTAGCTTTACAAAAAAATACGAGACACCATATATCTAAGTTTAATATTTCAGCCGAAAAGATTGTTTTTATGTGAAAAATAAAATAAATGTTACAATTACTAATTACTAAAGTTATTAGATATAGGTTATGTTATGTATGTATATGGTACAAATTATTATTTTAAACAAGTAGCTAAATACCAAATTGAAAATGTCATGAAGATAAAGTTTACTTTTCACAGCATGGTAATTGATGAAGTTGTTTAGAATATATTAACTTAAAAACTATAAGCCGGTAAAATTATTGCGTTGTTGCTAGGATAGTAAATGGGTCGTGGAGGCGAGGGCCAGAGGAATAACCCAGGTGATATCGGGAAGACATTTTTGCCAATATATATATATATATATATACGCTACAATCGAGTTCTAACTAAGAATTTTAAGATTTTTCGCGTTTAGAAATAAACTTGGAACCGGTGATAACCTATTTGGTGCAGACAAAGTTGCACGGGTCATTTAGTGGCGTATAAAGATTATCAGCAATAGTTTTTATGTGATCCATTGTATTATAATTCGCTACTACGTTATTTACTTTATATAATATTGTTATTAAGTTTTATATTGTAATACAACGGGCGGTCTCTAGTTAAAGAATAAAATTTATAATGACTTACCAAGAACTTACTGTTTTGATATGATGGAGAATGTCGTTCATTGTTGTCTATTAAGGTTCTCAATTTTAATGTCTATATTTGTCACTCGCAAAATCGCATGTACTTCTTATGGCAATAAATCAAAGTGTAATTGAGACTTGACAAGCAGCGGTTAATATGACATCTTCACTCGTTCATTTTTAGATTAGTCGTTGCTCAGACATGTGTAACACGGGTTGCTTGTTGTGTTCACGTTCAACGCGCAAGTCATGCCGACTTGACAAGTCAACTCTTCATCCAAAATGCACTGTACATATAAATGGCTGTATATATAGGTACAACATCTATATCGAATTAACATAAAAGCTGACACTACACGTTTTTTTACGAAAAAGGTTTAGCGCTATCTATTTCACTATAATTTGCCGCTGGAGTATATTCGATTTTGTACTATTAAAACTCATTTTAAATAAATTTCTTTACGTAGGTATTATATATTCATATATAGTTCAATACGGAGATTAATTACACAATAATCCATTTTGATATAATTTAACTAACTATTTATTACGATTATTTATAACAAAAGCGTGCGAAGTTGTCGGCACAGCTAGTATTTTTATGAAGATGATGCATTTTGGAATTTAATTACATTTGCAATATATTTATGAATAATTTTATGTTACAGGTATCCTTTTTTCAGTTTTGAGAAAAACAATAAGTTAAACATTATCAGTACATCTCAAAAATAATAATAAAAATTTACCCAAAAATAATAACAAATACATAGGTAGTTAAATGATTAGCATTCTCAAAATAATGTCTTCCCGGACCTTTAAGTTAGTAGTAATGTAAACTTCATCAACATCGTGTTTCAAATAATACGAAGTAATGAAAATAAAGTAACAAAGTAACGCTAATAAACTATGTTCTGGTACAAACATTGTAGTACTTGTGTTCGCGGGTCGTGCGCATTCCTCCACGAGCGACCTTGCGCCGCGCGCCGCCACAGTGCGGGGGAGAGTACAGAGCCAGGATTCTTTCTAGATATGCGTTCAATCTGCAAAGAGAGAAGGGCTCAACTGTTATTTAATTTTTGACCTCTTATCATTTTAGTCTTAGGTGTATTGTTCTGTGTTTCGTAAGAGCGCAGTGATAGCAAAAATGGCTAAGTACCAACTTTAAAATCATACAGTCAGATTATATACCCTCAATAATGTACAGTGAAATGTGTAGGTTTACAAAGTGTATTACGTATACAAATACAGCAGTTACGTAAGTACCGATGATGACTATATATTATTAATCTACTATATAGACTATATAATATTATATAATCCGAATTTGCTCCATTATGCTCACATGAACAATGACTGTATAAACTTCCTTATAACTTAAACCGTTCTATTATGTGAGACTAGTGTTTTGTTTTTTATTTCTGTCGCTATGCATGCTAATCAATGAAACATGCAATTTCTACATTTATACGACCAGTGTATAGTTTCGGAAAAGTTATAAAATGTTGTCTGTATAATTTGTAATTTAATTACATGACATTATTTTTGAACGTTCTAATTGAGGGGGCAGACCCAACAAGTCAATTACTTGAATCTTTTGCATTACCAAAATTTTTTTTTTTTCGAACTGACTACGCTATTGACCAAGCGAGGTCTTAACAGCTTCACCGGACTACTATTACCTGAATAGTTACTACATTTATACACATAACAATTTTTATCTGTAACATCTTTCTATCCATTCAGATGTCTAGAATCTGAATAAATAATAACACGTATTACCAAACATTATGGTAACTGTAAAACAAATTGATTCTTTCGTAAATTACTTAGTATTTGCATTCAATACGACTCGGGGAATGTGTATTAAATTGTCATTAAATCGCTGAAGCGGGTGATTAACTACACTGCATTCAAAACCGGTCGTAAATTATTTGATTCCTTCTAGACAGCCAGACAGGACAATATACTCTTCTATATTTTAAAGGATTGTACGATCTTATAGGAGAATTCATTTTGGCAAAACGCAGTTTTTAGTGAAGGCAGTTTTAGTGATGTTGAAATCTGTCAACGAGTACCTATCAATGATTCCTTGCATTTGGGGACAAATCTCCCTCTAGATTGTAATAATAATCTTTAATCTTCATTTAATCACAATGCTAACAAGTTATGGATATTAGTCACTTAGGGTTGAAAATAACATAGCAGTGTGTTGTATTCCCCGTTCGATGTCTTTGATATCCCTCTGCTTGATAAGAAGTATTGTGATCAATTAAACGTGGAAATACCTATGCTATTATTGTTTATGTACAGGTTTCACCGCAATCTTAACTGGTGTAAAGTGACGATGCAGACCAAGATAGTACCACGATAAGTCTAGAGAGAACTAGTCCTCTAATACAGCTGTCGGAATACACAGAAGATCTTGACTCATTTTGAACTGCAGGGTGGTTGCTAGCTAGGCGGGCATCATAAAAATACCTACCACGATGATCTATATTCACCACAATATTTACATTCACAGAAAGCTTAGTCTCATTGTAGACATTTGAACGTATGTTCGTTACGTTGTTGTATCGGTTAAATCGAGTTTGCATTCCTTATGTCCAAGCCCTTGATTTATAGTAAGGTCATCAACCGTTGGTACAACGTGCAGAAAAGTTCGACGGCTTTTTGAAAAGAAAAAGAGTTCATATACGGCACAGGTGCGCGGGCGCTCGTATTTCCCATTGTCCGGGCCACTTACCACGTACTAAGTTACCCGGCGCGGGACAGCGCGGTGCGGTGCGGCCCATCGGAACGAGTTCTGCCACTTTTCGATCAGTCGCGAGAAAGCTCCCGGACACAGTGAACATGTTCACGCGACACAGTGTTGTGTTACCGTGTGTACTTTGAATTTGTGAACTTATATTGTACAGTGTAGTGTGTAGGCTCTGCTTTATGGGAGATATTTTATTATCCAGTGAAGAAGACTCTATGTGAGTCGTGTTTAAGTGAATCTCTGCCGTTTGAGGTTATTATATCCTTTGTATAATATTATATTTTATTGTAATTCCCCTGTTCATTACGCTGTGGAATTTTATATCTGTACGGTGGTCATTACGTTTTCTACCGGTATCGCTAAATAGTTTAGCTGTTTGTAGCTAGCTAGCTTAGCCGGTATCTATTGGCAAGTTAAGTGCCACAGTAAACTTACATTAACATACTTTTTATAGCATTGTATTGATCAAAGAATAATGGGGATCTTTAATTAAACTTACTCTAGCAAATATTTATTTCATAGTTAATGTTTCGTATTGTACCCGTCTACATTTATTCATTTTAAATTAGTGATTTTGTTATCATGAAATAGTGAACAGTTTTTTGTATTTTAATTGATCTTTATTAAATTTTATCATAACTGTTTAACCCATATGGATAAGTGTACCTAATAATAATTTAATACGAACTTTGTAATTCAACATGAATTTGGTTAATTGCATATCAATTTTAAAAATATTTTCTTGTCTATTACTTTGCTTTTCAATTGTCACTGTTAATTTAAAATTATTATTATCAGTGTCTCTCTTCCCTTCGTAATAAGTTGTATGTGTTATCTCTTTTTTACATTACCTTACATTGAAACATGAGCCGTAGGTACATAAAGTGAATTGCGTTTTAATTGACCATTCAACATCGTAATATCTTGTGCGCTTAACGAAAACATTAATAAAGTCAGAAATAGGATTGTCAGTGTTTACCGAAGTCGTTTATGCGACAATGGTCCGGGACAGAACGATGTAGAGTGGTCCGGCGCGCGCGGGGACTCGGCCGGTCCCAACTCTCCACCTACCTGACTCTTTAATACCACCATCTTTTTGTATTCCATGTTTTGTTTAACAATTTTTTGCGAGTTTTTCTGTACTTTTTCTTACAGTTTCTCATGCCTCTACCGTTTTGTATATACAGAAGATTATTTGTTTCGGAACTATGTATTTATGATCTGCTAATTGTTTAACTCAGCCATTCACTAGACTTATTTGTCGGTATTTTTTTTATCGGAATGGAAGAAATATTTTGGTAAATAATAATTTTTCCACCATACGTTTTATATTTTTAGTGTTTCAAAATAATGTACATAATACACAGAATAATACATAATATACAGAAAATTAGGCAAGCTTAATATCCAGAACCTTAGGTTTTTGTCGCGAGTTATTATTCAATATAGGGAAAATTTGTTTCAAAGTAGAAAGAATTTCATACTGTAATAATTCTAGTGTATCATCTGGACAGGTTCCACCAAAACAGTTATAACATTATATAGTATTCTGATTTATCATGTTTTAATAGTGTGTCCAGTTGAAGCCTATCAGGCAGATATTACCGAATGCCCTTAATTTAGACAAACTAAAACCTGGAACGATCAATAGTTTACTAAGGAACGCTTCTACACGTAAACTAGAGAGTAAGTTCAAGTTAATCAAATCTTGTTATTAAATAAATAAACTTTATCCTAGAATAAGATTACGATGGAGCTAACATGTGCAAACTGAACGATCAAAGTATAAAACAGAAGAAAACTAATTTACATTAAATTATGTATTAACTAAAAAATGATACGATTATTTTTGCCCAAGGAAGAGCTTGTGCGAAATAAACAAATAACACGGTGGTACCACAGTACATTGAAAACTAAGGTTGCAGTAAGTCAGGTCACTAATAAATAAAATCCGCAAAACAAATCTCATAATAGATACTTTAATTTAATTTAATTGGTAACTAAAAAACAGTGTTTCTTTTTCATTTATTAAGGGCAACAAACAATTGTACTCAAAAATACATATAAGCAATATTCCATAAAAAAGACAACAGTAATAACGTTTTTACGAAATTAATTACTTTACTTACAATATTTTTTAAAATCATAAATAGTGTTCTTACTTACTGTGTTGTTGTATTGTTATGTAATTACATGCTATATTTATTTGAAATTAAAACACGTGTTGATTTGCGTTTTGTTTGACTAGATGGCGTTACGTAGCGTTTAGTCTGGCCCCCATCGAACCGGAATCACTGCATACGAATTCACTACGTAATAACGGAGTATACACATCCATTATAAAATCGCCTTGAGTGCGACATTCGGGTTTTTAAGGTTAACGAACCACGGTGAAACAAGTTACCGACGGCGGCGGTCCGCAGCGCCACATTACGCATTACAAACAATGACATGAAAACCGATTACAATTTTACGTTACTTTATAAATGTGAACGCATATTACGGCGATTCAACTGTCTTCACCACAATTATAGACGAATCTTTTGGTTAGGGTACACCGGTGATACGAATATACGAGAACTCGAGACTGATAAAAACGATCATAACTTTACTGTTTAATTTTGAATTGAAGAAAATATGCGAACCACAATTACTTCTACAATAATAGGTATTATAATACAATTAAAACAGAAAATTAGTGTGTTCTCGTTTTCTTCATATCCTTGGTGTTAACTGATAATAGCTGGTACATAGTAAAATGAAGATAAAATGTTTCAAATTGAATATCCATAACTGAAAACTAAGTTTGCAGAAAAAGCAAAAATATGTTTAACTAATGGTAATAATACCAGGTGATGACAAATTTTATACAGATAAATATAGTTTACAACGTATCTGTTTGTTTACTGAAGATAAGAGATAATGCTTCTGTGCTAATGCGTTTCTAAAACAACTCACGGAGGCGCAGCTGTCCCATCATCTGTTTTTCGACTTTTAATCTTTTATAGGCTACCGCTTTACCGCAATCTCGTCTGATATTAAAAGTTATAAATGCAGATTTTGGAAGACATAATTAAGATGAAGTTATGTTAACTTAGCGCTAGCTGTCATTATTTTCGGATTGCAATGTTCTTACTGACAAGTACAATTCCTTAATTTTGTCCTGCTTAAAAAACTTTCAATTAAGAGTACTTTGAACTTACGTCTGATCGTTTCTAAGATTATGAATCAGCATTTCATGAAAGTATAGTGGATTTTGACGTCGGAGGGACCACTTTAATGCCGTCCCTATATCCGCAAAACGCTATATCCAAAATAGCATATATTTCAAAATCAAAATCACTATTCAATTTAGGCCCTAAGAAGGCACTTATGAACGTCAAAACTACCACCGGTTCGGAAAACAACCCAGTCATCGAGAAGAACCGGCAAGAAACTCGATTTGGTTTATCTTTTTAACAAATATATATAATACTAGCGGACCTGGCGGACGTTATCCTGCCTTGATAATAAAAAAAATCTTAAAACTCAACCGCAACGTCACCTACTGGGGCCAATTCTGAATCTAAACCATTCTCGGATCCACTGGAACACGCACACAAAGTTTTATTAAAATCGGTCCAGCCGTTTAGGAGGAGTTCAGTGACATACACACACGCACGGAAGAAATTTATATATAAGAATAATATTTAGAATATATTAGGTAAATGTAACAAACGTTTTTAATTGATGCACAGAGATGAGTTAATTCCAGACATCACCATCGTTCGTTCACATATTGATCAATAGCCTTTTGACACCACACCCGCTTGACATGGCGCTTAAATTCGCAATCCGGCAAATCGGTAATATCCTTTGAGACTTTATTGTAAAATCTAACACTATTTCCCAAAAAAACTGTTACTGGTTTTACTAAGTCTAAAACGTGGAACAACCTGTTTCTAGTATTTATATTGTGCCGGTTTTTTTACGAAATCTGGCTTTTCAAGGTTCTTATGGACATACATTTATAATTGTCAAGAATGTATTAGGAGGGTAGAGTTAAGATACCGTACTCCTTGAACTTGGTTTTTAAGAATTCGCGAGGTCTTATATTGTAAATTGCTCGAATTTATTTATTTATTGAACTATGTATTTTATACACTGGTGTTATTGAAAAATGTGTTTTAGTGCATTTGTTTAAGTTTAGTTTTTTGTTTAGACTGTATAGGCGGTAATCTATTTTCATAATTTCTTTAATATTTAGATGATTGTTGCCTTCAACAAAAACAGTGCATTTTGGTGTTGTCATAGCGCATTTTCTTTCTCAAACTGACTACGCTGTTGGCCTGTCAAGATCCTAACAGCTTCACCAGACTACTTAGACGAGCGCTTAAGGCACTCAGCCGATTTTATTTGGGCAACTAGCTGAAGGGTGTTCGCCACGCCTCTGCTTGGACTGTTGTCTGATACATGCAATTCGCGACCTATCTTTTTTTTTTGACGTGGGGAAAACCCTTATTGGTACGCCAACCTTCCGGGGAGAATCTGGGTTATGTCCAACTCGCACGGGCTAAAAATCCACGGTGTACCGTCAGACTGTAATTGTTGGGGCGGCAAGGGATCGAACTTAGCTAATCTACCTTGTAGAGCCGCCCCAACGGTCCGCCCGGCGGAAGGTGACCGCCGGGCTCCTACGTATAGAGAGGCAGACTGGGTACACACCAGCTGCCACGCCTGTTCACTGCCGAGCATGACCGAAACTACACTCGGCAGCGATAAATTCCCCCCTACCTACACTCGGACAGAGTGTGCTGCGCGGTGTCCTCGTCAGTGCCGCACTCATAACAGGCGGCGGTCGGCTACCTGCGAACGATCCGGTGCAGGTACCACCCGAAACAACCATGTCCGGTGAGTACCTGCACCAGTCGGAACGTCAGGGAGCCCCACTTCCTCCCAATCCATTCCCGCAAGACCAGGCGGACGGCGTCTACGGTATACGTCCCGAAGCGCGCGTCTGCCAGATCCTGCATCCAGCTCTCGACGGCGTCCTCCCTTAGTCGCCGTCTCCTCTCTTCAATTTCTCTGGGAGTTGGAGGCTCTTCACTACGTTTCCTCGCCGCTGTGAATTCTTACATGGCGGCGATCGTTCACTGCTATGATTTCATCGGGGGAGTCGGTAAAAATATATCGCGGGCGTCTTTTATAACGCGCAGCGTTCGGTACGGGTCCGTATTTTGCGACGGATAGCACTAACGGACCGATCACAGCGTATAATTTATACAACTTTGTACACGTACTAAGTAGTCCTATCTACAAACAAAGCAAGTAAATCTGGTCATTTGTAGATGTTAACAAAGGATAAGAAACCTTAATAGTTTAATGAATAACTCTTTGTGCCTTTTCTGACACAGTTCTAATATGTCCATGGCATTTTTAGGAATCTATCACAAATGGTTCATAACAACATGTAGCTATACCCAGAATCGACACTATATCCAAAGTTGCTATTGTCGAATGAATTTCCTACGAAAGTATACTTTAAATTCAAGGGGCGTAAGTCTGACTTAGCTATAACCAAAAAGTCGTTACAACCGAGGTCGTTCTAAATGTTGGTAACACCCCTGTTTGAATGGTATTTCAATTAATGAACGGATGTCATATGCATAGCGCGATGTAACTACGCAACGTGTGCTCATTTACCTAACTGTAAACATTTCTGTTTGTGACATTCCTTATTCTTGTTTCTATAAGTTTCGTACATAGGAGTCGCTCAATATATGTTCAATTATTTTCTACTAGCTTCTGCTCGCGGCTTCGTAAGCGTGGAACCATAGAGTAACGAAGCTGCGAGTAAGTGTAAGCGATATCATAATTATATGCGTGGTATAGTTACTTTGGGCTAACACTGACTTTAACTCGCGACTTCGTTTACGTAGAAGGTAAAAATATTTTTAAATAATACGTACGTTAGCCCCGATTTTGAAACAGTCTTCATCAGTGGAACACTATTATATATTTTTTTCGAACATCTTAACATCTTCACCGGACTACTAAGGCGAGTGCTTAAGGCACTAGCCGATTTCATTTGGCCAACTAGCTTAAGGGTGCACCCTGTGCCTACATGCAGTTACATGCTGATACATGTAATTCGCGACCTATCTGAGCTAAGATAAGCTACATATTCATGCATACTTATATGAGTTATTGAAACATATATGTGTACCAAGCATACATATCTCGACAACTCTTATACATGTTTTTGATGTCGGATCATTTTTCTAAACTATTTCAGTACGATAAAGGAAAAATAAAACCTTTCCACTTTCATGTGTGCGTGCACGTGTTGGATGTGATATGTATAATGTTGTTGCAGTGTTGTAAGATTTTGTGTCACTGTATCGCGCGAGCAGCGCACTAAAAAACTCCACGCCGAGGGAACGGACCTAGGTTTGAGCCGGTGCCGAGGGGGGCCTAATCTGGGGGAAATTTACTCCCAGACCTAGGCGGCATATTCCGTGGTTACGCGGGCGTGGGCGTGAGCACGCATGGTTTGGAGAGACAGGCTGGTACTGATCGTTCACTGCCGTTAGTTCATCGGGAGGATCGGTAAAACGCTCCTATTGTTCTTAGCGTATACATATAGCCTATACAGATATATAGTCTATAGTCTTCTTCGAATCGAAACAGTAGTTCCTGAGATTAACGCGTTTAAGCAAACAAACTCTTCAGCTTTATAATATTAGTAGATATAGGTACATACATGCTATATATATATATATATAAATATCTATACTATAGAGTATAGATACGCAATGAAGTGTATTTATGGTATGACATACCGAATACCTCGAAGGCTTCACAGCAAGACACTTCGAGCTAATATATAAACTGGTTGGATGACTTCCACTTTTAATTTAAACCTGCTATACTATATCTGCAACGTTAAGTACATTTTTCTTGGAAAATCAACGTTCTTTCTATGTAACAAGTTCAAAAATGTCCTTTTGTATAATTTCGTCATGAACTGAGAGACAATTTGTGCGCCGACGTATTGAAAAGTTGGCCAGCCAGTTCCAACACATAGAACATTAGTAAAGAGATATATTGTTACTATTAACATGTTGCACTTTGGTCCTGATTATTTACACAAAAGCACCAACAATAAAGGCGTTCTCTAGTTCTTTCGGGCTCCATTGCGGCTGCTCGGTATCACATATAAACAATGATGAGAAACAATGCAATTTAAAAAATCGAGAGAAACAAAGTTGTTTGGTAAAATTCAGTATAAATTTACATCGAGTTAAAGTTACTTATGTAAAGGAGTTATGAATTTTAAAATTTAAATTCCCTGTCATTTCCAACTTTCTTTTTTATATGAGGGATTTTTTAATCTAATGTATTATTAGTTCTGTAATTGATTGATTGATTGTAATGAATTTGTATTTTTGTATGTACGTGCCAATAAAATGTAATCTTATGGATTCTTATATATTAAATTTAATTTGCATACAGACCGTATACGTGCATCAATTTTCATTTAAGATTTTTATATATCGATATGTTTCGCACATCAGGCGTAGTGTCCGTTCATTCCGTTCCGTTCCGAAAATATATCATAATGAAAATCTCAGGATACACATGAGTGAAACGTATTTTAAATTACTTTTGTACGGTTTTTTTTAAATATAATACTTAAGCTAAATTCATTTTCCTTACTTTATGCTAATTTAAATTATGTTCATATTTATCTTTATTCTATGTCATATCTGTAGTATCTGAAATAACGAAAATTGATAGGTACAATACGCATATCTTACTTTTATACTTACGATCTTTTTAAAAATAATAAATTGTTATTTGTTTAATATAGAGTTTAAATAGGGATTTCTACATTATTGACTGAAAATTGTCCCTTCCATAAAACATTCCATTTATTTTTTCATCGTTCTCAACATTTTCCGGGAAGAATTATTAAAAAATACTTGCGTCTTCTTAGATACGCCTCTCAATTGAGCCTCGTTATATCAAGATTCTATACTCAGTGTAGTGAGAGCGCTGATTTTATTATGTTTAACAATGAATATTAATTAACTTAAAGGCTATACAAGTTACGCCAGCGCTACGCGGTTATCACTCTTCATAATCTTATCGCTATTAACAGTTAATTAACTGTTCAATTAGCGACGTTATGTGATAAGGTAAGGACGCGTCGTGTCGCGCCGCCTTCTAAGCTTTCCCATGAATTATTAACTGATTAAATATAATCTCTGTCGGTGTGTTAAGAGTTCCCGTAGTCGGGTCCGATGCTTATATTATATTATAGAATTTTGCCTCTTATATTATCCGATTTCTAGGATTGCCGTTGTACCAAATCAAATCAAAAATACTTTATTCAGTTTAGGCCCTAATAAGGCACTTATGAACGTCAAAGACTACTACCGGTTCGAAAAACAACCCAGTCATCGAGAAGAACCGGCAAGAAACTCGATCGGGTACATTTTTTTTAACATATATTTCTAATACATTATACAACAATGCTTATAGTGGATGTACAGAGAGGAGTCAATTCCAGACATCACTATCATTCACATACTGATCCACTCTATAATATCCTTTTGAAACTAAAACCCGTTTGACATGGCTCTTAAATTTACAGTCCGGCAAATCGGTAACATGCTTTGGGACTTTATTGTAGAACCTAACACTATTACCTAAAAAACTATTACTGGTTTTGCTAAGTCTGAAACATGGGACCACCAGTTTATTACAGTTTCTAGTATTTAGATTATGCCGGTCTTTAACTAAATTCAGTTTCTCAAAGTTTTTCCGGACATACATTAAATTATCAAGAATGTATTGGGAGGGCAGAGTTAAGATACCGAATTCCTGGAATTTCGTTTTTAATGATTCGCGAGGTCCCATATTATATATTATACCTAGTTAGTTATCACTTATTACATTATTTTGTCAATCAGATTCTAAAGACTCACGCGATGTCAGATTTATAATAACCTTAATTTGTTGTTACCCTGTTCAATCGGCAATCATAGGAAATAGGAAGAAAATAGGTTTAAAGGCCTCTTTACTCCCAAACTTATTATATCCCCTATATTAAGGGATCGTCCGTCTCTGTAAATTGGATAGTGTAATAAGACTTCTATCCATTTTCATTATCAAATAATCACGTTAAATTAAATTTAAATTCGCAAATTAAACAAAAACTCCAGGTTTCTCCACTAAATAAAATAAAAATATCTCTATTAATATAATAAATCATAAATGTTCACCTACCGCGTTCTAAACCACAGTTTTAACTCACTTAAGTAACGTACAAGTGATATTTAAAAATGTTAAACTGGCCATCACCTGCAAGGTGTAACAAATTGCATAAGGACCGGCCCGGGAACTGAACCGGCGCCCGCCCGGCGCACTAATCGCCCATAATCTGTGGGCGCACGCTCGTTATTCGATTACCCGCCTATTAAATACCATTATCTCGCATCTAAATACATTCTTTTAAAGTTTAGGGACGATTGCTTCATTGAAATATCTCACTTTATTATGTTCACACCTTTTTATGTTTGAGGGAGTGATTTCTGTGAGAATTATGTAGTTTATTCGTGAAACAGTAGAGACTATAAGTGGGAATTTACTTTGGATTATTGTGCAGTTGATGCCTGTAAAACTTTCAAGTCAATGTAAGTTTCTTTGTCTTGAACAATCAATCGCTAGCGGATTGACGTATATTAATCTACCAGAACTATTAACGTGTGAATTGTGGAAATATATTGTTCTGGAAGGCAGTCAATTCGTTTGATTTAAGCCGAGGGATAAAAACAAAATGTATGGGTACCACCTGCTTCATTTACATTATTCCTCTCTTATTACAAATAGAAACAAATACATGAATTGGTGATTTGTTTTAAATAACACCATAAACAATTAAATACAAATATAAAGATAGTTATTGAGAAATAGGGCGAAATCAGAAACATCAGCTCGAGGAGCAAGTAAAAGAACAACTACTAAGACATGCGGAATATGTTTATGACTGAAACTGAGATGTGATCTCTATTTTCATCTTAAAGATTTATACGAACACAATTTAAAAAAAATTGTTGTATAATCAAGCACTTTTTAATAATGCCGCGACGGTAAAAACCAGTGTGTGCGGAAGAAGGCTAAAGTTTTTCGAGCGTATATTCGCACGCACGCTTTGTAACTTAAACGACTTGATGAATGTTAACATATGACATGTCATAGAATCGTTTTAATTGAGGGACCGATATAACCTTCTATATATCCTATAACGACAATGTTTGGGTATACAGTCTATATATGAAAAAAAAGATGTTATTTATTATTGATATGCAACTGAACAACTCGTGCATTATATTTTTGTTTTTAAACATTTAACTTGTTAATATAACTTAGCCAATTTTTTTATCTACAAAACTCTATAAATATTCTATATTTGTATAGTTTAGTATAATCCTATAGGGTTTGTAAAGACACGCGCTATAAATTCGTCGAACATGAGTCGGGTGACATCCCGCGCCGTCGCGTTCCTACATCCTAAACGGATATTTACAATGTAATAAAATGTATTTTTAACGTTTACGGGAATTCTTTGATGTGTTATGGAGTGTGACCGGTCTGTTTTATTGATAGCTTCCTCTGTCGTTGATCCGAGTTCGCCTCGTGTGTTCCGAATGATATTGACGCGGTAGCACGACCGCTTACTTGTTCGACGATAAGCGAACTTGATAACTACACCTTTTACCCTCAGTTTTGTTCGTGTCTGTCGAACTATGAATTATCTTTGTCACCGCTCAGCCATTTCATTTTAACTGGTCACTGCTACTTATATTCGATACTTCTAGATAAGACTTGTTTTCTATCTGACGTTGGTGACAGGAAGGTGGTGCCTCCTGAACTGAGATTGATCACCAATATTTTAATATCTTAAACGAGGTATTATTGTTTCAATATGTTTTTCAACATCTCTAATACATGGCGTTTCGATAAGCAGCTGGAGTATCTCCAGCTGAAGTAGCCAGACGGCTGCAGTTCAATGCTCTACGGACAGAAACCGTCGAACAAAAATAAAAGATTAGTGTTAATACTTCTAAAAATTTGAACACGCTGGGAGAGTGCTTCGAACTATTCTATAAGTTTCTTCCCGTAAACTGAAACCTTCTAATGTGCTATTAGCATGGTAATAAGTTTTTGTTTAACATTTCGTATGCTAACAACCATTTTAAAACTGAGAATTCGTGGACAAGCTGCATGCTGCAATTACGCTTGTAAACTACACAGTCGTAGATTTATTATATAAAAAGGTGTGTTAATAATATCTTTGCAAATTTATTTAAAGTGAATACAGTTCAGTGTAAGATGTGCAGGGAGAACTCGGTCATATGAGCAGTCGCGCTGCACGGGGCCGACTCAAAGTCGCCGCGACCCGAGCCTTGCCCTCTCATATTACATACCTCCAACATTGATGTACCAGGAATTTAGAAACTAACACGACTTATTGCCATTCCAAGCTCAAAGCTCTTGACACTTTAATAACCTTCAGTTACTATATTATGATTACTGTTCAGTGCATTTGTAAACTTGTTTAACAAGTCCGTGAGCGCTCGTTGTAGATTTTCAATGAAATTCCGTGGTGATTTAGTACTTTTATCTAATATATTTACGTGTTTTCGTTTCTTTTCTATTGATCTGTTGGAATTTTGTTATTTGAATATGGCATGATTGTTATGCAGAAGCTAAGAATTTGGAAATAATATCACAGGAGGAGGTCTTTTGTGTTACTTCAGTACAATTTTCACCATTTCATTGACCATGACTTAATCATATTCAAAATACTTTATTTTAAAGCATATATAAAAGAAAGGTATCCATTATAATTACATATTGTTATCGTGATAATACATTGAGCTAATGTTCCTGCTATGAAGAGTAAATATATAAATTAAAATGAATTTTACATATTGTAGACTTATAAAAGGATCAAACCCTTTAAAAGCACGACAAATAATGAAACAAAATAACAGTAAAGTTAATTTTAAGTTTCTAATATGACGTCGTGTCTATGAGGCTAACTATATTATAAATAGCCCCTGTAAGTAACATATAGTTTGACCCGGAACGTGTTTGTATAGGACTGCCGATATATTGTTTCCAATAGTGAAGATCATTTTCTTGTTAACCAACGAATAGATTCAACGCTTCGCATAATGAAATTCCGTGAGACGCTACGCAACAAACAAAATGTACGAAACCAATCTACCCTACTTGTGGATTGCCTATGTCCGCGGGTTTTAGCGTTTATTGTATTTGGTTATCACTATTATGTGTTTGTCCAAATAATATATATTGTTTATATAACATAGACATGCCGAACGTTCTTCACCATCTGGTTATACGTACAGATATATATAGATAACTTATACTTTATAGATAACTTAGTAAATGGGAATAATATGTACAAAACTTGTAAATTTGTTCAATAGACTTCAACCATTAGACTTTTCAACTGCACGAAATATAGGTTACTTTGCTAATAATCGTTAGAGGACTTGAAAATCTATATATATATACTAAAACTGTAAGTAGTCCAAATTTGTACATTAAATATTTTTTGAAAATTATAATTGAGGTGGACTTTGTTATCGATATAGAGGCCAAAAATAATCTATTTATAATTTTTGTCTATCTGTCTATCCCTATGAACACGTATCGCTCTAAAAGTACTGAATCAATGTTGACGAAACTTGACACAGTGATAACAAATATTATAGGGTTATCTAGGATAATTTTTATCCCATAAAACGCAAGGACGAAAGTTAAAAATTTGTAGTCAATGAAATTCTTGACGGATTTTGGTAAATTTTCTTTGTGCTATATATAGCAGTCAGATTAGTTAAAAATTTAAGCTAGATTTCATGTCCTTATGCTTCTTAAAAAAAACAACCTATCTCCACTTCCCCCTCCCTCTTTCCCCACTCCTCCCTCCCCCCAAACACAGGCTGGCAACGCACTTGCAACTCCCCTGGTGTTGCTAGGGTCTATGGACGGTGGTGACCACTTACCATCAGGTGACTCGTCTGTTCGTTTGCCTTATATATAAAAAAACAAACAATCTAAAATTCACCGTTGGGATCCGAACCGATGTCTCCGTCGGTGCGAATAATATATAACGTATGTATAATATATAAGTACAGCACTCTATAATTGCGCTACGGCAACATAACGTTTCTATGCGTAATTATCAATCAGTTGAATTAGAAGTATAAATTCTAACAAATGGGCTAAATTCTATCGATATAAATGTTTGTCTCTCATGATGCATTTTTTTTATAGATTTTCAAATCATAACGGTTGTAAATCCAACCCAAGGGGTAATGGGAAGACATTTATCGCCCATATATGTAGGTTAGTTTTTATCTAAATTGGACCCGGTAGGTGATACTACTAACGGGTTCTAGGCTTATTTTAAAAGATTTCTCACATACCAACTGGGTATGTTTGAGTGAGTCCCTGGATAGCTTGGATTCACAATTGGAAACGGTAGGTGTTGCTGCAATCGGGTATTACGTTTGTTAAGATTTTTCCCGTTTTCCCGTTCCCGACGTAAGTCAACACAAATATGTACATAGGCATAACAGACATATTTTAGATGTGCATTTTATGCTCTAAAAATCTTGTTATTCAAAATGTTGCCATTTTTATAACGTTGCAATTTACGTAGAATAATTAGTAACAATGCGACTAAAAGGCAAAACAACAATCCTATTAACATTATTTCAGGAAATGAACAAGAGATGTGACTTTCACACTCATTGGTAGCACATTCCTCATGATACCGTTATGCATAACATCCATTCATAAGTCCAAAGCGAGAAGTGAACAAACACAACGGTACACATCGGCACTGACCAATTTCCTGTTTGCGAGCAAATTATCCCGTCACACAGACCGACACCAGAACTACCGCATTTATTTATATAATTACACTACTCATAGTAACCATTTAAGAATACTGAATAATTTATTTGTACCTTTTGTTCCACTTAAAAACAATCTTGTGACAAAATACTCACAAAGAAATTATACTACGGCTTAAAAAGTTTATTGCAGTAGTATGTTGTTTTGTAGATATTATTTTTATTCAACTCGTGATTATGATGTAAGTAGTTATAAAAGGCATGACATTAACAGAATAGTAAAACTTTAATATTATTGCATTTTATAACAGGTATGATTCGAAACTATTTTTATAAATTGTGTAGTATTATTAATACATTCCATAATGAATGTAAAGACTTTTGCTTTTTGTTACGGAGAAACCGAATACTTTTAATTTTAACGCGTTGTATTTCGAACAAGATTAAATGAATTTCCTCTTTTATTTACGAAGTACAATAAATATTTACGGTTATCTAAACTCCGTACAGTTTCGTGAAAATTAATAAATGTTTACAATGTGTAACGTTGTAATTGAATAGAACTTTCGCTTAGCAGTTTGTTAAGCTTGTAAAGTCATAGACTATAACTAATATCATTACAATTATTTAAAACTAACATGAACAAACATAACAAAGTAATATTATATTAAACTTTCTACAATTCGCTTGAATTGACACCATACCTTAAAACCTCAGTATCAATTCGCACGCATTCCGGACGCACGCGATTGAATTACCCCGATTCACGAATAAAATGTAAATGAGACAATCGACTCTTCTATTGTTACTGACAAACAGAACGCTTATTCAAAGAACAACTTTCGATAGTAGAAAGGTTTTACGAGAAGAAGCCTACATCGCTTCATGAAACTCTTCTAGCACCAAGAAAATTAAGTAAAAGTAAAGCTAGAAACATAATTTTCAGTTAATTTCATAATGTGCTTGAATGTACAGGAGCTGTTCGCCAAGTAATGAGTGGAGTGACTGCAATCAGTTCACAAATTGATGTTTTTCTTATTACTCAATTATCAGGTCGTGATACATGCAAGTTAGGTTTCTGATACTTACAAATGCTACTTGGTATCGTTTACACTAGATTAGATGTTTCGTCGGGATTTTTGTCATTTAGTGGTTATATTTTTAATTCACAATTGTGTAACATTAGTGACATCTTGTGATATAGCTTCGTTATTATGCGAACGGAATATAATGACATGAAATATGAATTCCTAGGTAACACAAAAATTCCAAGGGAACGGTTGGAAAGGTTTATTTTGTTAGAATAGTGAAATTATCACAAGATAAAATTTTGTGAAACAGAATCATAACCTACTTGACAATGACAATAATTAAGTAGTATTGACTAATTACAGGTAGTACGGGAGAGAAAAGATGAGGACATCGGGCTAGAGTTATTGTTTTGATTAGTTAATATTATAGCCAATATTCCATCACGTTATGTTGAGTATAGTGCGTGCTTTGCTGTACGACTTCTACAGTATGTGTAGAGGCGAGTCGAACGAGACGGGCGGTCGAGGTGCCTCGTCTCGGTCGCGTGGGTCGAATCACAAACAACTTTTTATACACACCACAAACGAGTTCCCATGAGGTCGTCTCAGACATGAACATTACGATAAATAACTTTATTATTATTAAAATTGCTCATATAATGTTGGTTTAATGTTATTTCGATTTGTTTCAAGATTAATGAGATTTAATTTTTATTGAAGTGAAACTTCCTATGGGACGGTAGGGACAAATTCTCGTTAATTGTTAGCATTACTGATGCATTAAGCGTTAAACATAAGGCAGATATATGTGTTTGTGAGTAAGTATGTATAAGTGTCTGTCTGGATCTAGTAGTATACCAAAATCTGTAAATGTATAGTTAAGTAATAATACCACGGGACTTCGTGCAGTATATAGTTTATGAGCATTCTCGTATCTATCTATACTAATATATAAAGCTGAAGAGTTTGTTTGTTAGTTTGGTTGAAGGCTCTAATCTAAGGAACTACTGGTCCGATTTGAAGGCTTTACCGAGGAAGGATTTAGACTATATATCATCACGCTAAGACCAATAGGAGTGGAGCGCCAATGAAGAATGTTTCAAAATCGGGCATTTTTTTCGTTTTGATTGCTTTCGGTGCGTGTTACCCTTGTATTATATACGAGTACGTTGTCACAGTAACGTGGTAATTTTCTATCGCAAACATTTTCAAAGACTATTTTGTGTTCCTGTTCAAAAAGTTTATTCTACGTTAGTTTTGATTACGTTATATACTACGTTAGTTAGATTTTATAATGATAAAATACAGTATGAACGTTGTTTGAAACAACGTCAAATTATCAATGGATATGTCCGTAATAGTTGATATCTTAGATCATTACCGGTGCGGTGCGGCGATAAGCTAAGCAACCGGTTGGCTTAATTAAGCAATTAAGATTGGCTGATACCCTAGTTCGCAGGTATCACTTACACTTCTTACACACGTAAACGTAAATTTAAATATAGTTGAATCTCCTTTTTAGATTCACAGTGGTAATTCTCAAATATCAACGGTTATATCAATAGCACCGGATTTTGAATGAATACCCAAAATTAAAATTGTGTTTGTCAGTTGTTAGTTGTCATACGTTGGCGTATGACACTGTGATACGTTCTCTGGCTAAAATTTATTAATTTAGATCTTAAAAAACAATCAACACAGTTATATGCTATTTTTGTGAAAAAAATCGGTTATTTTAATTATTAATTGGATATGTTGAGGGTGAAAAGGCTAATTAATTAATGCATCACGAAGACAGTCAGTCTTTATACGTTAGTTAATTAATCGTACTACTTACGATAACTTAGGAATTGAAGTAAAAATAAGTAAACGCACCATTACATTCGTATTTATATGGATGTTATGTATATTTGTAAACTCAGGGCGGTATGTTCCCCGTTAATTCTCAGTGTAAGTATTGTAATAATATAAATAAACATAACGGAACGGTTGTCCGTCTGTGTATAGTGGTGTGGCGCGGTACTTCTGTCGGAACGTTTGTTTTGAAACAGGAAATTGGATGATTTCCATGTGTACCGGCGAACCATACTAATGGAAATCGTAGATTATTATAATTTCACATTTCTTATTGTCATTTAACACGTAGTATTTATTCTTCTTTCGTGTATACACCGTCCAAGTCGTGGCTAATAAAGCATAGACAACCGCAGATGATGCCTCAATATTTTCTTTATACGTGCAAATGGCAAAACTAGAAGGACCGACTAGTAAGAATAGTTCATGACCAAAATTGACGGTAAATACCGTCCACATGTATCAACCATAAAAGCACCACTTGCCAAAAAATAGTATGATGATTTATATTAATTGCCGTCACTGCTAATAAGGTTCCTGTGTTTTGTTTCCGAAATACAGGATTTAAAACTATTGACGGATGCCAACTGTAATGAAAAAAGAGATGACAAGACGGAAGAGC
>MU159223.1:19197-55727 GCA_015888305.1 Antheraea pernyi | reverse complement strand
TCGGCGTAGTGTAAAGGCGTATTGTATTGTAGATTGAGTAATCTAGGTGGTGTCAAAATGAGTGCTTTAACCAAGACGCATTCTAAGGTATAATTTGCGACATTAATAGATCAAAATTATTGATTTTATGAAAATAAAGTTGTTACGACATAAACTGTAGGAAGTTTTCTCTAATTTTACTTCTTCATACAAGTTTTTACTGTAAAATGAATTAAAAGGTGGATGTTGTGAAAAACTGTTCTTAGACGCCATTTTTCCAATATGGCGGCGGCAGCGCCATAGACACGATGCAAACAGTAGCAAAGTTGATATTCGGAAAGAACACATCAAAATCTATAAAATCACCAAAATTAAAACTTCTGAAAAACTTTCTTGGTGAAACTACGAAATGAGTATATTAACAGTCGTACAAGTTTTTTTGTCTGCGTAGTCTCATTTTTTATCTCATCTGATCTGTACCGCGAGCCGATAGCAAGCGCTTCCGTCAAGTAAGTCGCAAGTCGTGTACTCCGCCAAAGTTTACTTTACGCCTCCCATACATGATTTTCTACAACCAATCTGGACTTTACAAAGCTTCTGTTTTGCTTTTAAGGCTGCTTTTCCTAGAGATTGAAGAAAGGAAGTGTTTCATCAGTTATCTGCTTGTCTTTCTGGACTGCCGCTGTGGCGCTCTTATGAGTGGTAAGTGGTGGGATATCGGCCAGCGCAAACTACTCGTTAACTTGATTAGACTTGAAGCATTTACTTGATATCAATTTAGCAATATTATACAAGGCAGCGGAGAAGCAGAGAGCTATTCCCGTCGTACTATTTATTTTGTACTATTACATACCTCAGGCGCTAGAAGTAAACATATTATGTAATATTTTATTAAATTAGAGCAATGTACT
Organism: Antheraea pernyi; assembly: GCA_015888305.1. Taxonomy (NCBI): domain Eukaryota; kingdom Metazoa; phylum Arthropoda; class Insecta; order Lepidoptera; family Saturniidae; genus Antheraea; species Antheraea pernyi. Next base: position 54,837 of record MU159223.1, on the reverse strand, counting down.
CGTATATCTATATATATAAAATGAGAAGTTGAATGACTTAATGACTGACATATCAACACAGAGCCTAAACTATAAGGGTTATAAACTTGCACAAGGGTTCCTTTCGTTCCGGGTAATAATATAATAAAATATGTACATAATGATTCCAATTTAATTATAAAAGAACGATTTTAAAATAAATAAAATACTTTTATAAATATTATAAAATACCTACTTACCCTAAATGACTACCTCATAAATTTATTAAATATGTCTACAGACGATCTACTGTAGGCTAATAACTACCTCAATATCGCAAACGAAGTTGCGGGTAAAAGCTAGTCTCTCAATAAAATCACAAGCAAGCATATATTTACGTAGGTTGTCCCGTTACGAATGCCGTAATAATGACTACACGAAGTGTATAACGATTGTTCTCATATTTCTGACTTTCTTTCGCTCAATAAGATCGCCTCCGCCAAGAATATATTATATTAAACAAGCTGAAGCGTTTCTCATAGTAATTGTTTTTGAAGCATAGCCACAATGCCGTAAGGTTTTGTTTTTATCTACGTGCGTTACATATACTTATGTTTTTACAAATTTAAAATTATTGTGCAAAAGTACATAATTTTTGTGTAGAGAATATTGTAAAAACTGAGTAGACTACTCAAACATTAATAAAATACAATACAGCGTTCAGCTTTTAATTTTTATTTCTGTCCGTTATAAAGGTGTGTCCGATGTAAGCAGTAATGAAATTACTACCTACGAGGGAGTTGGTGTATTACATTTTAATTTTATTTTATTTTACGTGGCTTTTATTTCAACGAAGATATCAGTCCTATTGTTTCCTATTCTTTCTAATTTCTTAACAAGAGAGTCGCTGAAGAAAGCACTATAAGAATAAATTTGTATGTAAATTATATTCATACATATTGTTCTTTTTATATCGATTTTTATTTTGATTATTCGATCTTCTACATAAGTGTTGTTATTAATACTAATATATAGGTTTTTTTTCTCGAACTGACTACGCTACTACTAAGGTCTTAACAGCGTCACCGGACTACAACTAAAATATAGGATTTTATGTTCTCTCTTTAGTAATAAATGTTTCCGCTAGCGCTTATGTTTTTGGTATAAGCCTCTTGTCGCAAACGTCACGGTATTAACGTGGGCGAGTGACGCCTGCCTTCTCGCGTATCGCTTACACCCACGCCACAGGGCAAACTGAAATATTATACTAATAAAATAAATACTATACTCTATGTCGTTATGAATAATGACCAAAATCGTTTGTTATTACATGCCTAATATGTTGTTTACATTTGTCAATTTAGAAACGACAGATAAAGCTTATGACATTCGACTTAAGAATTTTTAGAATACGATAACATTTCGAGATCAGACTAAAAGTGTTCATAGAGTGCTCATAAAATTGTATAGGGGATCTGGTTCAGTCGGTGGGGAGGTGAGTTATAGTCGGTTGTCATTTGTTTGGGCCGTTTAAGCTTTGTACTACTCGTATGTAATCGATAAGTGAGGAAAGTTTCATGGAATAGTTTCTATTTCAACTTGTATTCTAATACGTTGTGTTAACTGCTAACTTCCTTATTCATTTTATTTTTTACTGTTGCCCTTTAAAATGACTGCACTATGTCTGATGGTAAGCACAGTACAATCCAAAACCAAAGGCGACCACCGTGTGACACACTATCCAACGCCGCTCGCCGCTGTCATGCCGGCCTGCGGAAAGCTGGCTATGCACAGGCTGATCCCGAAACGCGACCCGCAGAAGCGAATCACGATGACGGGCTTTTTCGCCATATACATGGTGATTTCGCCATTGCCTCGTTCGTTATTCAGCAGGGTGCACCACGTGCAAGTGAGATTGGCTTGGGTGTCTCAAGTCTTATGATGTTATTCGACACCCCTTACACCCCAAAATATTCAATAAATATTTCTCTCTTTTATCCAGTTGCACGTTATCTATACTAATATATAAAGCTGAAGAGTTTGTTTGTTTGTTTGTATAGTTGAACGCGTTAATCTCAAGAACTACCGGTCCGATTTGAAAAATACTTTCGGTCTTAGATAGCTCATTTAACGAGGAAGGCTTTAGGCTACACATCTTTACGTTAAAACCAATAGGAGCGGGGCTCCAATGAAGAATGTTTCAAAATCGGGCTATTTTTTTTCTTCTGAGAGCTTCCGCTGCGTGGGTTGCCATGGTAACGTGGTAACATTCTATTTTTCAGAGTTTATTTTGTGTTCCTATTCAAAAAGTTTATTTTACGTTAATTTTGTTCCCAATTTTTGATTTGTAATCTATTACGTATTATGAAAATAAAGTGTGTGTATTTAATATTAAAATAAAAATATTTTGGTAAATGTACATGGCTACAAATAACAACAAAATATTTTAACGGGATTTATTTTATTTTAACGGGAATTTTACGGACCAATAACTATCCAGTGAGCTATTTTATTTTAAGCTAGCAGGTTTGGCAGACGTTGCCCGCCCTGATAATAAGACAAATTAAAACTAAACCTTTCCCAAGAATAATTTTATATATTGGTGATCCGGCATGAATATGCGTTCAATATTTTTTGAGCTTATCGTGAACAGACAGACGTGGCAGAGTACTTTGTTTAACACTATGTAGTGATGAACCTTTACCCGTGCATTCCTCTGTGTGAAATTGATCAAAAATGATTTTATGTGAGTGCAGTTTTTGTAGAACCAACAAGAGAATGAAGAGCGATTGAGATATTAATATAATTGTAAAATATTTTGTTGGCAGGCGGAAGAACTGAACTCGCTTGTGGGAGATGCTTTCCGAATGGCTTTCGCGTCGCAGCTCCGGCCCTCCGCACCTCTGTGGGTAAGTTCACTTGTAACAATAATACAACTCTAACCGTCCCACCACACTACAATCATTTTGTCCAACGAAAGTAATCTTTTTGTTCGGAATTCTACGAAAATATTATCACAATTATTCTTTGTAATTCTTTTCTATGCCTTCATTAGTTAATTTGAAATCAGCAAATCTTTATTTCCAAGAAAATGCATGTATCGGTACTAAGCTTCGGTTCAGATAAAGGACTGAATTAACACACATCCGATAACAACTATATATATTTCGCGATCATCCAAAAAGCATCAGCTTCCAAAATTATTTTATCTTGGAAATACATCGCATCGGATATCCGAGTATATTAATATGTACGATAAAAAAGGGAAGTCTGAAAATTTTATTACTCTATTATATAAAATGAAAGCAATTTAAGGTCCTTCAGTTTCGTAATTATTTAGATGTAAACACTAACCTAAATGGTAAGAATTCTTTTTGTTACGTAAATTAGTTGAATTAATTCTCAAGAGGTGAACCCATTACATAGTAACCTATTAGAGTAATTGTAATAAATGACTCCCGGCTTAAGCAGAGTTGCGCGCTGTCTGTCCATTACTGTCGGGTGCCACATTGTGCGGCGTCTGATAGTGCTGACCATATATCACATATATCCTGGATATATCCATTCTTATAATGATATCTAGCTATAATCACAGAAAATTTAATACATAGATTATAACTGCAAATAGAACTAGATTCAACGAATTGTTTTATTTTTGTTTGTTAATTTTTTTTTAATTATGAAAGTATTAATCTCGTTTTTCGAACCGAAGTTCCTTATTGCACGGTACGGACTACGGATGGGGTCTAGGCGAAAAAAGGTGTAAGAATTTTTCGTCGCAACCCTTTCTATAGTAATAAACGGTTATCCATGGCGCCTAGTCATTGGTCAAGTTGGTTTGTACACGACAAACGAGTCACGCGTATTGATTGTGGTTGTGTACTTTTTTTATTTTAGCGTGGGCAAATCCGTTATAGATCCCTCCCGGGGGAGAGGGTGGGTTATGTCCGAGTCTCACGGACTGAAACCCCACGGTGTACATCAGACCGTATTGTTGGGGTGGCAAGGGATCAAAATGAGCTAGTCCCCTTATATAGCCGCCCCAACTGTCCGCCCGGCGGAAGGTGACCACCGGGCTCCTACCTATAGAGGGGCACACTGGGTACACAATAGCTGCCTCCCCTCGTCTCCGCCGAACCTGTGCAATGAGGAGATGGGTCCCTGGGCCCATCGCCTCAAGTCCGGCTACGCTGGCGAGAGGAGTTGGACAAAGCCCCGCCTCCTAGATTCAACGAATTGTTTTATTTTTGTTTGTTAATTTTTTTTTAATTATGAAAGTATTAATCTCGTTTTTCGAACCGAAGTTCCTTATTGCACGGTACGGACTACGGATGGGGTCTAGGCGAAAAAAGGTGTAAGAATTTTTCGTCGCAACCCTTTCTATAGTAATAAACGGTTATCCATGGCGCCTAGTCATTGGTCAAGTTGGTTTGTACACGACAAACGAGTCACGCGTATTGATTGTGGTTGTGTACTTTTTTTATTTTAGCGTGGGCAAATCCGTTATAGATCCCTCCCGGGGGAGAGGGTGGGTTATGTCCGAGTCTCACGGACTGAAACCCCACGGTGTACATCAGACCGTATTGTTGGGGTGGCAAGGGATCAAAATGAGCTAGTCCCCTTATATAGCCGCCCCAACTGTCCGCCCGGCGGAAGGTGACCACCGGGCTCCTACCTATAGAGGGGCACACTGGGTACACAATAGCTGCCTCCCCTCGTCTCCGCCGAACCTGTGCAATGAGGAGATGGGTCCCTGGGCCCATCGCCTCAAGTCCGGCTACGCTGGCGAGAGGAGTTGGACAAAGCACCGCCTCCCCCCGCCGGTCTTCCACTGGCGGAGAGGGCCACTAAAAAGGGTCTACCTCCCGGGCCATCTCCGCCACCTCCTTCTGCGCGAGATGACCTCCTCGAAGAAAGAGGCAATGGCTCGCCAAGCCTGTTCGCTGCCAAGCATGGCCCAAAACCACACTCGGCAACGATAAATTCCCCGTCTTGTGTACTTATACTTATGTTTAATGATGTACAATAACATGTTTATTATCATTACTCGAAAAAATATAGGAATTATGTAATTTCCTATAATTTCTTCACTTCATTAGTTGTTTCTGCGTTTAATTTAATTGCTCTCAGACGATAGTAATTCATTTATTAATCAGTAATATAATACGTTTACCAATAATAAAATAATAATAACATATTTTATTTCCAAACAACTTATCCTAGGCTTACATATATTGATAATATAACAATGTTTCTTTCTACTTATGTACTAGATTAGACATTGATCTCCACACTAGGCTCGAGGCCTGTCTTGTGGATTTCTACTTCAGGACGATTTGTCTATCCGATTAACAGCGTTTTAGTTTCAATAATAATATACTATGAAAGGGCTTGGTTTCAACCGAGTGTACATTTTTTTTTTCAAATACAAGATGTTGTACATTTTATTGTGAATGTTTTGTTTATTTATTGTTTTTCTTCAAGCATGGTAACCCTACATAAAGCCTTCATTACACTGTACTATATGATTACGAGCAAGCAAGTAAGCTGAGATGGAAGGCTCCTGTTTAAATTACTGTATAATAAAAGAAATAGTTAATTGCGGTACTACTAGTCCTGTGACTTAAGTTATATTATTATACGGAACTTGTTTTTGCGTAGCGCTGTAAGTTTTTCTGTTGGGCTTTGAAGAGTATATTCCATTAAAACCAGTACTATAAATTTAGCAGCCATAAATCTATACTCAAATAAGAGTATAAAATCTTTATTATAATTACGACGTCATTCCACAATGATATAATGTACATATGTATTGGTAGTTATTTTACAGATAGTAAGTTTTGTTTCACTTGTAACAATAATACAACTCTAACCGTCCCACCACACTACAATCATTTTGTCCAACGAAAGTAATCTTTTTGTTCGGAATTCTACGAAAATATTATCACAATTATTCTTTGTAATTCTTTTCTATGCCTTCATTAGTTAATTTGAAATCAGCAAATCTTTATTTCCAAGAAAATGCATGTATCGGTACTAAGCTTCGGTTCAGATAAAGGACTGAATTAACACACATCCGATAACAACTATATATATTTCGCGATCATCCAAAAAGCATCAGCTTCCAAAATTATTTTATCTTGGAAATACATCGCATCGGATATCCGAGTATATTAATATGTACGATAAAAAAGGGAAGTCTGAAAATTTTATTACTCTATTATATAAAATGAAAGCAATTTAAGGTCCTTCAGTTTCGTAATTATTTAGATGTAAACACTAACCTAAATGGTAAGAATTCTTTTTGTTACGTAAATTAGTTGAATTAATTCTCAAGAGGTGAACCCATTACATAGTAACCTATTAGAGTAATTGTAATAAATGACTCCCGGCTTAAGCAGAGTTGCGCGCTGTCTGTCCATTACTGTCGGGTGCCACATTGTGCGGCGTCTGATAGTGCTGACCATATATCACATATATCCTGGATATATCCATTCTTATAATGATATCTAGCTATAATCACAGAAAATTTAATACATAGATTATAACTGCAAATAGAACTAGATTCAACGAATTGTTTTATTTTTGTTTGTTAATTTTTTTTTAATTATGAAAGTATTAATCTCGTTTTTCGAACCGAAGTTCCTTATTGCACGGTACGGACTACGGATGGGGTCTAGGCGAAAAAAGGTGTAAGAATTTTTCGTCGCAACCCTTTCTATAGTAATAAACGGTTATCCATGGCGCCTAGTCATTGGTCAAGTTGGTTTGTACACGACAAACGAGTCACGCGTATTGATTGTGGTTGTGTACTTTTTTTATTTTAGCGTGGGCAAATCCGTTATAGATCCCTCCCGGGGGAGAGGGTGGGTTATGTCCGAGTCTCACGGACTGAAACCCCACGGTGTACATCAGACCGTATTGTTGGGGTGGCAAGGGATCAAAATGAGCTAGTCCCCTTATATAGCCGCCCCAACTGTCCGCCCGGCGGAAGGTGACCACCGGGCTCCTACCTATAGAGGGGCACACTGGGTACACAATAGCTGCCTCCCCTCGTCTCCGCCGAACCTGTGCAATGAGGAGATGGGTCCCTGGGCCCATCGCCTCAAGTCCGGCTACGCTGGCGAGAGGAGTTGGACAAAGCACCGCCTCCTCCCGCCGGTCTTCCACTGGCGGAGAGGGCCACTAAAAAGGGTCTACCTCCCGGGCCATCTCCGCCACCTCCTTCTGCGCGAGATGACCTCCTCGAAGAAAGAGGCAATGGCTCGCCAAGCCTGTTCGCTGCCAAGCATGGCCCAAAACCACACTCGGCAACGATAAATTCCCCGTCTTGTGTACTTATACTTATGTTTAATGATGTACAATAACATGTTTATTATCATTACTCGAAAAAATATAGGAATTATGTAATTTCCTATAATTTCTTCACTTCATTAGTTGTTTCTGCGTTTAATTTAATTGCTCTCAGACGATAGTCATTCATTTATTAATCAGTAATATAATACGTTTACCAATAATAAAATAATAATAACATATTTTATTTCCAAACAACTTATCCTAGGCTTACATATATTGATAATATAACAATGTTTCTTTCTACTTATGTACTAGATTAGACATTGATCTCCACACTAGGCTCGAGGCCTGTCTTGTGGATTTCTACTTCAGGACGATTTGTCTATCCGATTAACAGCGTTTTAACCGCGCTCGCGCGTGTTCGTGTGTGTGTTCGAACATTTTTTTTTTCAAATACAAGATGTTGTACATTTTATTGTGAATGTTTTGTTTATTTATTGTTTTTCTTCAAGCATGGTAACCCTACATAAAGCCTTCATTACACTGTACTATATGATTACGAGCAAGCAAGTAAGCTGAGATGGAAGGCTCCTGTTTAAATTACTGTATAATAAAAGAAATAGTTAATTGCGGTACTACTAGTCCTGTGACTTAAGTTATATTATTATACGGAACTTGTTTTTGCGTAGCGCTGTAAGTTTTTCTGTTGGGCTTTGAAGAGTATATTCCATTAAAACCAGTACTATAAATTTAGCAGCCATAAATCTATACTCAAATAAGAGTATAAAATCTTTATTATAATTACGACGTCATTCCACAATGATATTTCTAATAATGTACATATGTATTGGTAGTTATTTTACAGATAATAAGTTTTGTTGTAATCCGCGAGGGCAACTACTGTTTCCCCCACTCCTAGAATCCTTTCTTTAAAACATACCGCTAGTATGCATCCTGCGAGAGTCGCGATGAGTCTTCGTCAAGCGCCGCGCGTGATACGTGAACGCTCTGTGTCGCGAGCCAACGCAAACCACGCCGCGATTGAAAATATGTATATTTTGTGAACGGACGCTATACCGTTTTTATTCGGGGCTATAAAAATAAGAGTGCCTCCACCGCAGCAGCATTAATACCAGTGATCGGCCGCACCTCCGCCAAGTAAGTAAGGGTGGTAAAACAGGGGACATTTCTGCTGCACATTTTCGCAGAACCATAGCTGAAATACCATCAGGACCACTGGCTTTATTCACATCTAGATTGCGAAGTATGTTACGTACATTCTTATTACTCATAACGATTTCTGACATTCTAGAATCGCACATAAAATGGTAGGCGATGATTACACGGAACAAAAAAAATATATATTTTTTTATTTTCCGCACTGTCAATCATATCCATTTAGAAAAAAAACGTATTAATTGAACATTACACATAGACACTTCAGAAAGACACTTTATTTATTTATGTAGGTAACATAAAAGCTTATTAAGAATCTGGTTCGTACATCAAACAAAGGTCATTGTACCAGAACACGTAATAAATAATTATTTTCCTTAAAAAGCAATTACAGGGTAATTGAACTGACATTCATTTTAAACCCGACATTACCGAGGGCTCGTAGCTTCTGTTTAACAACAGGTTTTATTTCTACTTTAGGGACATGTTCGGTCGTGGTCGTCTGCCGTAACCTGCACTTAAAGTCCATTACTACGCGTTGTTACTTATTTTTAGAACCATTATATATTGAAATTGAATTCATTTTTAGATCGACAATAAATGGAGGAGCCACGTTAAACGTGCCCACAAATAATAATCATTATTATTGGTCGGTTAAGTGTCGATAATATTTGAATATAGAGAGAGTGCAGGGCGGCGCGGTGTCATCGAGGAGAAATATGTTCGTCCCACAGGTGCCAGATCAAGGAGTTTCACCTTAAATTGAGGGATTTTTAAGTAGTTGTAGAGAAATTTAGGAGATAAATTTCAGGGAGTTTACAGGGTGGACAAAACAAAGCCATGCGAGTCAGGGGGTTTTTGCATTCACAGGTAGGTTGTTATGCATGTAGGATTGATTTTATTTTGCATACAAATAAGTTTTCCTAAGAAATATTACCTGATGCTTACAAATGTTTCAAGTGCAAGGTTTTTTAATTTTAGCAACTTGACGGTTATGAAAAGTTTGAGATAGATTCAGGAGGAAAACACGACAGCCAACCAGTAATGTCTTATGAGATATAGATATATTGAGAACCGTGATGTGTTTAATTCAGAATTCAATTGCATAATTGTCAGTCTTCAACAAAAATAAAATATTATCACCGCGGAAGTAAAGCGCTTGCTTTGATTGGGTACCAGTTATGTATTTATATACTTTCGTGATTTTTGATCATCGATTTGCGTCCTTCTATGTATTCTTGATCTATGGTTTGGTAATGTCGATTAAATTCTCTCTTTTGCTGTTAAATTCAATCAATTAAACAAATTTAGATTACGCTTACATTATGCGTAGAGACTCTCATAAATGTCATTTCGTACCTGGTTTTTTAGTCTTCAAAATAAGGTAAAGAAAGAAAAATAACAAATAATAAATTTCCTTTTTCCTACCAAGTCGCGTCGTCCCTAATAACGATAAGTTAAAGAAAATAATTATCCAATTAACGAGAGTCTTTATTGCCAGCGGTCTGCGCTCGTGACGTCACAGATAAGGGGTAATTTATAACTACTGCACAGGTAATGTAGACTTACTAAGCAAACCGTTAGGAAGGCCATACGAACAACGAATAGTCAATAAACTATGAGAAACAACTCATCAGTAACTGTCTCAAACCGTGTCTGGCTATTTACTAAAATAGATAATTTTGAACTTCTAGCAATAATTTCATTAGTTATTGTTGGATATCACTATTTCACGCAGGTGCTTATAACTCTTATCAAAAATATTAATAGAAACTCGATAAATCAAACTTCAAGAGACAAATTCAATTCAGAGTGGTTTTGCGTTATATCCTACGTAATTTTTGAGTTACAGAATTGAAATAATTAATCATTCTAGTTGGAGATAAAATGTTTAAATTAAAAGTTACTTTTAAGGAAGTATAATATATACATACTAACTGATCCGTGCCCACTTCGATGGGCGGTAAACATTTATAAAAAACTACTTTTTGTTACTTAAATATAAAAGTTAGACATATGCTGTCGCTGACTTTTTGTAGGCATTTTTTTAATATAGTAGCACGGCAAAATGACTGCACTGTGCCTGATGGTAAGCACAGTACAATCCAAAAACAACTGCGACCACCGAGTGACACATTATCCATCGCTGGTCGCCGCTATCATACCGGCCTGCGACAAGCTGGATATGCACAGGCTAATCCCGAAACGCGACCCGCAAAAGCGAATCATTATGATGGGTTTTTTCGCCATATACATGGTGGTTGCGACCCAGTCAGGCTGTAAAACCCTACCCCCCCTTTCGCCATTGCCTCGTTCGTTATTCAGCAGGGTGCACCACGTGCAGGTGAGGTTGGCTTGGATGTCTCAAGTCTTAGATGTTATTTGACACCCCTTACATGTTTTCTCTAGAACTCAATCATATATCTGGCATCGTTAAGACAGCGTTCGTAAGAAACGTTTTTGTTCGACCGTTTTTTCTCCGACTTTGCAAATCCAACTACCACAAAAAAGTCTTACTCTCACAAATAACGTGGCTATCTATTGGTAAAAGAATTTTCAAAATCGGTTTAGTAAATTCAGATATTACTCCCTACAACGTCACAAACTCACAAACCCACAAACTTTACCTCTTTATAATATTAGTATAGAAGTATAGATTATCCCTAGTATTCCTAATGTTAGTAGTTTGTTTTGTTTGAGTTATGAAGGCTTTTAATTTAACATCATCGAGATATTAATCTATTAGAGTCAAAAATTGATATGTTCGAAATATAGAGTTAAAGTAATATTGTTTCAGTTATAGAAGGATAATATGTACTGGAATACATTGTAAAGAAATGTATACGTTAATATATGAAGAAAAACTTTGTACACTTTCTTATGCATATTACGCACACAGAGGATGAGATTTGGCATAGTTAAAGTTCAGATGGAAAAGGAGTACAGAAACATAACATTTATGTATAAAATGTATCAATATATTAAATTACATAAACATTCATTGTTTACGTTCATATTGAATATTAAACGCATAAAAGCCAAATATATGATTGTTTATTCGTTCTAAGTACAAATGATTACCAAATAAGCTATGTATAATTGGTATTTGAAAATTTATCACTAATGAGGTATGTGTACGGGTACACGCTCTCTAGGGAATCTTATATATCTCATAATAGAAAATCTTTGTATGTAATGAATTTAGAGATACACATTTCACAGAAAAAACTCAATAACATTCAAACTTAAGAAAATGCTGGATCACTGGAGAACTATACTTATTATTTATATTTTTATTAGGGCCAGACTTCTAGTAATTAAAGTATTGGGTTTTTAAGGGAAGAGAACAATGGTTTTTTTCGAATCAGAGATTTTTGACTTACCGAAGTTTTACTGTATACTCTAATATCTGAAAGCGGCGGCGCCTGCGTGTTACAGATTCCAAATTATCTAGCAATGAAGATAATAATAACATTACTCAGTTTAAAGCTCTAATTCAGACAGAATATATGACTTGTCACGTATATATTTGAAAAGTTTCAAATTAATTGGTTTTGTAATTTAATTAACCCTTTACTATAAAATTTAAACACAAAGACAACTGAAATATATATTTTTTGTGAGTTTATCTGAATCAGATTAATACTACCGTATAATAGTTTTATGTATATAAACAATATCACTATCGACATTTCACGCACACACTGAAGGTATAAGAAAGGGTTGCCCCCAACTAAAGAAGTCTCGTAAACTTTTTATTATTTCCTTTTTCTCCAACCTTCTGCCTTTGATGGTCGTTGTTTAGTTCTTCGGTTGTTTTTTGTAGCGAGATTTGAATTTTTTATTACTTTTTTTTCCTCTGTTTTATTTAAACAACTAGTGACGTTACAGGTTTTTTAACTTTCGTATAATTTACATTGATTTTTTAACTTAACGGTGAGAACTATTGACATTTCTAAACGTGATTATGGTAATGCTAATGTATCATAACTGTACTTAAACTATACAATTGTTATTTAGTATAAACAGTCTACGAGTATATGTCTATATACTATCTTTTATTTCTATGAAAATTTTAATTGGTTAGATAGAAAAAAATACACCTATTAAACATAGAATATTACGTAAAAATTAGGAGTCTGCTATTTAAAATAACAGAAGACATGCTTATTAATAGATTATTTATTAACGATTCAGAAATTCAAAAAAATTCTACAAATTTTTTTAACAATTGTCGTTAGTTGCCGAATCAATATCAAAAACATAAAAGTAATTCAAATAAAAAAGATTTTTGTAAATCCATTCCACGTCGGTATGAACGAGTTGCGAACGAAACGCAACACTTTCTAAATAAGGCGTTCCTCTGTCCTTATAATTAAATCGGAATTGTTTAAACTCCACTGATGTTTTACTGCCGTTGCTCACGCCAATCCCTCGACCTTGTCGTCCCTCCTGCTCGTGTATATGGAGGAACGCCATCGTTGTCTCGTTCACAAAACGAAAGTGACTTTCAAACGGCATTCCCCATTACGACTGCCGAAATTATAATGGAGCACGCTTGTTTTTTCCGAAGCGTTTAAAAGATTTCTTATCGAGACGATTCCTTTTTTTACTTTATTTTGTTTACTGTCGTGTACCGTTTAATTTATTTACCTCTACGTTTTTTTAACAGAATTGCGTTTTTTTTTTACTTTGCTCTTTTCTTAAACGAGTAGTGGCCACTGCACCCGGAAGTTTTTATGATGGGATTATTTAGTAAAATTGTGTGATTTTTTCGGAATAAATACACGCAAGACAGAATCTTTACTATTAATATTATATTATTCTTAATATTATAGTTTTTGAAGTGAAACTTCTTTAGGTGCATGAGGGTAAAAAATTTACAGATGTAACTTCACGCAGGTATGCAAAGGAAGTTACGTCATTTGCAGTAAACGCAGATTTTTCATCTATTTTTCAAGTGTCGGAAATCTAAAGTTTTAGATTTGTATAAATATAAACAAGACTTATAAATTAGTTCGCCAAAGAAGTTTCACTCATGCCATGTGTACTTTGTACGCACGCACTTTTTTGGCAACTAATCGTCCAGATTATTACTGCCATTGTCGAGTAGCTAACAATATTATAAGCTTCATGTGATAGTTTTAATGTTCTTACAAGATGATGGCCCCCTTGTTTTCAGGGAGTTTTTGTGGCATCTCAGTGGGTATTCACGAACCGTGGTATTATTTTCCATCCATTTCACTTGTGCACAATAACCCAACTATATTACGTAGAGTGTCATCAATATTACAAAATATAGAGTCAAATAATACAAAATTATGAATAAAATATAAGGTTCACTACCTGACAGACTAAGATCCTAAAAACTCTTAATTATAGTTTTTGTAAGCTGTTGTCATTTATTCCGTTGTATTATGTATCTTAGTCAAGTTGTAATGACGTGATTAATTTTTGTTGGTCATATCGTGACTTTGTGTGTAAACAGCATAAAATGCTGCTCTCCCTTTAAACCTATTGATTGTCACGTAACAGTTACTCGTCCGCTCGTAACAATAAAACTGGCCGACTACTGTCATCGTCAATGGTAATAACGGATAATCAACAACAAAATAATTATACCTTGAATTATTAATCCATTGCATTATAAGTTATTACAATAATGAGTACCTGTAGCCATGCCGAATAAATATATTGAGTATGTGAGTTAAAAGGTTCTGTTTGGTATTTTTTGTTTGAATTAAAGTAATGACATACTTACTGTATTTTTTATAGAATCAAAGAAGGACCTCATAGGATTACTGCAGATGTCGTTGAGTGATAATCACATCAGAACCGGTCTGGTCGTGCCTCGAAGCACTAATAGCGGGGTTGTCGCATGTCGTGGCGCCTCGCAATCAACCGACCCTGCTGAAACTATATACCAGGATTTGTCGCGATAAACTGTCGATTGCTTAGCTAAGTTAATGTCTAACATGTACATCCTACATAAAACTAAGTGTATATGTTTTATCGTAAGTTTTTGGTAAATCGTAAATTTATTAATTAATTCTAATAACTTTAATGCGTGTTATGCTTATTCATATCATGTTATTATTATGAATTATTTTCAAACAAATAAATAAGATAAAAAGAGACATTCATCTGTATATGAAAAATAAAAACATATTATTAAAAAAATTGAACTGTCTGCAGATCTGATTATGAACTGTAGATCGTGGCTTCGAATTTCAAACAAAATGTTAATTTGTAAAAATATCACCGGTATACGATACCTTTTGTCAGGAATATTTATATGTAACTAGCTGACCCGTGCAACTTCGTCTGCACAAAATAGGTTATTACCGGTTCCAATTTTATTTCCAAACGCGAAATGTCTTAAAAACCTAGAACCCGATTGTAGCGAAACTTATCGGGTCCAATTGTGACTCCAAACTATCCTATATATACATTGGCAAGAAATGTCTTCCCGATATCCCCTGGGTTGCTTCTCTGGCCCTCACCTCCACGCCCCATTTATTATATAATATATATTTCCCTAAATAAATAGTAATCTAATATACCTTGTATAACAGTGCAATTATTTTCAAAATCGGATCAGTAGTATTACCCCGAACATCCAAACTTACAAATTTCAACTTTTTAATATTGAATTTTCATAGAATGAATTCTACCATTGTCAAGTCAGTCATTGGAGAGTCACTTTATAGATAATATTCATTTTTATTATATAATTTAGATCTTCCTGATTAGGTCACTAATATATACAAAGACAAACACAACACTAAAGACATCAGGCCTTAAATAATTATATATTTACATAATAATTACTTTTAACTATTATGTTATGTTGAAGCTTAATTTTTTAAACACATAAAACTAAAGTATTGATAAAAGGAGAAAATACATACCTTTTTGCCTTCGTTAAAATCAGATAGACGTAGTATATTGTTAAGTAAAATATATTAAGATACAATTCTAAATTCGGACATTTGAAAAAAATGTGTTCTAGAGTGCCAAGGCTTACCAGGAATGTTGTTCTGAATTCAATGAAGCATATGATTTGTCTGTAATTGAGTTGGATACATTCCAGTTTGAGTACCATAATGGAAACAAATCAGTCTTGTTTGGGGAGGATAAATCCTGAACATAGGTTTTATAGTGATCAAAATATCCAGTCTGGATAGATTCTTTTTAGCGATAAGATCAAACGCTTCATTACCCTGGATCCCACTATGTTCTCGTATCCATGCCAGAACTACATACATTCCTAAACAATGAAATGGAATTGATTAAATTGTGATAACTGATGTTTTATTGAAATATGTCAAACATGCCAAAACAATATCAAAAAGTTTCAATAAGCCCTTTCTTTCTTGAAGGCAAACAATTTTATTAATATATTTAAAAAAAGAACATTTATATATATAGATTTTTTTAGCCAGGAACATTTTTTTCATTTCGTTTCGGCATGAATAGTGGACAAACATTGATTTTTATATATAAAAGATAAATAAGCTTGTATGCGAACTGAGACTAGGTCAGTATCTGAAGTTGTGTACAGAGCCTCCGTAGATTTGTGAACCGTAATCTGTTGGCCGTTATCCGGCGCCGTGTAGAGCTGATGGAAAACGTGCGGCTGCGACTGATTGCTTCATCATTTTCACTCGATAGACGACAATAGCTACCGAGTACCGAGTACCGACAGTGCAGGGCTGCAACTGTCGTCTTTACACTGATTTCACTATTCTTTCGCTGAAAATATTTATTATAACGTAATCTAGCATTATTTGTTAAGCATGACACATTTTCCTCTCCTTATGTTGAGAATGACTAACTTTACAACTGATAATAATATATTGTTGAAAATAAATGAAAATGTCGGGTAGTTATACTGCGATGGCCCAATTAGCTCTATCCGAACTCGTGTCGGTTATTTAAAAAGTGATTAATTATTTTATTCTTAATTTTTTTTAATTCATTTTTAATTATTTTATTTTATTCTTAATTTATTCTTAACAATTTATATCTAAATAGGCCAGTGCTCTTTAATAATCAATACCTGTTTCTATTTCTAACAATACATTAAGGATGCATTCTCAAAAAAGTTTCATTTTCACGGTTTTTCAGTGTGAATTACTACAAAAATATTGCACTTTGTTAAACATAATGATTAACTGCAGATACATTGAACCTTTAATAATGATATAGAGACGATAGTTTTCTAAAATTGATAAGTTTCCATTAAAAATAAGTCCGTATTATCCGTAGCCCCATCACGCAACGCAGCTTGATTTTCGATGCAAAAATTTTAATAAATTTACAATTTTCTGAATAAACAAAAAATACCCACTTATGCTACATGTACTCAAGTGTAATATAGAGGAAATTAAATCGAAGTTATTTTTACGATATCTGAGAAAAACGTGATTTAGTTTTACACAAAATTTCACCACTTTATCTAAATTACGTGGATGGTATACACTTATGGAATAAGGTTCAATTTAGTTATCTATGTAAATTCGATTTCGAAAACAATGTTGAACATGAGTTGAGTCCGTACTCGTTCGCCGTTACGTATTACTTTTTATCCCAGTACGATAAAATGAAGGCCCTGTATCTGATGGTAAGCAATGTAGCAATGTAATACTAACGGCGACCACTACTGTCGCTGTCGTGCTAGACACACTGTCTGATTTTTGACTCGTGAAAAACCAAGAGAGAGTCATTGTCCTTAGTTTACACTATGTCCAAAGTGGTAGCGATTCACTCTGATACGATCTACTATTCCACAAATAGTATTTACGTAATATACAACAAACTCGGATAAACTGGAAAATGGTAAGACACTGACAAGCAAAACGGCATGAATAGTACGAGGTCTGCTACATTTCACGTTATCATTCTGTGAGATGACAACCCGGTGCTGGGTCTCTACAAGCAACGATTGTAGATAGCTGAGCCGGCCTATTGTTTCCCTCAATAAAGGGAAATGCGATGCGATGGATTCTCGACTTCATATTTAGGTTAACACTCGGACTTGTATATCGGCTTAGAATATTATTTCAATATAGAAGAAAATATTTTATGTAAAACCGTCGGGATGTAATGGTGGTAAAACATTTGCAAGATACTGGAGAATCACCAAAGTCTAACATTTTTCTGTTGTCAAACAATAGTGCTCACGTTCCCATGTTCCAGTTGAAATGATAGAGCAACATGCTTTGGGAAATGACAGATTCCACCTTAACTGGCACTATTCAGTATACTTGTGATCTTTCCTGCGTAGAATTGTAGTAATATTTGAAGTCAATTATAGACGTACAATGTAAGATGTACAATCTATATATAGGGTCAATGAAATAATGCCAGCTGGAGTGCATGCCAATTCATAATGAATATTACATTGGATTACATTCATGAAAACAAAAAATAAATATGATATAGCGACAATGTTATGTATTACTCAGTATGTCTTCAACCCCACTGGTACTAATTATCTCGATCTTGAAATATTTAATATGCAAATAAAGGGTAAGGAGTAACGTAAAAAATTATGTATATAATGACAGTATGATCAAATAATTAATCCCAAACCAGAGTAACAGAAGGGAAGTACTAGGAACAGAATGATATCTTATTGGTAACCTAGAACGCGATTAAAATTCATGTCTTTACGTTTAAACTGTAGAATCAATATGTCAACGGATTAAAATTGGACTAATAGTATTCGTGTGGTTTTGAAATAAAAATTTAAATGTGATTTAATAAAAGATTTAAAGAAGGTTGCACGGATTAAAATGAAACTAAAAATATAAAATGGAACCGGCGCGCGCTCCGGCCGTGTCTGCTGCGTGAATTTAGATAATAATGTACGTTTGACCTTCAGTTATTCTATACTTGACAATTTAGATTGTAAAAGCTCTAGTAATGTCCATAAAGTATGATAATACAAAAGTTTTCTATTATATTTCCATGCAACACATTCACTGTCGGTATCCCTCTATATCACAATTCTGTATCATGTCATTTCTTGATTAACAATGTTATAAATATATCTTAATAACGCATAATTGTAATAAATGATTAACTGCAGATACATTGAACCTTTAATAATGATATAGAGACGATAGTTTTCTAAAATTGATAAGTTTCCATTAAAAATAAGTCCGTATTATCCGTAGCCCCATCACGCAACGCAGCCTGATTTTCGGTACAAAAATTTCAATAAATTTACTATTTTCTGAATAAACAAAAAATCCCACTTATGCTACATGTAATCAAGTGCAATATAGAGGAAATTAAATCGAAAATTAAGGATGCATTCTCAAAAAAGTTTCATTTTCACGGTTTTTCAGTGTGAATTACTACAAAAATATTGCACTTTGTTAAACATAATGATTAACTGCAGATACATTGAACCTTTAATAATGATATAGAGACGATAGTTTTCTAAAATTGATAAGTTTCCACGCAGCGGAAGTTTACATGAGGAAAAAAACTCCGATTTTGAAACATTCTTCATTGGTGCTCCGTTCCTATTGGTCTTAGCGTTATGATATATAGCCTAGCCTTTCTCGATAAATGATCTATATATCACTGAGAGAATTTAGCAAATCGGACCAGTAGTTCCTGAGATTACCCCCTACAACGACACAAACTCACAAACTTTACCTCTTTATAATATTAGTATAGATTCCTATATACATGCAAAATTTATTTCACAAAAATCTAAAAAGTGCAAACACATTAGATTTACATTCTTATAATATGTGTAGAAGATAAAAATGTACATAGGCTTTTAATAGAACAATACTCAGGGAATCCGGATATGAGAGAAAGTTGAAAAGAGAAATGAAGTGGATTTTACTAAATAATCTCGACCTGAATACAGAATTAGTACGGAGATTGAACTCGAGTGGATTAAAATAAATTGGACAATCGCGAGAGCAATTGTATTAGCATTTTCTTTATTAGAAACGATGGTCGCTCGATTGATATCGTTTTCGGATACATTGTCGATGGATGTAAGTTCGAATCTTTGGGATTGAGTCATAGCATTCAGCGAAGGCAAATATCGTGACGAAACCATAGTCTGTTATAGGGATTTTGCTAAGTCCGTCCGGCTAGTTGAAAAGCAGCCGCCAAGCACCCGTTGGTGTGTTCTGCAAGCTACACTCAAGTGTCAGTCAACTTTAAAATTACTGTGTTAACCACCGTGGGCCACATCGCCATTTAACATCAGATGATACTATGAAATCAAACGCAAAAACATATATCTTATACATAAATTAAAAGTAGTGACAACTCAAAAACGGAATCATTTGAAATAACCATCTCTGTTAAAATAGAAATTCAAATAAACATGGCTTATCTATTTAATAACTGTATGACATTTAATAGACATTGTGGTGCAGTGGAAGTAAGCCTTTTTTATCCAGTAGAAGTTGCATGGTGAAGTCTAAAGTTTTGAAATAATTGGTACCTTTTACACTTAAAATAAGTTTGTTTTATTTCTTTCTACTTTGTATAATTATACGTTATTTGTATCATATCTTTCCCCTTTTATCATTATGTAATATACGTAGGAAACTTATCGAACTACAATCAAACTATTTGCTAAGAATTAAATTAAATAGTGCTGACATTGTGGTCCTTCGAGCCGGATTAACATACACTCTAAAATTATTACGCAACGAATCTTATTCGGCATGTATACTATCTGCTGAGCATGATTTAGTCTTTAGACTTTTATAATATACTAACAGCCGCTCGAGAATTTGCCTTAGTTAGTATCTTTACAAATATGTAATAACATAGTACTTTATCTTTAATAGAGTATGTACCCTATATGTAACTTCAAAAAATGCATTTATAATTGTTCAATATATTCTCTAGTTTTTAACCTTGTAACAATTATTACAATTATGCGTTATTAAGATTATTTATAACATTGTTAATCCAGAAATGACATGATACAGAATTGTGATATAGAGGGATACCGACAGTGAATGTGTTGCATGGAAATATAATAGAAAACTTTTGTAACATACTTTATGGACATTACTAGAGCTTGATACAAAAGTTTTCTATTATATTTCCATGCAACACATTCACTGTCGGTATCCCTCTATATCACAATTCTGTATCATGTCATTTCTTGATTAACAATGTTATAAATATATCTTAATAACGCATAATTGTAATAATTGTTACGAGGTTAAAAACTAGAGAATATATTGAACAATTATAAATGCATTTTTTGAAGTTACATATAGTAGAAAAATCGCCACATTTGTTGTTGACTAGTCGATCAAATGTATTAAAATTATAAATAAATGTCATATTCAGTAAATAGTGATAAGAACATGATTGAAGAATGAATTATTATTCGATATATAAATGAATCAACAATAGTTGTGGTCACGATGTCAAGGGAAATTATTTTTTGCTACAACTGACCATAATCCAAAGAAATAGTTCTGTTATTTTAATCTTCAGATATTTATTGGTGTAAACTACGTATTCAATAACAAAAGAAAATCACCATCGTTTACTTCAATTACTGTACGAATCGATGGGGCAGGGGGTTTCAAATCCGTTGCGTTCCTACAATCTACTCATAGTATTGCACAATAACACGCAAACTATATAAAACGAAACAGTATCTGTCGGTACATCTTTGTTTATTGTTCTGAAAGACAAATCAATTCGTACACTTTAACATAGTCACTATATCCTATAGCTATAGTTAAAACGATAGTTGTTATTCAGGTTAAATTAGGTTGTGATTTGGTCTCCTAAAATAAAAACTTTACAAAAAACAATAGTTTACTAAAGGTTAATTTAAACGAATTGAACGTTTAATTTGAATGACTTACTAGCTGTAGTTGTTGAAAGTATAAAGTATTTCCGGAAACAGGTCATAAAATTCAGCGCACAGTCGCAGCTGGCTTTACGTTTTACAGCACTTTCACGGGTGCTCGGGTGCTCGCAACGTGTTTTACGTGTAAGGGTCCACACTCAGTGACCTGAAAACTGCTGTAAAACCTTTGTCAGGGCCCAGAGCTTGAATATTTCAGATCGTACGTGTTTCGTGTCGCCGGCTTTGAATACTGATACAACATTTACAGGTTATTACTATGTCATTGTTAGCTATTTGTTTCTAATTCTTTGGAGGTATAAGATATTCTAATGAGTTTGTTGTTTAAATTTTATTGTTATTTGTAAATTGTAAATAGTTTTGACAATTTAATATATTCATTACTATATAAAAACAAATATCTAATTACCAATCGGTAGTAATCACTATGACAACCAATAAGTTGTATTCAATTAATATGAAACCAACCGTAACTTGTATTAGTTTGCTTATTGCACAGATATACATTTTTTTTAAGAGTATTTGGCGGGGTCTTCGAGCGTCATGTAGTAGTTTTATATGTTACTAGCTGACCCGCGCAGCTTCGTCAGCGCCAAATCGGTTATTACCGGTTCCAATTTTATTTCCAGTCGCGAAAAATCTTAAAAAACATAGAACCCGAGTATAGTGACACCTACCGGGTTCAATTGTGATTCCAAACTATCTTATATGTATATATATATATATATATTGGGAAGAAATGTGTTTCTGGTACCCACTGGGTTGCTCCTCTGGCCCTCACCTCCGCGCACCAGTTACTATCCTCGTAATAACGCAATAATTTTACCGGCTTATAGTTTTTATGTTATTATATACTAACCAACTTCATCAATTAACATGCTGTAAAAAGTAAATTTGTAATTATATTTATTGTGATCAATTATTGAAAATGTATATTTAACAAAATAAAAAGTAATCTAATGTACCTTACTAATAGTGAAATATTTTTCAAAATTGGATCAGTAGGTAGTACCAGAGATTATCCCAAACACCCAAAATGACAAACTTCAACTTCAACTTTTGAATATTAGAGTTTTATAGATACTAATTCTACCGGTGTCAAGTCAGTCGCGGAAAAGTCACTTTATAGGTAGTATTACATTTTTATTTTTAGGTGTTCTTGATTAGGCTACTAAAATACACAAAGACAAACAACACTTACAGACATCATGCCTTAAGTTATCTAGAAGCATATTATTTGCCTTTAATTTGGTTGTATACATTCCAGTTTGAGTTCCATGATGCAAGCAAATCAGTCTTGTTTGTAGAGAATAAATCCTGAAAATAGGTTTTATAGGGATCAAAATATCCAACCTGGATACGTTCTTTAGCAAGAAAATCAACAGCTTCATTACCCTGGATCCCACTGTGTCCTGGTATCCATGCCAAATGGAATTTAATAGTTATGATAAATGGGGACTTTAGAAAAAATCGGATTATACCGAATAGCCTGTAAGCAACTTAGAGAGTCTGTCAATATGATAGTTTGATCTAATTTATGCGGTGGGAACGGACTTATAGCTGCCAAGCGTGGTTTCGGCCATGCTCGGCAGCGAACAGGCTTGGCGAGCGATGGCCTCCTTCTGCGAGGAGGAGGAGGCGGAGAGGGCCCGCGAAGCAGACCCTCAAATTGGCCCTCTCCGCCAAAGGAGGACAGGCGGAAGGAGGCGGCGCTTTGCCTAACTCCTCCCGCCACTGTAGCCGGACCTGAGGGGATGGGCCGGGGGGCCCATCTCCTCATTGCACAGGTCCGGCGAACGAGGGGGGGCAGCCGGTATGTACCCGGTATGTCCCTCTATAGGTAGGAGCCCGGCGGCCACCTTCCGCCGGGCGGACCGTGGGGGCGGCTCTACAAGGTTGATTAGGTTGAACGATCCCTTGCCGCCCTCACAAAACGGTCTGTCGGTACACCGTAGGGTTTTAGTCTGTGCGAGTCGGACATAACCCACCCTCCCCCCTGGGAGGATAGCGTATCCATAAGGGATTTCCCCACGTTAAAAAAAAGGAACCCTCTCGGACGTCCCCAGAACACGCTCAGAAATTATTACTACTATCTGATCAGTAGTTTCGGCATGCATACAGGACAAACATACAAACATTGATTTTTATGTATAAAGATTTACAATCATGTGTTATTTAGCTCTATATTTTGTAATATTGGTAGTGTTTTACGTAATACAGTTTGATTATTGTGCGCAAGTGAAGTGAGTGGGAAATAATATCACGGAACATGGATTTTGACTTGCCACAAAGACTCCCTGGAAAATTCTAACACGATTGTCATCATCTTGTTAATTTATTGAAATTCTCGCAAGAAACTGATAATATCATTACCTACTCGACAATGGCAGTAATAAGCAACTAGAAGCTTGGTAGCCAAAAAAAAAGATTTTATTTAAAAAGTTTGCCCGTTGAATTTAATTTTGATTAGAAGGTAATATATTGTTAAATATGTGTATCTTGTCTCCAATATGAACGAAGTCCGGTAAAGCTGTAAAGACCTGACCAGGTCAATAGCGTACTCGGTTCGAAAAAAAAATCTCTAATATGTAATAAATCCGCTAAGGAATAATTCATCTGTGAGAAAATGTTTTGGGAGGCTAGGTAATAGCTGTGGGACCCGGGAACTGCAATGCGCTCCGACTAGAGATCCGGCTGGCAGGCTCACAATACGCTTGGGCGTCACGTTTTACCAAACGAACATTAACTTGAAGCAATCTTCGAGCTTGCTCATTGCTGCCTTTGGGATTTACAGTCTCTTTCCGAAGCGAATGACTATCATTCTCGTTAATTAGATGTACTCTGAGCAAATAAGATCTTGAAAGAATAATTACATCATTTGCTTGAATTACATGGTGATATAATTTGTATTGTTTTGAGTTTATATTGTAGTTCGATTGCTAATTACATTGGCCACGTTATAGTCGATGAATGTCAGAGATAGAAATCAAAAACATTGTACAAATTGATATTGGATCTATTTAATGGATTAGGACTAGTATCTAACCAGTATTAAGTATTTAGAAACTTGTTATATTGGTTCTAGATTCTATAAGAATTCGTTGATTTTATTCGATTATTAAAAGCCGTTATATTTTTATCATGTGATTGAAGTTACATTAACTTTAAACCTAAACTAATAAATATTCTTAAAGTTATCGTCGTATTACGCAAGATCTTTGTTGTGACGAAGCATTGATAAGTTATTATCATTGTGTAGAGATAGCTAAAGCAGTTAAAACACATTCCAGGTATAAACCATTGGAATGTGTTTCGAGGACTGATTTATAATCGGCCCTTAAGTGCTTGCATTAAAATTTGTCTCACGCTGCGAATGAATTCAAATAAAATTATTTAAAATGAAATCCATTCGTAGGCAGTTAATGCTTTTAAATATTAAGTCATAAAGATCATTTTATGTATATTTTTTATATAATGAATAGGCGTAATGACTGCATCATAGTTTTTTGGAAGAATGATCGCGAATAGAGAGATACTGTTCTCATCCAGATAATTTTAGACTTTTTGTTGTTCTGCTTTTACGAATGGCAATTGGAGACTATGGATTAATATGTCGATCATTTAAATCACAATCGAGTGTAATTCTTTCAGCTGCTTAAAATA
The DNA here is from genome assembly GCA_015888305.1 of Antheraea pernyi. NCBI lineage: Eukaryota > Metazoa > Arthropoda > Insecta > Lepidoptera > Saturniidae > Antheraea > Antheraea pernyi. The sequence goes on along the minus strand of MU159223.1, from coordinate 29,861 downwards.
ATAAAATATTCTATTTTTAACATTTCAGAGTAAAGAGTTAAATAATGAATGCAGCGGTATGGGTGTCAGAGCTCCTGATACTCTACCAGGACTTTCGCATCACTACCCTTTTTGTGGGGACAGGTACAACTATAATAATATTATACTGAGAAAAACAATGCTCAATAAAGAAAAGAAAGATACATTTATTCGACACATATAACACATATTTACAAGTATATATATACAATATTTCAATGGAGATAAGTGTTGCATGTAGTCAAAAAGGTATTCGATTCAGTAGAATGCTGCAGGTTTGCAAGGGCAAGCGTTGCAGCTTTAATTCTCAGACAAGACTTGCTGAAATATACAAACACACGAACGAACTTACACAACAACTTCAAATTAATATAGGTATATGCATGCTATAATATATAACTCAGTAATTCCTATTACAATTTACGTAACTGCGAAGTCAGATATCGTTTTCAAAAGACTGCGCGTTAGCTCAAAGATCTCATTGATGAAACACATTTGTTCAATTTATTAATTTACTAAGTCACATCACAAGCTTGCCATGTCATTAAATTATTTTTAATTGTTTTTTTATAAACGAAATAATGACTTTCTGTATTTTTATGAATAAAAAGTTACCTCCTCCTTACTTTCATCGCTTTTTCAGTACCTCTACTCTATTATCTAGAAGATTAGGTTTAATTATGTGGAATTTGGCAAGAGAAAGATTTTTTTACCTTCGTATTTAGGAGCCGTTCAAGTATACGTAAGCAGAATTTTTATATTTTCTGACCGCCCTCTTCCCTACTCAGCAAAGATATAAGCAATGCTCTCATCCCATTTTCCAGGCATACATAAATATATATAAGTATTTTTTTATCTGTTATGGTTTCCTTATTTATTCATGGGCCGGAGTTAACAAGTTTACAAATAAGGAGCTTATGGTCTATAGCGGAATAAACTTATAGTGGTTCACTACTAGGGCGATGGTAACCTAGTGGATAAGACCGCGAGCGTGACATATCAGACCTACACATTCAGGTCCCCCATCCCGTATATCACCAAAAATAAGCAAATCAAAAACCCCTCCCACATCTTTTTAGTGCTTACGTAATACTTGAATGGCCCCGCAAAACGAAGACGGTTGTATTTTGATTTTATTTTGGAGGAGTAATTGTGAGTATAGAAAGGTGTTTTATATGGAATGTCGTGTATTGGTAGGTCCCCGTCGAAATGCGAGATAAAGGGCGTATCTCGGGGTACGCAGGGAGTGCGGGGCGCGGAGGGCCCGAGTCCCAGCAGCTCTGAGGAGTCCAACTCCCCGAGCGAGGCGCACGGGTACCGGCGGCTCGGGGACCGCGCGCCTCTCATCCGCCGCCTCGCGCTGGGGCTCAGCGGCGCGCTGCTGCAGCCCTCCGACGACGACTCCACTCCTCTAGTCACCGACACTCCCACCACGTTCGTTGCATTCTAATCAATAATATATTATCCAATATATTTTTATTTTATTTATTTAATCTTTATTGTACCCCAATTACATATATATACATTTCAAAAACATTTCACGTTTTATTAACGGTACAATGGGCGGCCTTATTGCTATTAGCAATTTCTTCCAGGCAACCTTTGGATGGATTTTTCAATGGAGTAGAATCAGGGGTATTCTGGGTGTACAGGAATAAATAACTTTCTTCTTTTATTATTACATGAGTTCGCCTGTGTCTCTAAAATAGAACTGTCCTCAGCCACAATTTGATTCTTCTATATATAGTATATATATTAAAATAGATTGAAAACAGTATTTCTAGAATTTGTTTGTTTACACTATTTAGACGGTTAAGAATTCCATGTACTTACGTTTTCCCGCGCATCAATGAGTCACCATGATGCCTTATTTGTTACTACGAGTACCAGTGCAACACCATCTTTTGGCAAAGTTAAATTGGCAAATTGAATAATGAAAATGTTATTTATGAATTGATTAATCTTTTAAAAGCTTGAATTATAAACATTAAAATGACCATAAATTATAAGGATAAGTAAATATAGAATAGATATTTAATTTGGTTAAAATTATTTCATACAACTTCAAAACGAGTGATAGTTGTGACGTTCATAAGTGCCTTCTTAGGGCCTAAATTGAATAAAGTATTTATGGTATTGACCTCGGAAGTCATATTGCTTATTTTTGTGTAAAATTGAGTCGTATCTTTAACAATATAGTAAGTCCCTTAGAGCGATAATTCAAACGATGTGCCGACAAATACGTTGGTAATGTCTGGAACGAATTCTAGAATGTTCTATATATTCTCAAATTTTGTTTAGTGTTCGGAAATAGTGCATTTTATGTACTAATCCTAAGAATCCTCAAAATTTAGAACAACTTGTTGATAAATAAAAATCCTACATATTTTATAGACATTTGAAAAGAAACATTTTAAATGGCAAAAGTTTCAAGATCTTCATCGTGCACCAAACCTAAGTTTTGTGCGGTCTGTGTGAACTCTTTTTTATATATTTTTTTTTGATTTTTTATAATATATTTTTTTGCCTTCTTTTGTCCCTATTGCAATCTTATGCTCAATTTAAACATAGTTCAACAATCTAAATTCTTTTCAATCTTGATACTACCTACTATTAACACGTGAAACATTTGATTTGTTTTGATTAGCTGTAGATCATCTATATATTTAAAAATGTATTTCTAAAGGAAATGACTCATTTGTCATATAATATATTTAAATCAAAATGATAGGCGCTTCTCCAAAGTAGTCCATATTACAATTCTAAATGTTTATGAATTAAAAAATACAGTTAAAATAAATGTTCTGTAGTGTTATATATATATAAATGATATGTAAAAAAGAGTTTAACATGCTTATTTGTCATTGTTACTTTTACTCGACAAATAACATAAGTATATTAATACATTGTTAAATACATAACGTTTCTTGTAATATTACATAAATAATGATAAATAAGGAATTATGAATTATATCAGGAACAACAACGGCCCTAAAATAGATATTGGCTTGTATGAGCAGCTGCCGAAAGACGCATTGGTAATTGGCACTAGAGTTTTAACTTGTAGGCGGTGACTAGCTAGCCGGGTATTGTAGTAAGTCCCACCACCATACTACGTTATCAGCACGATTTTTCGTCCATCGAGGACTCCGACTGCTTCCAGATTTCGAACCTAGCACGCTTAACATTTCAAAAATATTTTGTTTCTATATACTGTTTGTAATGGAATCGAGAGAAAAAACGATTAAAATATGATTTAGAATAATATTTTCCAGGCCAACAAATGTACCGCTGTGCATGAGCGCTGGTTACATTAACGAGGCGTCGGAAGCGGAATCCCGAACGCGCGAGAGCAACCGCGAGCCCCCCGCCGTGCCCCCCGCGCCGCGCCGCCATGACGCGCTCCTGCACACTGATCTCGATATACACTTTAGAACATCTAATAATACTAACAATGGGTCAGTCCTATATATTGTTTTATTTTAACATATATTTTGTTAGAATAGACATGTACTTTAATATATTTATGTAATCGTATAGCTAAATACATTTTCTATTATCGACGATTGATTGGTTACTCTATTTGTCGGTGCGAGGTTCCGTAATTTTTAAATAGATTGTGTACAATATCTAGAACTAGTAATAAATAACTTATATCTAGTCGGGTTATTACTTCTATCACATCTTTATTTAATTTAAAGTTCAAGTGTTTGCCAGAAATGTTTTAAATCTCAGCAAAATGTTGCAAGTTCTGAGCTTTGCTTATAGTTATTGTTAAATGATTTTGTGAAGACTTCAGCTATCCGACAAACGCAAATGAAATGAGCGAATTCGTAGAGTTAACTAGTTAACTCACTCTTAAGACACCAGCGGTCATCAATGCAATACAGAAGAGACGAATGCAAAATATATTGCAAAAATTGTCTCTTCAATTTCGCTTAAGTGTTACTACAGTGAAAATAATACTAAATGTAGACTTGAGATGCAAGAGATTATTAACGAAAAACAGGTTATGTAGTTAATGATCTTTTGAAAAACTGAAGACTCGAAAGATTCCGAGGTTTACTGAGACGGTACAAGAGAAGAAGAAATCGCGAAATCCATGTATTTATCCGAAAACATTTTCAACGTCGAAAGACAATAAGAACAATCAAAATGGTAAACTGTAACTACATAATCTTAATATATAAAAATATCCAGTGTCATGATGTTTGCCCACAATGAACTCCGAAACTACACAATCGATCTCAGAACAGATGGCACTTTACATTAGCTTGTTAACAGAAAAGTGTTGGACCGACTGTTACAGATACATCACAGATGTCGCCACAATTTGATTTTGAAAATAGTTTATCATAATTTTAATTGAACATGTAATACCAGAGCCACAGCGACGCAACGTGTGGCCCCAACACCTGGTGGTGAATAACAAATATCACTAAGAATATGTTTCGATGAATTGTAGTAGATGTATTATATCATTATATATCTACTTTCACTTCACGAAGGAAGGTATGGGCGTAATCATAACGCCAGCCCACGACGTATAAGTGATTTCAAACTCTGAGAAGTCCACAGTTCTATGTTTTCCCACATATAGTAGTACTACAAGAACATTTTTCAAGTTCAGGTTTCCTTACGATGTTTTGCTTCGCCGTCAGCCGATACTTTTACCAATTTAAGTTAATATATGTACATGAATTCTGAAAAAAATGTTGTTAAATGGCGGAGTTGGCAACCGCGGACATCGTGTTGATTGAACGATCAAAGCACTAGAGTATCACGACTACTGATGACTTGTAACCTTACATATTATATCAGTATAATACCATTGTAGTAGGTTCTAGGATTGATATAATATGTAGAGTGAGTAGGTGGGATGTGTATTTGCAGGAGTGGGACGGGCGCGTGCAGCCGCACTACCTCCTCCTCCTCCGGCGCCTCCTCCTGCGGCGGGGGAGGGGGGTGCGGGGGCGCTGGAGGGGGCGGCTCCCTCGGCTCCGGGAACAACAACATGCCGAGGCCGGAGCCGGAGCTGAAGCAGGCGCCGTGGTTCCAGCAGGGCATACCCAGAGAGGTATATCTAGGGGGGTGTGGGGGCGCTGGAGGGGGCGGCTCCCTCGGCTCCGGGAACAACAACATGCCGAGGCCGGAGCCGGAGCTGAAGCAGGCGCCGTGGTTCCAGCAGGGCATACCCAGAGAGGTATATCTCCATTTATCTATTATATCACTTTCCACAACGTCAAAAATTTAATCCTTTAATTACGTGACGGAATCAGAGGAGGGAGGGGATCAAGCCAAATCTCACGTAAAGGGGAGAGAGGAGTTATCGGTAAATATCACGTAATTTTTAGCCGGACAAAAAATAGTGTATAGTTGAAAATCAAGTTAATTTAAAACCCATGAACAGTTGAACACTTATTTAGTAATGATATTATATCGAAACGTGGTCCGCGATTCTTTACTGATTCAAAAATTAGGGCGTGCAGTTTACATTTCTAGTAATATTTATTGTGGTCGTCCAAACGCTGCTAACAATAATTCTTCGATTGATATAAGTTGAAGTTAAAATAATAAAGCAATGGTGTCTTTTCGATAAATCCAAAGCATTTTTTATACTCAAAATACAAATTTTGAAAGATCTCACGTGAGGTTAAAACACAAGAAGAGAGGGTCGAGACGAATCTCAAGACATCTCACCAGAGACTTTGATTCAAATTATAGTTTTTATGAAATACTAAGTGTAACTGACGTATAGGATTTACCATCGGCAACATATTTGGAACTTTAACCCACTGTATAATGCTCTCATTGCTCACTTACTTTATATAAGAAACTCCTAATGAACATTTAAATCTATAGATATCTTATATAATATGTTTTTATAATATTTTTATATATATGTACTTCTTAGTCTGGCCATAAATACTGTTACAATTAAAATAAACAAAACATTACATTTGAATTTGGAATCTGTCATTTTTACATGATTATATATTGAGTATTCTAATTTTGGCGCCAATACATTGTACAATATTTTGCGATTTTAAAATGAAGTGGGTTGATAAAGAGAACCGAATCGCTGTGATTGCATTACACAAAGTAGGTATGGGGTCAAATGCAATATTTAAAACTCTCCATACGCTTGGTATTTGTAAAATGTTTGTGTACCGGGCTATTAATAGGTACAATGAGACCTTCTCTATTTGTGATAGAAAAAGATCTGACCGTCCACGTAGTGTTCGTACGAAAAAGGTGGTCAAAGCAGTAAAGGAAAGAAATCGAAGAAATCCTGTCCGAAAGCAAAAGATTTTATATCGAGAGAAGAAGATAGCACCTAGAACCAAGTCGCGTATTTTAAAAGATGACTTAGGACTTGTCGCCTATAAGAGACTTACCTACTGGGCATTCCTTAACTGACAATTTAAATAAGAATAGGATGGTAAAATCGAAACAACTACTGAAGCGGTACGCAAAGGGGACCTATCCCTGAAAAATTTTGTTTACGGATGTGATTTTTTTTACAATTAAGCAACATTTTAAGAAACAAAATGACCATATATATGCTCAAAGCTCTAAGGAAGCTTCCCAATTAGACGACAAAGTGCAAAGTGGGCTTCATCCGACTTCAGTGATGGTTTGGTGGGGTATTAGCTATGAAGGAGTGACTGAGCCATGCTTTTGTGAGAAAGGTATCAAAACATCGGCACAAGTGTATCAAGATACCATTCTTGAGAAGGTAGTGAAGCCCTTTAACAACACCATGTTCAATAACCAGGAATGGTCCTTCCAGCAAGACTCGGCGCTGGGTCATAAAGTTCGGTCTACGCAGTCTTCGTTGGAAACGAACATTTCAAACTTCATCAGAGCTGAAGACTGGCCGTCGTCTAGTCCCGATCTTAATCCGCTGGATTATGATTTATGGTCAGTTTTAGAGAGTACGGCTTGCTCTAAACGCCATTATGATTTGGAGTCCCTAAAACAATCCGTACAATTGGCAGTGAAGAATTTTCCTAAGGAAAGAGAGTGTGCTTCTATTGATAACTGACCTCAACGTTTAAAGGACTGTATTGCAGCCAATTGAGACCACTTCGAGTAAGCTTTTTATATTTTAAATTATTTTATGTTTATGTATTAAACACTGTAAAAGTAATAAATGTTATTTGCAATAGAAAATGTTTTTTTTCTTTGTTTCAGAATTTATGGCAAGACTAGGTATATATGTTCATACTGTCAATATGACTAAAGTTTTGCGACCATACAAAAAGTATTCGTTTTTTTTCTATTCTAATTTTTATAATTCTTCACAGTTTGTGATATGTTACAAAAATAAATAATTAAAATCCCATTTGTCTTGGCTTATCTTTGAGAGAAATATTGCATTATCAAGTCTAAACTTTAATAATAAAAAACTATACTTAAAATCATAAAATTTGTTTGAAATGTAATTTGTGCGTAGGTAGGTAGGAATGTAGTTGCGTACCCACTTTATCTTTGTTTATTTATTCTCATTCATAACAATGCAATAGACAACTATCTAGAAATAATAAGTATGTAATCAATTTAATATAAATAAGTTAATAACAATTTAATCAATTTAAGTATTTAACATTGATATGTTTAAAAATTGGTGGGTTGTATCGTACATTTCATAAGCTATTTGTTGTCTGTTCCGAAAGAAGTTCCATCTCAGAACATTCGTGGTAAAATGTTCATGATCTAACATGTTGTTAGAAAGAGTATTCCTTTTATCTCAAAATTACTTTTAATCATACTGTTGAATTGTAAACAGTGTTAATAATTATTTTTCTAATTAAAACACAGATACCGATTATAATAGGTACATATGAAAATGCCGTTTTGTATGAAAAAAATTAAACGAACTTTTTCATGAATTTTTTATTTGTATTAATCGAGTTAATCGCCCATGCAATCAATCCACCTTGGCAACGCAGTGGCAGTTTATTGATGCCCTTCTAAAAGAAATCAGTTGGACGGAAGGGAACAAATTCTTCAATGGCATTTTGTACTGCCTCTCGGGTATTGAATTTTTTTCCCGCCAAGGAGTTATCCAAATTCAGGAAAAAGTAGTAGTCTGTAGGCGCAAGGTCTGGTGAGTAGGGCGGATGACAGAGAACTTCCAACCCCAGTTCTTGCAACTTGGAGACAGTCTGCTGTGCAGTATGAGGTCGCGCGTTGTCGTGCAGGAGCACCGGAGACGAGCGATTGACCAATGCTGGTTGGAGACGTGCCAGCTTCTCCATCATTGTGTTCAGTTCTTCACAGTACACATCTGCAGTAATGCTCACTCCGTTTGGTAAGAAGCTGTGATGAATCACACCGGCGCTAGACCACCAAACAGTGACCATCACTTTTCTAGGGGTAAGTTTTCGCTTAGGGCATTGTTTAGGTGCTGAACCAGGATCCAATCCTTCAAAGAAAAATTCCTTAATTTGTGTATCTGTTGAGCGGTGCAAGGCACGTCTCGACGCGTACTACGCGCTGGCGATCATTGAGTCGTGGGGCACTCATTTGTCAAGTTTTTTAACCTTGCCAATTTGACGCAAATGGACCAATATTGTTTGACGTTAACGTCGAAAGCTTGTGCTAATTCAGCCGTAGATTGTGAATCATCAGCTTCCACGATCGCCTTTAGTTCGTCATTGTCGACCAAAGTCTTCGGACGACCGCGAGGTTCATTTTTCAGGTCGAAATTCCCAGAGCGGAAGCGAGCAAACCAATAACAGGTGGTGCGTTGGTTTGTAGTGTTAGCTCCGTAAACGTTGTTGATGTTGCATGCCGCTTGTGCCGCGTTGCTGCCACGACGGTACTCATATTCCATAATTACTCGAATTTTTGAAGATTGAAATGTGATGAAAATGTAACACAAATGACTACTTTTAGAAAAAGAATTCCATGTTTTTAAAATAAAATTAATTTGAAATTAGACTTCTTAGCCAAACAAAAATAATTTTGATTTGAAATGGCCAGTACTGCAGAACGGCAATTTCATAGGTAAAAAGATCTATTATATAAAACGATAGTGTAAAATCGTGACTGTATATAATAAGGTGTTAAAATGAAAATAAAATATCAAAAAAGATATAATGTTGAATTATTCGCGTTGAATCATATTAAGGTACAGAAATCATATAGGGTAGGAAAGAACATCTCAAAACCATATATCAATAAAACACCATATGACCGAGTCAGGATATGCCGGCAACGTAAAAAGTGAATGGGGCCGAGCAATAATCAATAAAGTAGTAACACAGTAATTATTTGTTTAGTTAGTTTATTTCTTGAACTCGTTAAATGGAAAAGTTGCCATCATAAACATAAGAATGATTATGACATAAATAAATAATAATAATTTGTATAGAAAATATCGCCCGTTACGAGACTTATTCACGTACGACAAACAGCCGTGTGGATACACAGGCACACCCCATTTTTGGTAAAAGTAGCGTATATATTTTCATATTCATTCAGTAAAAGCTGTTATTTGGATGTTATATACAGATATTTCATTTGTATTGTGTGCGTAGAATAGATAATGCAATAGAAAGATGGAACAAGAGGACATGTGGCAGCATAGATGTTTAGATGAGTTTGTGGTGTAACTAGAGTGTGGGTAGTGAGCGTTGGTTTGTGTGTGTGCGCAGATCGCGCTGGAGGTGCTGGGGACGCAGCCGGTGGGCGCGTTCCTGGTGCGGGGGAGCACGACGCAGGCGGGCTGCTACGCGCTCTCGGTGCGAGTCCCGCGCGAGTTCCACGCGACCGGCATCGCGCACTACCTCATCCTGCGCACGCCCAAGGGATATAAGATCAAGGTATCGCCGCACCGCGTACCATGCCACACAAAATAAAGATTTTTTTTTTCGAACTGACTACGCTATTGACCAAGCAAGGTCTTAACAGCTTCACCGGACTACTAAGGCGAGCGCTTAAGGCACTCAGCCGATTTTATTTTGGCAACTAGCAAAGAAATTTATCGCAACTCATGACACAATTATCAATTAATTTTACACGATATCATGGGTAAAATATTGCAACGTTAGAGTGACATCCGTCAAAATGTCTTTTCCATTTATATGTGTGTATATGTTGTGTAAAATGCGAGCAGTAGTGTGAGTAATGTATATTTTAATTAATTTTTAAGACTTCACGTATTAATATATAAGGCGATGATGATAAATGTTTCCCTAAGCTACTTTCAAGTTACTCGGGAAAATCTTGTATTAATTCGTTAATCAATTTTGATTTAGTGTGCTCAAAAATATACGGATTTTTTAAAAATAAGTGTTTCGTTATACTCCCAATAGAGGTGTAATCAATTCGTGGTAAATATTTTCGATGTAGTTTTAGATGTTTGATAACATGTTATTATAGAATAATATGTAATGAATATTGTATTTTTGTTAATTTTCGGTGGGAGTAACCCAAGTAGTGGCGAGTTTGAGTTTTTTGAACTCATAACAATAAGGTATGATATCGTGACGTGTACTGATGGGTGGTGTTTGTTCGTTTGCATGTGGCAGGGGTTCACGTCGCTGTGCGCGCTGGTGACGCACCACAGCGTGATGCCGGAACTGCTCCCCGCGCCCCTCCGCCTGCCGCGCGCCCCGCACCTCCCCGCGCACGCG
>MU159223.1:0-19158 GCA_015888305.1 Antheraea pernyi | reverse complement strand
CCCGCCGCGCCCGCGCCCGCACCCGCACCCCCGCACACACCCGCGCCTCCTGCCGCAGCTCGACGTGTGAGCACACAGCACACACCACACTCTACCACAAACTTCTACACCGCTCTGAGCATACGTTGCACGGACCAGACATTTAAATATAAATACGTTATCCATCTAACATCAAGGAGGGAAACTTACGTTTATTTTCAAAGTTACTAAGAAAATTGACGAATACAATACGAGTATAATACATCTCAAAGCAACGTTAGACGGTCATAAAAGTATGTGATCAGTCGTAAATTACGTTCTCTTAAAACTTAATTGACCAGTCATTCAAGACCAGTAAATATCAATAATAAAAAAAGCGTTATTAACAGAAAATATATACATTACTGAATATAACTACGTGTTCTATGTAGACGTGGAAACGGTTCGACGTTCCGCACGACAGTGACCCTGTTTCCTTTCTCGTGACATAATTTTTGATGATAGACTTTCGTTTACTCGTTTTTCGTTTACTCCAATTCTACATTTTTTGTGTTATTATACTCCATGCATTATTTATTCCTTATTTAAAACCAATATCTTAGTATAATATTTTAATTTAATTAATTTCTTATGCATTTGTTTCGTAAATTATGTTAATGCTTCTTAAACTATTCCACTTAAAAACTTGTATTTAGCATTTTTTAAATTTGTACTAAAAAAACAACGATAATGCCTACTTATTAAGCGAATTTAGTGCTGTAAGGACAATTTTACAGACCGGGTTTGGAATGCAGGCGAGTATGAGTCAGTGTGGTTCATTTGTAAGTAGACTAGGGATTCCGATTAATCGAGTGATCGATATTTTGAAATGAAAAAATTGATTATTTTAATCGATATTAAGCATCGAAACGATCTAGTGAATCGATTCCTGAAACTAAAAAATTGTGATCAGTTCTATGTAGTAGGTGAGTAAAAATAAATCCAATCTTTAAAAAAGAAACTGACAAAAAATTAATGATATCGATTTTTTAATAATCGATCCTCTAAACTTTAATTTATTATTGCAACCCGCTCGTCGCGCTCGCACTCTCCGAACTGTTCAGTGGATACCACCGCTCGGAACCTAAACGAGCGAGATTCGCGCCCCTCTTCCCGCAGTCAAACCTGACATTGACACATCCTTGTATGTGTAATATCTGCTTATATTTGAAACTTTACCCATCCTTAATTAATATAATAAATACACGGATATTCTTAAACAATGATTACGAAAAATATTGTCTACATTCTTAAAAAAATTCCTGGAAGAGGCAACATTGTTAAATGTAACGTTTTATTATTCTTAAAGTAAAAAAGCACTATACATAACAAATAAAAATATTATACCCACTGAGTATTTTCCACAATGCAAATTGGTCATCTGACGCAAGATGGCAGAAAGGTGTATTTTTTAAAATTGCAAATTGACAATAAAAGGTATTTGAAGTGGGTTGATTTGACATTTTACCCTCACATATTACCTTACGTCAGTTCTATTTTAATTTAACATGATTATAATTTCTGTAAATAAAGACCTGAAAACATGTGCCCCTCTAGCGGATATTGTTTAAATGTTCCCGGGAAGAAATTTCCATCGCATTGTATTGGGTACGCTATCGGGAGCTGACGTCACCGCGCACCGCGGGAACAGTTCGTCTTGTGTCCGGCAGATGTCGCACGCGCCGTGACTTCAGCTTGGAGCTATGTCATCCCAAGCCAATTACAAATCCCACCTTAAAATAAATAATCATTATTTTGCTATGACCTATTTGTTATTTCAATTGTAAATTATTTTGTCCATATAATTTCTACAAAAACAGTCATAAATCGATAATCAATTACATGCGAGTTAAAAATCTGAAAACCAATAAATACAGTGTAAAGTCTTTATAAGGTCGTTCGATATAACGAAATCTTTCTATAACGTAGAAATTAGTACAATTTGGTTGGTTAACCACAAAACCATTTGTTTGTTCTTATATTCATACATATATTTAATTAAAATCACAACTTCTGGAAAAATACGCATGATCATGATATTTAGAAAGCATTTACTTCCAAGAAATGACCCAATTATACATTCATACCTATATACCTGTATATTCATATTTATTTAGGAATGAGTATTTATTGCCTGCGCACGTACATTTAGTGTTGATATAAGAAAACAATAATGTATTTAAGAAATAATAACAAAAGTGAATAGTGAGCGTTGCGAAGTCATTAAATTATTGTACGCTGTTTAATAACTGTTAAAGGGATTAGTTCCCTTTTTTATAATAATAATCGCTATAATTATTATTATAAAATAATAAATAATTGTGATAAATTTCATTTTAGAATTATGCAAATGTAAAATACTGATATATAACATAATTGTAAAGAAAACATATTATATATATGAAAGTGTATAAATTTATTGTAATTATAGAAATTGTTTGTGTCATAATCATAGTAATAAATAAATAAACACAGTTATCATTAAGTGTTTCAATGCTTCAAAATTGTATTTTTATTTCGTAGGTATTTTTCTAGTCTTAAATCGTGTACAGCGAATAAATTTATACACAATATCGAATAATACCGCTTTATAAACACACATTATTTAGAATTGAATAAAACTTGTGTTAACTCATTAAATTGGCAAATGATTAAATTCGAAAAAAAATTACCACCATATATATTTGTACGTCTCGTGATTGCAACATCGAAGAAAAAAAATACACTGCGAATATCAATGTGTACACACAAAGGAAGAGAAACTTCTTTGGATTATATGTATTCAATTATATATACCCATATGAGAATGCTCATAGACTATGTACTAGAGCCAGACAGCACTTCCACACAAATACATTAATCATACAGTAATAATAATACACTAATCCAGTACGAAGGTTAAATTATAAGTCTTGTTAGTGTTTCTAAAATTCTTCTTTAATAATTAAATAATGAATTCGAGTGTGATCATTTGTTTGTGAGTGAAATTATAAATAATAATTGAAATTTAAGAGAAATTGCCTTTTAGCGAGTACATACGGTTTGGCTTCGCTGCGGCGGCAGATCTCTCGTACTGTTTGCTACACATCTAATAAACCTTCAACATTTCAAAAACATAAACACATACTTAAACGTATAATACGGAGAATTCAAATGAAACTGAACGAACGGAATAAAAAAGAATGACATTTGCCTATAAATTTAGATTACAAATAAATACATACATATTTGAGGACCTTCTAAAAATATTATCTCTTGTGATTCTAGCCTTGTGTCGCCGGATCATTACAGATTCAATTAACAAACACAAAATAACATAATGTAGTCATTGAAGGAGGACACTAAAATATTATTTTGTGTGGGATAATATTTGTCAGCCGAAACCGCTTCAACCACAAACTTCATTACAAATATTTTGAAGTTAATGTAAGAGTTAGTATTCTGGTTATAACTTGTTTGTATTTTATTTGTTAACAATATCTAGTTGTCTCAAGGAAACGTAGAAGGTAATTGTGTCCGTAGTAAAGTGTGTCCGAGAGTTTGCCGCCGCGTTCAAATGTTAATTGTTAAACACTGCCTTAGTACGTGTTAACGTGTTTGTAATATATAAAAGCGTTAGAGTATCAGTAGAGTTAATGTCTGTTAATGTTTCACGATAATGTTTACTTGCCATTGTCTAATAAAATATATGAATATACATTTCTTTTATTCTTCATTAGTACAGTGGGCCTTGTAGCTGCAACATCGCTACGCAGCCCCTCACACTTGCTGAAATATCAGAATAACTTCTTTTAGAATCAATTATTCTCTTCTATAGTGTTCTCAGAATATTCCTAATTCACAAAATAGTTACCAAGTCTATAATAACGATAACTACAAAATTATTTAAATTTAATGTACTATAGACTAGATCTCGCCACAGGTGCAGCAATAAAACGTATGAGTTGGAGTTGGCGCACTTCCTTGTAATATAGTTTTTGTCATAATAATCCTTATTTCGGTCTACTATAAAGGAATATACGTGAGATTATATGTGAGATTAAAAAAAATCTTATCTTGTAAGTCCTCTTATATATTAAACATATTTTTCTCCAATTGTTTATTGAGACATTAGTTATATCTTCATCGACAACATTTTTTACGAGTGCAATTTAAATAAGTTTCTCGTTAAGTATGTATTCTATGTATTCTATACATAACACATAATGTATATAATCTATGCGTTGCAGGCTTACAGATGAGTGAGAGTACTAATCATGGCTTCGTTGCCGATAGTAGACCGATCGCTCGCCGATGCAAAATATCATGTGTATAGGTACTAATGCTCTTACCTGCAGTGATATTTTATCCCTAGTATATAGTTTTTAATATTTACAAGTACATTTGAACAAAAAGTTACCGTTACAAAACGGGTTTTCGTACACTATTTTAAACAATGGACAATGAGGTTGGTCTACTTCGCTTACTTCCATAGCTTAATGTCTTATGGTATTTTGTTGTGGAGGACAGCAGCTGAGGTGGACACCATATTCCTATTATAAAAATGGGTAGTTCAAGCAATTTCTAATATGGGGTCTCGCGAATCATTAAATACTATGATTCAGGAATTTAGTATATTAACACTCCCCTCCCAATATATTCTTGATAATCTAATGTTTGTCCGCAAAAATTTAGATATGCTGGATCTAGTAAAAGACCAACATAATTTAAATACTAGAAACAGCAACAAATTAGTCATTCCATGATTCAGGCTCACTAAGTCCAAAAGCAGTTTTTTAGGTATTACAGTGTTAAGTTTTATAACAAAGTCCCAAAACACATTACCGATTTGCCGGGTAATGAGTTTAAAACCATGTCAAGCGTGTTTTAATATCTAAAGGCTATTGTATGGTGGATCAGTATGTGAACGATTGCGGCGTCTAGAAATGACGCTCCTCTCTGTTTTTTTTTTTCGAACTGACTACGCTACTGACCAAGCAAGATCTTAACAGATTCACCGGACTGCAACCCCTCTCTGTACTTCCACTAAAAACGCATGTAACTATTTTTGTTTGAAAAAAATATACAACATGAAGAGATAAACCAGATCGAGGTTGTTGCCGGTTCTTCTCGATGACTGGGTTGTTTTTCGAAACAGTGGTAGCCTTGACGTTCATAAGCGCCTTCTCATTGCCTAAGCTGAATAAAATATATTTTGATTTTAATTATTTAACAAGGTGAAATCTCTAACAAGTAACTATCTAAATATTACTAAAAAGGAATTGTGGGAAGTTATCGATTATAAAAAGATATTTTTCACCGACTTCGAAAAAGGAGGAGGTTACTACGTTCGGTTGTGTGTATATTTTTTAATGTATGTTAATTGGTATCTCAGTCAATTATGAACCGATTTTAATGATTCTTTTTTTATTGGTTTCAGAATAATTTATATGTTGTTTTATAATTTTGTATTATCATTTAAAGCACCTACAACCACTAGCCAAATTATATGGATACCAAATTAAATTTATAACCAACCATCTAAATGTGAATAAATTTGAATTAAAAGTGGCAACGAGTCTTGCCGTGCCATCTATCGTTATTACTTTCAATATGACGACGTCCAGCTTTACAATTAACTCAGCCACCGGTTTCTGTAAAATTAGTATAATCTAACATTTCCTAGATGGCGGTACTTTTGGTTTTTTTCAATTTAGGCATTTAATAAAGTGTATACATACATTAAGGCGGACTTAAAGGAAAATAACCTCACTCAGAAGGATGCCGAAGATCGGGCAAAGTGGAGGAAGCATAGTAAGAAAGCGGACCCTGGTACCAGGCCGGGAAAACGCTAGGAAGAAGAAGAAGATACATACATTAAGCATTATTTTAGCTTAGGGTATGAATTGATTAATAGATTACTTTCATTAAATAGTTTTGTTTATGACTCCCCACTATAGATAGAAAGATTTTTTACTGATTGTTTGGTAAATCCTCGAACGTATAAATACTAAGCAAGTATAACCGCGAGAGGGTGGCGTATCCATAAGGGATTTCCCCACGTTAATAAAAAAAAATGTCATATGAGAGTACGGTCGGTTATACTTGCTTAGTATTTATACGTTCGAGGATTTACCAAACAATCAGTAAAAAATCTTTCTATCTATAGTGGGGAGTCATAAACAAAACTATTTAATGAAAGTAATCTATTAATCAATTCATACCCTAAGCTAAAATAATGCTTAATGTATGTATCTTCTTCTTCTTCCTAGCGTTTTCCCGGCCTGGTACCAGGGTCCGCTTTCTTACTATGCTTCCTCCACTTTGCCCGATCTTCGGCATCCTTCTGAGTGAGGTTATTTTCCTTTAAGTCCGCCTTACCTGTGCAATGAGGAGATGGGCCCCCCGGCCCATCCCCTCAGGTCCGGCTACGGTGGAGGGAGGAGAAGGGCAAATCGTCGCCTCCTCCCTCCGCCGCCTCCTTCTGCGAGATGACGTCCTCGCAGAAGGAGGCCATCGCATTCCAAGCCTCTTCGCTGCCGAGCATGGCCGAAACCACATTCGGCAGCGACAAATCCAACCCTACCGCCGCAGTTAGAATGCGGTGCTGTCCCTCCCACGCAGCACACTCAGATAGAGTGTGTTGCGCGGTATCCTCCGCAGCGCCGCATTCATAGCATGCGGCGGTTGGCTCCCTACGAGCGATCTGGTGCAAGTACCACCCGAAGCAACCATGCCCGGTGAGTAGCCCGGTCAGCACCTGCACCAGACGGAACGTCAGGGAGCCCCACTTCCGTTGACACCAAACCAGCAGGACCGGGCGGACGGCGTCGATAGTCATTCTACCGTACTGCGCGTCCGCTAGGTCCTGCCTCCACCTCTCCATCTGCTCCTCTCTCTCGGTCCTTCTCCTTTCCTCTATTTCCTCGGGAGCTATAGGGTATATTGATATACGGCGGCAAGCACCTCCGCCTCTAGTTCCCAAGGAAGGGAGCCGGCGAGCACCATTGCCGCCGCTGTGGACACTGTCCAGTAGCCTCGTATCACCCTCAGCGTCACGGTGCGCTGCGCATTTCGCAACGACCGAACATTGGTGGTACACCGGGGCACTGTAAACGGCCATAGCCCGCACGACCCCCATATATAGTCGGCGGCACCCAGCACTCGGCCCTCCTATGTTGGGGAGCAGCTGGCCGAGTGCCGCCGCCGCCCCCACAATTCGCGGTCTGAGCCCCTCAAAATGGGGCTCAAACCGCCAGCGTCCGTCCAGGGTGAGACCCAGATATTTCATCTGGGTCCCCATCCTGATTTGGGCGCCCTCCACCATTATGTGGGCCCCAGGGGGTGGCCCTCGCCGAGGCCCATGAAATAGTAGGGCCTCGGTCTTCTCGAGAGCCACTCTGAGGCCCAAACGCCGAATACGCCCGACCACGAGGGTTGTGGCCATCGTGGCCAGACGCTTCACCTCCTGCCAACTTTCCCCGCGGGCTACAACTAGGGTGTCATCCGCGTAACAAATTATGCGCGCTCCGAACGGGAGCACGCCGCGGAGCACCCAGTCGTAGCCCATATTCCACAGGAGTGGGCTCAAAGCTGACCCGCTGCGTGATTCGTTGGACCATACAACCGTCGCCATCTATGTAGGCGACTTCCCTATCGACCAAATACGCTTCCAACAGCCGCCGCAGATACGGAGGCTCACCGAAATACCGGAGTGCCTCCCGTATCACACTGTGCAGCAGGCTGTTGAAGGCGTTGGCGATGTCTAAGGACATCGCCAGAAGTCTCTCCCCTTGGGAGGTCGCCTACATAGACAGCGACTTGAGGAGGGTCAGGGCGTCCACTGTGGAACGCCCCGCCCGGAAACCAAATTGCGCGTCTGTCACGTTCGGCCCAATTTCCTCCAGGTGCTGGACGATCCGGAAAGCAGCAACTCTCTCCAGGACCTTCCCGGAATCGTCCAACAGCACCAAGGGCCGATACGCGGACGCGCAGTCCCGGGAGCGGCCCACCTTTGCCAGCAGGCATAGCTGCCCCTGCTTCCAGAGCTTCGGGAACCGCCCAACCTCCAGATAACAATCGAGCAGTCCCCGAAACCACCCCCCTATATGGTCCAACGAGACCGTGAGCACCCGGCCCGGAACCCCATCCGGACCGGGCGCTCTCCTTCGATTGCGGAGGCGCTCGAGCGCTCTCCCCATCTCTTCCTCCGTTATAAGGGGGGGAGGGCTATCAAGTACCTCCGCAACTACTATCCGAGGAGGCGGAGGCATGGGAGGAGGTAGCAGCACCGGAGGGTCAGAGAACAACTCTCCCACTAACCTCACCACCACCTCCGGCCTGAGGGTTTCCGTCACCGGGGATGCCCGAGACAGTAACTTCTTCCTCACCATCCGATACGGGCGCCCCCACGGATCTCCCTCTACTGTCTGGAGCAATTCCTCCCACGCCTCCTCTTTCGCCCGGCCAATGGCAGCCTGTAGGACCTTCCTGCACTCTCTATATCTGCCATACAGCCGGGCCTCCTCCTCGGGGTTGTAGTAATTGTGTGTGATGGATTAACACTTAACAACGTTCACTATTAAATAAAAGTTCTGAGTAAACAAACAACATGATTTATTACTAAAATTACGAACATACAACTGAGGTGCAACAATAACTAGAGATACGGGGGTGCGCGGAGATGTCTCAAAGCATACTGCTGTAGTAGGCGCGCGGCGCGTGACTTGCCGCCCCCGCCTCGGCCGACGACTTGATAAGCTGCGGCTTACATACTGTCATTATTATTTATTTATTTATTTTATATATATTTTTATTTGGGTGCAGGAGGCGGCCACAGGGTCTTGGTGTCTCCTTCGGCGGCTGCGCCCGAACAGCCGCCGGGCCGCAGAGCAGGCCGCACGGAGATCGGCAATCTCCGGCGACCACCAGTACACCGCTCTTCTATCTGGGCGGTGTACGCTCCGCGGCATCGACGCGTCGCTAACCTCCGTGAGAGCATCACGGAGGTGGGCTGCAGACGCATCGACATCATCCCCAGTCAGGGGTCGCATGGCCCAGGCCTGGACGATGGCCGCCTCTTCCGCCAGTTCGCAGTCGAAACGGCTCATCGCCCAACAGGGGAACTTCGCGCCCCTCCGAGGGCGGATACCAGTACTGGCTTGGGAGGTGGAGACCTCAAACCTTATGTAACGATGGCCTGAGAGAGTCTTCACCCCCACAAGCATTCGCCATTCCCGGACAAGGCGCGCGACAGACGGGGTACTCTCATATGACAATGTCTCAACATAATGTAAACGCTTGTTAGAAAGTGTAAGGTGCGACGCTATGCCAAAATATTCAAAAATGCATGGTGTATATAATATTTGTTGTTACTATAAGTTATACCAACAACTCATAACACTAATTATTAATGTCTCGGCTAGCTATGTCGGTTCGTACTATGAATGTATCAGGCACGAAAACAATACGATGGATACTAATACCCACTGAATTAAATCCATATATGCATGGTTTGTAGGTGGTAAAGCCAACCTGAAGCTATTACTGGTTTCGACATGATAAAGGCTGGCAACACACTTGCGACTCCCCTGCTCTTGCGGTAATTTATTTTTGTTTTTATTAACGTGGAGAAATATTTTATGGATACACCACCTTCTCGGGGGAGAGGGTGGGTTATGTCCGACTCGCATGGACCACGGTATAAAGTTCGCCGCATTGGTAGCGGCGGCCAGGGATTGAACTAGCTGTCTTCCTGCAAAACCGCCTCTGCGACAGACTGGCGTGTTGATCACCGGGCTTCATCTTACTATAGAGATGCAATCTGGGTACACAGCCAGTCGCCTCCCCTCGACAGCCCACCTGTGTAGTGAAGAGACGGGCCCCCAGAACCCATCCCAGTCTCGGCTACGATAGTGGGAGTAGGTAAACGTATCGCCTCCTTCTTCTGCCTGCTCTCCTTTGGTAGAGATGGCCACACCGAGGGTTTTCCTCGCGGGCCCTCTCTACCGCCTCCTTCTTCGAGATGACCTCCTCCCAGGAGGAGGCGACATTAGTCCACACGTCCTCGCTGCCGAGCATGGCCGAAACCACAATCGGCAGTGTGAGATCGTTCTCTACCGTCGCAGCCAGAGCGTGATGCTGATCGTCCCGCGCCGCACACTCAGATAGCGTATGCTGCGTGGTGTCCATCTCAACGTTACACTCGTGGCATGCGGCGGTGGGCTCCCTGCACGCTATCCGGTGCAGGTACCAGCCAAAGTACCCGTGCCCGGTCAGCATCTGCACGAGACGGTACGTCAGGGAGCCCCAGCGTCTCCCTATCCAGTCCGGCAGTACCGGGCGGACGGCGTCGGTGGTATATCTTCTATAACCCGCGTCCGCCAGATCCTGCCTCCACCTTTCTATTTACAGAAATTTCCCTCGTAGCTGGAGGCTCCCTTCAGCGCTTCCGTGTCGCCACATTGTTGTATACGGCGGCAACGATTCCCGCCTCCAGCTCCCAGGGAAGAGAGCCAGCGAGCACCATGGCCGCCGACAAGGACACCGTTCGGTACCCGCGTATTTCTCTCAGCGTCACTTTGCGCTGCGTATTTCGCAGCACACGAACGTTCGTGGCGCTGAGGGAATCCACCGACAACGGTGCCGCGTAGGTAGCCTTAGCCCTCACAATCCTTGCGTACAGATAGTGGCAGGCAGCACCCAGCCCTGCCGTGTTGGGGAGAAAGCGGCCGAGCGCCGCCGCTACCCCGACTATATACGGTCCGGGCCCCTCAAAGTAGGGTTCGAACCGCCAGCACCCGTCCAGGGTGAGGCCCAGATATTTCATCCGAGTCTCCGCCCTACATGGAACAGCAGTGATTTATATATTATTATACAAAGTAGCAATTATATCTTATATAATAGGTCGTTACCTATGAAATTGCCGTTCTGCAGTACTGGCCATTTCAAATCAAAATAATTTTTGTTTGGCTAAGAATTCTAATTTCAAATTAATTTTATTTTAAAAACATGGAATTCTTTTTCCAAAAGTAGTCATTTGTTTATTGATTAGTGTTACATTTTCATCGCATTTCAATCTTTTTTGTCATCATGGATACGTTAAAAATTCGAGTAATTATGGAATATGAGTACCGTCGTGGCAGCAACGCGGCACAAGCGGCACGCAACATCAACGACGTTTACGGAGCTAACACTACAAACCAACGCACCACCTGTTATTGGTTTGCTCGCTTCCGTTCTGGGAATTTCGACCTGAAAAATGAACCTCGCGGTCGTCCGAAGACTTTGGTCGACAATGACGAATTAAAGGCGATTGTGGAAGCTGATGATACACAATCTACGGCTGAATTAGCAGCAGCTTTCGACGTTAGCGTCAAAACAATATTGGCCCATTTGCGTCAAATTGGCAAGGTAAAAAAGCTTGACAAATGGGTGCCCCACGAACTCAATGATCGCCAGCGCGAAGTACGCGTCGAGACGTGCCTTGCACTGCTCAACAGACACACAAATGAAGGAATTTTGAACCGCATTATTACCTGCAATGAAAAATGGATTCTGTTTGATAACCGCAAGCGCTCAGCAAGTTGGTTGGATCCTGGTTCAGCACCTAAACAATGCCCTAAACGAAAACTTACCCCTAGAAAAGTGATGGTCACTGTTTGGTGGTCTAGCGCCGGTGTGATTCATCACAGCTTCTTACCAAACGGGGTGAGCATTACTACAGATGTGTACTGTGAAGAACTGAACACAATGATGGAGAAGCTCGCACATTTCCAACCAGCATTCGTCAAGCGCTCGTCTCCGCTGCTCCTGCACGACAACGCGCGACCTCATACTGCACAGCAGACGGTCTCCAAGTTACAAGAACTGGGGTTGGAAGTTCTCCGTCATCCGCCCTACTCACCAGACCTTGCGCCTACAGACTACTACCTTTTCCAGAATTTGGATAACTCCTTGGCGGAAAAAAAAACAATACCCGAGAGGCAGTACAAAATGCCTTTGAAGAATTTATTGCCTCCCGTCCAGCTGATTTCTTTAAGAAGGGCATCAATAAATTGCCACTCCATTGGCAAAGATGCATTGATTGCATGGGTGATTACTTCGATTAATACAAATAAAAAAATCATGTAAAAAATTCGTTTAAATTTTTTCATACAAAACGGCAATTTCATAGGTAAAGACCTAATATTAATACGTGAAGCAAAACTTTGTATCCCTTTTTAAGAGAATTGCGCGTACGGATGAACTGGAAATTTAGCATAGTTAAAGTTTATATGGAGGAGAAGTGCACAAAGCTTTTTTTTAAATAAAATGCATTACAAACATATTAAATTAATTAAAATATAGATTACACACACTACTGCTTGAATTTTACATAGCATATACAGACATGTAAATGAAAAAGACGTTTTCACATCCATCTGTTTTGACACCCTTCATTTTACTCTTACGTTCCAAATACTTTTTCAATATTTTTAACATAACTGACGTTGCATGCCTTACATGCCCTTTGAAATCAACTGGTCAAATTGTAGATTAATTTTATAATAATATAATATGTAAATTCATAATATACATTAATAGTTAATTGTTAATTATTTACCTTTAGTCAATTTATGGCACCACTGAAATAATTATTGTTCTCTTTGGTCTGGAGTTTTTGGCGGGATTTTGGTTTGTCATGTAGTGGATTTTATATTTTATTCATAATCTTGTGTTATTTGACTCTATATTGTGTAAAATTGGTGGTGTTTTATGTAATAAAGTTTGTTTATTGTGCATAAGTGAAGTGAATGGAAAATAATACCACGGACCATGAATTCTGAGATGCCACAACAACTCCATGGAAAGTTCTAACAAGAGAGCCATCATCTTGTTGGAACATTGAATTAACTATTTGACAATGGAAATTAACAAACACTCTGGACAAAGAAGATAGTACGCTACTACTAACAAATAGATTAAGATAAAAAAGAATATATTATATAAGATTTGGCGTTCCTGCCTTTACACTAATTTAGACATAGAAAAGATTTGGCGCGTATGTCTTTACATTAACTTGGACATAAAACTGACTAGAGAATAAATAAGAACTACCTATATTGACAACTACAGAAATAAAAAATGATTTTTAAAAATGTACGAAATATTATATAGAAGATTTGGCGATTAGGCCTATAAAGAATACATAAGTACTTACCTATATTGACAACTTCAGAATTGGCAGTATGGATTAATTCCTTCGCCTGTCCTATTGGACGAATATTAAAGAAGATCTCTTTGGTCTTATTGAATGTCAAAATTTTTAGGTGACAGGACTGCTTTCACTTCATTTGACTTTGCTTCGTGTTGTCATAAAAGTAAAGCAATGTTATCAAAATTATTGTCAATATTTTAATATTTAGTATTTTTTATGGTACTCCTTCAAATGATGATTCAATAAAAATGAAGCCAAAGATACTTTGTAAAATGAAAATAAGAAAATTTGTTTGCTCATGAAAGTAATCCATGACTTAGATCTCCGCGGTTACAGTGATGCAGTTCAACATGATGTAGCAATTATATTTAGTACAGTTGATGTTGAATTTTTAACAAAAAATAATTCATTTTCAAAAGTTAATTGTAGTATTTGTTTTAGATAACATAATTGTTTTAGATTCATCATTTGATTCTATTGTGTATCCATTACTTTTCCAAACGATGATACTATTCCTCATAATGTACAGACTACATATAATTCAAATCACCCAGAAATACCACTCACCCATGGTGTCGTGTAAAATTAATTGAAAATTGCGTCATGAGTTGTGATAAATTTCTTTATTTTCGTAAAGTTATGTTTACTTACAATTTGAGCACCTTACCATTTTATGTAACCGCTTGTTTTTTGTTTCGAATTTATAATTAATTTCTATTTTCATAGATTTAATTGAGAAAAAAATTGGCAAATAACTGAGTAGCCATGAAGAAAATCTTTGATTATAGAAGTTATATCCTTTGACAAAAGAACCCTAAATAAGTTCAAACTTTAAAAAATCAGTGAACTATGGTCGAATGTCGACCATTGGGCGCCCACTAGTATTATGTAATTGTTGTAGTGTTAACGTGATATAGTTTAGTCTTTTATTTACAAATGATACGAAACTAAAATAGTAATTATATCTAAGCCGAGTTATCTTTAAATTACCATGAGACATTAAAATTTAGCGGGTACAATTTATTCCAAAGTTGTTCGATGGCATTGACCATTTCTGAATAGATTTCAGATACCTATATCTGGTTTAGACGTTGTATAAGCAGGATTATTTTTGGAGATAATGTGATCCTCGGCCCTCATCACTAACCTTTCAGATATCGTTACACTATAGTTTAAATAATAACACGTTCGAAGAACTTTTTTCTGATTTTACATTTAAAATATCAAGAATTTTTAGTTGAAATAACAGTACGTTTTTAATTATTTCCTTACTTTACTTAATGTATATTAAACATTTGAAAAATTGGTTAATATTCTCAGTATTACACTTTTTGACGATAAACCTTAATTATATGTTAAGTTAAAAGAATAAGGAATTATGGTGAAATTTCGATTACTGGCTAACTACGAGTCTACACTAACACTCACCATGAACATACAATGTACGTAAATAAGTTAATTATTATGCTATACAATACAAGGAATAAATCTGTGTAGATGTAGACTGGGCATTAACTACCTGAAACAGTGGAGAAAGCGTCGCGGCCGCTCGTTAGAGTGCAGGCGTCGCGCGCCGGATGTACATTACCCGGCAAGTTCCGGCAACCGTCTAGGTAAACGTTTCTAAAATGTATCGTTTCAGATTTATCTCATTTTGAATGAACCATTTCTCCCTGTAATTTATTCAGAGAAATATCATTTATTGCGCAAGTACCAGCACTAATGGAATCATTTCGTATTAATTGAATTATATTTCAACGTAGGCCGTTCGACTAAATATTTACTTAGAAAATTAAATATTAACTTATAATAAAGGATCTTTTTACGTTCGAGATTGCAGCGCCGTATGGATTGTGAAATTTATAGCATTTGCAATCTTTAAAAATGTAGAAATTCACGTGTAAAATTCGCTAAGAGAGCTTTAAATCGTCTGACACTGATTAATTGCCCACACCGTTAATCTACACTCGGTCTGAGGCTCGCACGAGCTGTTAAGCGCTTTCTATGAATACCATACGTTAATGCGTCAGTATAGTATTCTAGCTAATCTATACATATAATAAAAATGAAGTGCCTTTATGTAATATCAAAATAACATTTTTTTACTGATTGGGTGTGAAAGTACACATGCAACTGATAACAAAAATGCGATTTTGAAAATTTTTGTCGGTCTGTCTCTCTGTTTATTAAGGTTCCAAATATGTTGCTGGTGATAAACCTCATATGATTTATATCCAATTCATTCAGGATTATTCTGTACTTAGCAGATCTATTACTTTAAAGTACACTATTATTTTAATGTGTTATAGAATAAATTTGTATTGTTGTGTGTATATAATTAGTTTAGACATTTCACATCTGGCTGGCGCGAGACGTCACTTGAGATGGCTTACTTTTTTATCATAAAATCTTATTGTTCTATATTAATATGAACAGCATAAGATTATAGGCGACATGTTAGTAATGTATGTACTGCCAGCTTATACCTTTGTTTTCATATGATATTATAATTGTACCACAGAAAGTGGTACATATTTTCATTAAATATTAAGTGTACGTTACTTTGCACTTCTCACTGTAACAAAAAACGTTTGATTTTATTATGTATTTTACTTTTACAATATAGGCATATTATATATTTTTGTTAAGTTGTGGTACATTTATATTGTGGCAACACTATGTTTCTCGCTGCACGTCCATTGTGTATCCTTGTATGTAGTTATTTTGTCCTAATAATAAAATGCTAAATAGTGTATTGTTTTTGTCTTCCACCTTAACAATTATATATATATATATACATATTGCGCTTTCTCTCTATTACTAGTTTCAGATGTAACGTTTTCAGGTACATCTGGTACAAATAAAATCAATCACTTTTTGTTGCAGTAAAACGTGGTAGTGGCCAAGCAATTCAATGCGGAAGTACAAAGTAACGTCGACTACAATATTTATCGATGAATGTCCCTAAAGTAACACCTTCTTCAATAAAACAACTTATTTTATAAAATTACGAAATCTACAAACTACAAATAAAATTATGATCCACAGATCAGGCAGAACAAGTTTAAGTACCGTCCTCTTCAAATTGTATCCAAATATTAGCCGACGATAATACCTTTCCGATTCATTATTCTAGTGTACTTAGTGATTGGGAGAATCAATTTATCTCCATTTCCACTCCGTGGAAGCGTCGGTGGTGGGCTAATGACTCCTTTGCGCTTATTTAAGATGTCTTAATGAACGATTTCTTTAAATGTTCATGAATTTTATTCGTCCTTTTGTAAATATCGCATTTAGTGCAAAAATAAGATAAATATATATGTAAAGAAAATGTACCATTTCCTTTATTTTAATTTATTTATCTGTGGCTGAGGAAGAAGTCTATGATATACATTTTAGTTGTAGTAAGATAAATATAATATAAGGTATTTAGATATTTTCTAACTGTTTATCAAAAATTCAGTACTGTTTGTTTTTATAGTATCAATTCCTGCAACAACATTTAAAAGTCTTATATACATACATAAAATAATATTCCATTAAATCCTTATGTAAATACATAAAAAAGAACACAGGCAGTGCTGTTGAAGAATAATCTTTTGGGTTCGCTCTCTTAATTATAAGAATGAAGTCATTTAATGCAAAAATAAGATAAATATATATGTAAAGAAAATGTACCATTTCCTTTATTTTAATTTATTTATCTGTGGCTGAGGAAGAAGTGTATGATATACATTTTAGTTGTAGTAAGATAAATATAATATAAGGTATTTAGATATTTTCTAACTGTTTATCAAAAATTCAGTACTGTTTGTTTTTATAGTATCAATTCCTGCAACAACATTTAAAAGTCTTATATACATACATAAAATAATATTCCATTAAATCCTTATGTAAATACATAAAAAAGAACACAGGTAGTGCTGTTGAAGAATAGTCTTTTGGGTTCGCTCTCTTAATTATAAGAATGAAGTCAACTCCCAGCGACAAGATGACGAACATGAATTATTATGACGAATTATTTCGTCTATTTAACCATTCCCGTCAATTAAAAGTCCGGCTGTTAAGCTTTCGCTCGAGTATTCAATGTCAAGGTCTTAGAAAATAAACAAAACAAAATAAGAGGAATTGTTTCAAAGCGCCCTCCGAAAAGGTGAAAATGTTGGCAAGAGATAAGGAATAAACGTCTTCTACACTTCCGGTTACAAAATATTAAAAAGAAATGGGTCATTGTGACGCGTCTTTTGTTTGTCTAATAAATTGTTTTAATGTGAAATAGTTTAAAAAAATAATATTATGTATTTAGTCTAGTTACACAAGTGATATGTTATAGGGGATATGTTTATTTGCATTTATTTTCTATTATAGTTTTCATATTTTATATTATTATAACGATATTTATTGTATCGAATTTTATATTAATACCCTGAAAGATACCAACTTTATTAATTTAAGTTAATATACACCGATTTACGTGATACGAAATCCTGAAGCCTGAATTCTGTTATGACGGTCACCAACGTTGAACAAAAACCAGTGAGTAATAAACCTGAAAACGTTATACGAAAGCAGTGGCACAATAGCATGCGTAGTTGAAAGTACTGAGAAAATTATGGAACCACGAATACTGAAAAAAAAACGAAAATGCAGTCCTCGGGAATAGTCTAAAGTTGACTAGTTTTCTGTTACATAAAAATGACAATATAGCAAGCAGACCACATATCTTGAAGAACTTCGTGTTTGACCGGAACGGTAGTGCCGCTCAAGCAGAAACTATAAATAACCTACCAAAGCTAAAGACCACAGAAAAATTGTAAAGCTAAAGGATCCTATCAGAACTATATAATAATTATCATAAATACAGTGGTACAACAAAATAATCCCAAGGAGGGTTGATGACAGGCAGGCGGCCGATCGCAAAAATTAAGCCAAATCATATACCACACCATAACAAATATGTTGTACCGACCCTACTTATGTGGGATAAGGGTAAGAAGAAGAAGTCTAGTTACACAAGTAGCCAAGGACTCTCTGTGCCACAGAAAATTCATGAAGCACTAGGATTTTTGAATAGGAAATGTAGGTGCAATATGTTTCTTCATGAAATTTAATGTAAACTCTCTCAGGCATAGTCATAAATAAATACAAAACTGCTTGAATATATTAGGGTTTATAAATTTATTATTTTCCCATACTAATCACAACATACTTATCTGTCTACTACTTTATAATTTGAATTTGTGTGAGATGTGCATTTAATATTGTTATGAAATTAAGTGATCTATGTGCAATACATAATCATTGTTTATATTAGCGGCAGCTGCCAGATAGTTCGCTACGTGATGTGTCGAGTTAGATTGTGTTTATCTCAGACTTAGATGACGTCGAATCTCTCGAGATATAACGCAGCGTCGTCATTTCTATACCGTATAATTTATAAGTGGCGTTTTAACTTGGGTTTCTAGAAAGTTCGATTGTGTTTCTTGCGTATAAATAAACTAAACGACAAATACGAGTTTTTACAATTGGTAGGTACGTACCTTGTACCGTACCAGGTAGGTACCGTAGAAGGATACATACATACATATTTAGAAAAAAGAATTCGAGAATTCTTTCTATTTATGAGATTATGATGACTCCTAATCGAATTCATACTTTATGAAAATTAATTTTTTTAAAGATTATTCGTTATCTCTTCAATTCTTTAAGCTACCTGGACCAAAAAACTTATATTTTTAACGGCTCTCGAGCACCTGCTTTATTTTATACGAAATATATGGATTATGTGGACCTGTATTATAACATTGAAGTATGTTTTGTTTATCTGATCTTAATTCAGACACTAATGAACAGACATTGGCGAGACTTTTACAGGGTTTTCAAACTATTATCATTTATACAAATCATTACGCAGTTCCTTAAGATCTGAATAGTAAGAGTACAATCTAACGGAGGTAACTTGA
>MU159222.1:204306-281536 GCA_015888305.1 Antheraea pernyi | reverse complement strand
ATATAAACTTTAACTATGCCAAGTTTCACGTTCATCCGTTCGCGCATTTCTCTCAAAAAGGGGTACAAATTTTTAGCTTCACGTATTAATATGTATGATAACCAACCATTCACGCTTGTAAAAAAATAGTAGATACTTTTATAGGTAGTCGTACTCTGAGTACTCTCTGTTGCAAGCTTATGACATAAAATATGTTTCGCTTCGTATTGAAAAGTCATTGTAAAAAATAAAAGTAATTATAACAAATTATTATATATATATACCATAAACACCAGAAAGACTATTACAGTAACAAACTGAATAAATATTTAGATATTTAATTAATAGTGCATGAATAAAATATTGACATTGGCAAATAGTCCTGCAATGTTAATTGAAAAAAATATGTGGCAGTCAGCTGAAAATGACATTCAATAAATGTCATAGGTACTACTTGACAGGGCGAAGAGGAACGCCGACATTATCAATATTAAAGGGTTTCTGTAATATCATAGTTAAATTTTAATAATAAATAGCAATGTGAACGTAATTCACATTACAATTAGAAACAGCGATGATAAGACAATCCCTAAAATTTAGAAAGACAATAACATTCGTTTGTCTTTTGTTTTTATGTGAGTATATAGTAGTTTTGAATTTCATCCTTTCAAAAATTTTATAATGTGAAACATATCTTACATTAACTATAGAAATATGATAATTTTACCATAGAAATTATGCAAAAACCATTCGTAACTGTGATAGCTAATAAGTAACAACATAACTTGTAACTCGCTTATTTGACACCGGTAACAGTTTTATGTCGCGCTATCAAGCGTTATAAACATACTGTACAACAAGGTCATCTGTATGTCACCCTGTTTGCTTAGTGCTTTGCTATAAGTATTTTATAATTATGTAGATGCATTCCTTTGCTCACAAAATATAAATTCTCATTGTATCAATATTGGATTAGTACAGTGATACTGCAGTATAGAGAAGCATTCGTGATTACAAAATAAAGTATTAAAATTATGAATTTTATGGGACATCACAGTGCAATATGCTTCTTAGGTAGTGTATATTATATCATTTTGTAAAGAAAATACATTGCATAGATATATATTACAAAAAAAAAGTAATTAAATAATAGAATATTTAGATATACTTTAAATTTTAGAAATGAACTACCTATTTCAGTGCTACTGTTATTGTTGATTCTAACAAAGGGTAATGTTGAAACACAAGAAAGAAGGGCTCACCAAAGCTTAGCGGATGATTTCCAAGATATTACATATAAGGATATCAAACAATTGCCTAATTTAAAAAAGATGGATATACATGATTCAAAGAATATTATTGAGGATGAAGGTACAAAGCAAGAACTTCAAGAAGCAAAAAATAGGATACTAGAGTTGGAGAAGAAAATCGCAATTCTCGAGGGGCGTGTACCACAGAAGTATCCTGATGTAAAATTTTTAGGCTATAAAGAAAGGAAAAGGATATTGGTGAGTTTATAGAACATTATATTACTGTAATACACAGATTTTGAAAAAATGACACTACCATCTACCTTCTTTTATGAATTATTATTCCAGAAAAGTAAATATGTCATATAAAATATGTTGAAATAATATTTACTTTCTGGCAATGATTAAATTATGTCTAATTTATATTTTGTAGGAAATACTGAAAATTGTTTTAACAGATGGTTACTATTTTTTCTTACTGTTAATGAGACCTGGAAAAATATTCCAAAATTTCTCATCAAGTACTTGAAATATTCATATATGTTTAAGAAAACTAGATGAATCATTAACTTAGTTATAACTCCCCAGTTCTTAATAAAATATCAAGGACTAGAGAACAATAATTAAATAAAATATGTATATTAGAACTATAGCTCAGTATTTGTAAATGTCAGTAAAAAAAATCAGAAGACATTGACCAATAAATACTGTGTGGTACTAATTTTACTCTTCTATACTGGATTTAATCACTGTTACAATGAATAAAGCATCTTTCTGTACAATAAGTTAGGAAAAGAATCAAACAGCAATTGTCTAAATATTATTTCCTTTCTTGAATACATGTTTCAGTCAACAATCTTATATAAATTTATATTTTATTTACATGATTTCATTTATATGTCATATTTTCATACAAAATAAAATATATTATAAGAAAAGGTTATAAAAATGTTTTAGTCGTATTTATCTATCTACACATACATTTTCCTATATTATTGTGTGAAGTATAATAAATAACTGTACATTTAAATATACGCAATGTATACAAGCTGCAAATAGACCACACTTTCTACATGCGTAATAAAGTTTTCATTCCAATATAATGGTATATTTAAATTAAGTTATTGACAATTGAACTGGTATGAAATAATGTTACAAATTAGTAAATAAACTCTTTAAGAAAACTACATAAAGAGTGAAGAAAAAAAAACAAATAACTAACAATGACTCAAAAGTCATATGCATAACAGTCATCATCATCTTTTTACCCTATCTCATCTAAGTGATGTCAACATGTTTCCTTCTACTACTCTCCACTGTCAGCTGTCATCGCAGTATTCACACCTTCTATACATATCATTTTTCACACAATTCATAGACACTTTCCTCTGTTTTTCTCTACTCCTTTATCTATTTTTTTTTATATCATAGGAGGCAAATGAATGTGTGGGTCACCTGATGTTAAGTGATCACCACCATCCATAGACACTTGGAATGCCAGAGGAGTCGCAAATGCGTTGCCAGCCTGTGTTTGGGAGAAGGGGTAGGGGAGTTGGGTATCCGGTGCTCTCACTGACCGAACTAAATGCAACAATGGAAGCACTGTGACTTCACGTCGGTTTTTTGTGAGAGGATGATAAAACTCCGGGTGAGCCGACCAATTCATGCTGAAACCAGTAATAGCTTCAGCGAAAATCCATCCACTTTCATACTCAAAACTGTTGTTATTACAGGACTTTTTTCTCTTCACATAACATGCTCGTACCATGTTAACCTAACTCCCCAATATACAAGAATATATATTTTTATAGTACATGTATTTATCTTTAAACATACTTTTAATAAAGACATGGAAATAAAATTACCTAATGATTTATTCTTAGAAATTGAACATAAATATGCTACTACCTGTATATGTGTGTTGTGTATAATATAACAATAATTAATAATATCTTCTTATTAAATCCTCATTCATAAGATAGGGGTTAAGATTATCACTTAAGATATTTCATTTTTATAAATTTACAATGAATTCCAGTTAGCCTATCTTTGGAATTATTTGTATCTAATCTAACATATAATTATTATAAACTAGCTGACCCGTGCAACTTCGTCTGCATCGAATCTGTTATGTAATTATTTACGACATTACATTAGAAACCTCAAAATTAACAGTATTTCTCCACTATTTAGTGGATGTTATTATACATATAAACCTTCCTCTTCAATCACTCTATCTATTAAAAAAAACCGCATCAAAATCCGTTGCGTGGTTTAAAAGATTTAAGCATACATAGAGATATAGGGACAGAGAAAGCGACTTTGTTTTATACTATGTAGTGATGTGAAAGTATGTATATTCCAATAATGTTCTTACAGTCATACTAGTGCGGCCGAGTGAATTCTGATGAAAATAACATAGCAGTTGATTATATAGTGCAACAGGACATAAGATATGCTTTATCAATCTTAAATGTAGTTTAAATTACGCTCAATGATGTGGTCAGATAATAACTATTACATTATTTCATGAATTTAATTTTCTATTTGCTATCTGCCCCGGTTTCCTATGGTTGCAATACATTAATGTAGCATCATGTGCTTACAAGCATACTCAACACTTTTCTAGTTACATGGTTTTCATCTCTCCTCATGACATGCCCATACCATGCTAACCTATTACTCCTCAACTTCTCTGTCACTGGTGCTATTTTCAAACTTCCTCTGATATACTCATTCTTAATTTTATCCATTCTAGTCACACCACACATCCAGCTTAACATTCGCATCTCTGCCACATGTAATTTTCTCTCATCCGTCTCTTTCGTAGCCCAGCACTCAGATGCATACAGCATGACTGGTCTTATCATAGCTTTATAAACCTTGTCCTTGAGTTTCAAAGGCATAATAATAATATAAGATATTCGTGTGAAATGAGCATAACGAAAATCACGTGGTATTAATATTTTCAGGTTGCTTCTCATACTTTAAACAGTTTCAATCAACTGTAAGTCCAGTTTAAAAATCTATTTGTCAGTTTATAATTGAACAATCAAATTGTATTTCAAGTTTTGCCAAATGATTAAGTGTCCTACATTCGACCTCTTGTATGGAAACAAACTACTGTGCAAGGCCGCGTAGTATTATCTTCAAAGATTATGTTAAGCCCTAAATTCTATGTATGTAGTTCTTGTAGACTAGAATGATCTCCATCATTTTCGTATAGATTCATAATTTTTCCTTGCAATATAAAAAAATTAAAACTAACTGCGATGTGAACTTTTTGATTTCTTTACTGAAGCAATACAGTGTGATGGTATAGTATATGTTGCAAGTTTAATATCATTCAAACATAACACAGCGACCATTGAAAGATTCACAATACATCGGCATTTGTCATTGCCATATGAGCTTGCCATTTTTTTTCGAACTGTTTGTCCGCTGTTGGCCCGGTTGGCCTTTACAGCTTCGCCGAGCTTATTCTGGCCAGAGGTTATGGTACTCGGCTGAAAGAGAACTATCAAAGGGGCGCAATGGACCTCGAATTGCCTTGAAATGCAACGAACGCGTATGGAACTAGGAAGCCTATTTGTACTCACGGCAACTGGATAAGTAAAAGCGGAGCGCGAACTATGATAAATCAACTGATACTCACAGTTTCGGGCTTATCATGCCTATATGAGGTATTTATAACATCTTACTTGCATCCTAACATGATATGACATAATAAAGCGTGATATTATGGCGGATCTTAATCTAGTTTAAGGTGGTCGCGTTTTATTCGCGACGCAGTTGTCGTGCTCTACCTAGTTGTAATTACTTGCTATTAACTACTCGGTAATTAATTTCAATTCACACATTACTGAGATGAAAATGTAGTAGGTATTATGTAATTAACAAAACAGCAGATTCAATATTTTATGGTAAGTTACGATAAGTGTCGTAAGTAAGGACATTAGAATTCTTTCCGACGCCATGTTTTTACTTATGACATTTTATTCTACTGTTTTTTTTTTTATTGTAGAACTGCAAAATGACTGCATTGTGCCTGATGATAAGCACAGTACAATCCAAAAACAATGGCGACCACCGAGTGACACACTATCCATCGCTGATCCCGAAACGCAACCAGCAGAATCGAATCACTATGATGGGCTTTTATACATACATGGCGGTTGCGACCCAGTCAGGCTGTAAAACCCTACCACCCCGCTATCGCCATTGCCTCGTTCGTTATTCAGCAGGGTGCACCACGTGCAGGTGAGGTTGACTTGTCTCAAATCTTAGATGTTATTCGACACCCCTTACACCCCAACCTCCTTACACACTGATATAGCAGGTTTAGTATAGTTGAACCCGTATCCTTTGGAGTTGTGTTTCATTACGATATCTCTGATAAAGCGTTGCTTCAATTCATTATTTGAATTATAATTAGTCATCGATGTTAATATAGACGAGTCGCTTTAAATCAAGTGTTTGATATGTTGTTCTTTACTGCGTTCTAGTAACTTATCGTTTACCGCCTTCACTCAGAGTTTTTGTTCAGATATGATAAGAAGAAATAGTATTTGTTTTCGTTGTGTACATGTTATTACTATCTTTAACAATCGGAAAAGATGTGCCGGCTCTTATCTATAGATAACTTTTATCTGAATCATCGTGTTCCAAGTTTAATGTGTTTTTATTACTACTTTATCTATAACCGAAAATCCGTTCTTATCAATGATACGTATTAAATTAGTACAGATTTCATAGAAATTAACGTTACCGGAGCTATTGACGCAATATTTTAAGTATTCATTTATTTTCTGGGAAAAATAAGATCTGCCAGTGTGGCAGCTGAGTACATCCGGTGCAAACATACTCTACCTTCTTAACGACATTTTTAATTTACCTAATATAGTTTTCATGGAACTAACTAAAATATATGTTGCTTATGCTCTTTGTTCTATGAATTGGCTCCTCTCTGTGCATCCACTAAAACGGTGTTGTAACGTATAATGTATTCAAAATATATATATGTTAAAAAGATGTACCCGATCGAGTTTCTTGCCGGTTGTTCTCGATGACTGGGATGTTTTCCGAACCGGTAGTAGTTTGGACGTTTTTAAGCGCCTTATTTGGGTCTAAACTGAATACAGTATTTTTGATTTGATTTGATCTGATATGTACGTAATTGGAATGTAAAGAACATCATGTTTACCACAATGATATTATAACTAAAAATATGAAAATGTCATTGGTTTATCATAATACTCACAATATCTTAAAGTACCTCTCAGTGACATAAATTGAGTTTTTTCTTCCTTTGTGTAATGTCGGGAAGGTAAAGAATACTTAATAAGTTGTCCAGAGATTCGAGGTTAAGGCCGTGACGTAAACATTATAGTTATGCATCGAAAAGAGATTCCATACTTCTAGAACACAAGTTTTTACTCTTGTAATGAAATAATAACTAATATGATAGGAGAATGGTGTCAAAAGATACTTAAGTATATTACTATCAGTGCAAAGGGCATAAACTCGAGGACTATGGCAGTAGCATATACATGATATGTAGGGGATGGTAGCCTAAAGCACCCGCTTGTGTGCTTTCAAATGAAGTGATAGGGTCGGTGTGTGCATATGCCGAGATTACTGAATCATTTCTAAGTTTCGAGTGTTCCGATTTTGAGGTAGTACTTATATGGCTTCAGCGAGAATAAGGTAAAAAAATGTGTATTTGTTAAAACAATTAAAGTGATGTATTTGCCGATTGGTTAAAACCTCATTTTGGTACTATTTGAATTTAAAATAAGAATAAGAAAGTACTGGCATTTTTTTAATGTCCTCTAGGTTATAATTCTGATTTAAAAAACGTGCGCTTAGGCAAAGAGAGTAAGGCAAATTAGGTATCTACTTAGCACTGCATAAAATTATGGTATACGCTCTCTATATTGCAAAGTCATTTAGATAAAGAAAGTTTTGAGAAAACTCTGACGATATCAAAAAACGTTTAATAATTCTCAAAAAGATGAATTATATATTTAGTATATTTTCAGGGTTGATGATAAGAATACCCTATTTAACCCTGGACTGCCCAAAATCATAAAGGTTCACACAAGTTAATAGACTGTTTGCAGCATAAACTTAAAAAAATACCTGATTTATTACAACACTTTGAATAACGTTTGTTCATAGTTTGAGATTTTTTTTAAATATAGCAATAAGTATCTAAACTTTGCCGAACATACTACAACAGTTTGTGGCATTTGAGGGCAGATCAATTATGATATTTATGAAGTTATACTTCTTTTGGCGCGTTAGGGAAAAATGTTGAGAGTAAATTTTTACGATGCGCGCACATCGTCACGAAAAACCGACACCCTGAAGTTAGCTATAGTCAATATTTTGTTTCTTTGTATTACGCCAAAAAAATATAACTTCTAACGCGTGTACATAAGTACACACATACTTTTTTTTTACCTTCGCTCTACCTGTAACCAATGCATCCCTACCTCAAATTCGACTCAAGCTACAGCCCTGTCTTCCACTGTTGGTAACTTCAGCTGAGCCGGAACTTTACGCGGATCAATTGCCTTTACAGAATACATAATGAAGTCTACTTTGTTTTATACATGTATAAAAAATTCCAGGGCTTGCGCGGCGTGTCGGCGCTAGAATATTAATAGCGAGTACGTCAGAGGTCTATGGGGACCCTATGGTCCATCCTCAGCCGGAAACATATTGGGGACACGTTAACCCAATAGGTCTGTAAGTTTACATGCTTTTATTTAATACACAACTATAGATAGCTCAATGCAAATGTCTACAAAAATTAATGGTATACATTAAATGTAGTTTGTGTTTAATTGCCTCGTAAAAAAAGACTATACGTATATTTGG
Organism: Antheraea pernyi; assembly: GCA_015888305.1. Classification (NCBI taxonomy): domain Eukaryota; kingdom Metazoa; phylum Arthropoda; class Insecta; order Lepidoptera; family Saturniidae; genus Antheraea; species Antheraea pernyi. The sequence continues at coordinate 273,422 of MU159222.1, read as the reverse complement.
TACTTACGTATTAACGCCACCGCAAACCGCTGTCTTTGTTTCGCAAGTCTAACCTTATATAAGCGAAAGGCAGACAAATTGAGAAAAATAAATAGTCCACATATTAATTATACACGGCAAGATATCAATCACATGACCCCAGTGTTGATTATCTGCACTTGACCGACTTCAATTGCGGTGGCGTTAATACGTAAGTACTGTATATTCTAATCACCATGTTTATCAGTTTAAAATGAAATTCTTATTTAGATTCTGTATCGAAATTATTATATAATATACCGGACCGGCATGATCTAAATACTAGAAACAGTAACAAATTGGTCGTCCCATGTTTCAGACTTAGCAAAACCAGTAATAGTTTCTTAGGTAATAGTGTTAGGTTTTACAATAAAGTCCCAAAACTTATTACCGAGTTGCCGGACTGTAAATTCAAGCGCCATGTCAAGCGGGTTTTAGTGTCGAAAGGCTGTTATAGAGTGCATCAATATGTGAACGATGGTGATGTCTGGAATTGACTCCACTCTGCATCCACTAAAAACGGTATTGTAACGTATAACGTCTTCGTAATATATATATGTTAAAAATATGTACCCGATCGAGTTTCTTGCCGGTTCTTCTCGATGACTTGTTTTCCGAACCGGTAGTAGAATTGACGTTCATAAGCGCATTATTATGGCCTAGACCCAATAAAGTATTAATGATTTTTTTTTAAATACACATCATTACATAGTATAAAACAAAGTCCCCTCCGCGTATGTCTGTCTGTTCGTGATAAACTGATTCATGAGGAAGGTTTTAGTATATAATTAATCAAAGATTGTTTTTATAATCAGGGTGGGGCAACGTCTGCCGGACCCGCTAGTATATTATAATTATCTATAGAAATAGAAAGGTTTGAACACTTCATATAGCCTAAAGTGTAAGATTGTTTTTTTAATTAACCGCAGCTGGTTTTTTTTTTTAATTCATAAAATAATATGATAATCATAATTATGTAAATAAAATAATTTGAAACGCGAATTTAGACACTTATGACGTTACAAACTTCACCAATGCGTAGCCGGAGCGGGTCCCTAGTTTATTTATAGGTATATATGAGCCGAATTTCAGAGATTAGCACGTTCGAACAAATATCTTTAGCTTTATGATAGTAGTATAGATTATCAAACCAAGAACATTTTAATTTACTTACAAAGGCCGCAGATTTGCAAAGGAGACATAATATAATTCGCGTACCTATGCCATTTAGTTTTAGGGTCTATTTCTGAATAATCATTCTGATGCAAAAGACCATGCAGTTTATAATCTTGGTACATTTTAGCTCGCATGACGAACAAAATATTTCGCTCGTAATACGTAGCGATTTCAACATCGTAGGTGAAAACGTAACTCATAGTGGTCAGATGTTTTATATCAGGGGAATATTACAGTGCGATTTCCGCAAATATTGCAAAATTCGCATTCATTTACTAATTTTATTTAGCTTGTTTAATCTTCCTATATATTGTTATATGTAAAGAAGAAGACAGAGGTCTGCCGCTCATTTTTTGAAATTTCTATTTATAGACAGTTCTTATCTAAAACAGGAATTATCACGTTATCTTGGTATAACATAAAAATTTTAAAGTTTGAAGAAACTACGCGTTTAGCGACATGTGAAGTGGGGCAAGCGGTGTGGTATACATAAGCAGGAGAGGTGAAGTAAACAAATAACATTGTTCACTTAAAAAAATGCAAACAAATTATATTTTACTCTCTGGTTTATACATAAAATATTATTAAAACAATAAGCAAAGCAGACGCAATTACAGCTAATAAATATATGTAATTACTAGCTGACCTGGCGGACGTTGTCCTACCTTAATAATAAAAAAAACCCTAAAAGTCAACCGCAACGCCATCTACCGGGTCCAATTGTGAATCTAGACCATTCTCGGATCCACTGGAACATTAAATATATGTAATTACTAGCTGACCTGGCGGACGTTGTCCTACCTTAATAATAAAAAAAACCCTAAAAGTCAACCGCAACGCCACCTACCGGGTCCAATTGTGAATCTAGACCATTCTCGGATCCACTGGAACATGCACACAAAGTTTTATTAAAATCGGTCCAGCCGTTTAGGAGGAGTTCAGTGACATACACACGCACAGAAGAAATGTATATATAAAGATTGAAGTAATAAATATAATAATGAAAAGACACATCGAAACCTATTAAATTTTGAAATCCTACCACTTATTATAGGACCAAGGGCTTGTTATGATGAAGGAAAAAGAGTTGCGGAAACATTAGCGTACTCGTACGCGAAACAAGAGAAAGTAGACGTGCGAGTTGCTAGAATATTCAATACGTACGGACCGAGAATGCACGTTTCAGACGGACGGGTCGTATCGAATTTTATTATGCAAGCACTACAAAACTTTACGATAACAGTAAGTATTTCATTTGAATTAATTTAGAACTAGAACTATATCCGTATTTTTAATATCATTTTAAATTGTAAAATTTACGGCCAATTTAATTGTAAAAATTATTACACATTCACATAAAACCTTTTTAAGAAGCATATGAGAACGTCATTTTATCAAAGTTTACCGGGGATATATTATTAATTTATATATTTTTAATAATTACATGAGGTACTAAATGTGCTGTAAAGTAATATATAACAAATTAATAAATACAAAACAAAATCGTTTAGTTATCTTGGTATAACATAAAAATTTTAAAGTTTGAAGAAACTACGCGTTTAGCGACATGTGAAGTGGGGCAAGCGGTGTGGTATACATAAGCAGGAGAGGTGAAGTAAACAAATAACATTGTTCACTTAAAAAAATGCAAACAAATTATATTTTACTCTCTGGTTTATACATAAAATATTATTAAAACAATAAGCAAAGCAGACGCAATTACAGCTAATAAATATATGTAATTACTAGCTGACCTGGCGGACGTTGTCCTACCTTAATAATAAAAAAAACCCTAAAAGTCAACCGCAACGCCACCTACCGGGTCCAATTGTGAATCTAGACCATTCTCGGATCCACTGGAACATGCACACAAAGTTTTATTAAAATCGGTCCAGCCGTTTAGGAGGAGTTCAGTGACATACACACGCACAGAAGAAATGTATATATAAAGATTGAAGTAATAAATATAATAATGAAAAGACACATCGAAACCTATTAAATTTTGAAATCCTACCACTTATTATAGGACCAAGGGCTTGTTATGATGAAGGAAAAAGAGTTGCGGAAACATTAGCGTACTCGTACGCGAAACAAGAGAAAGTAGACGTGCGAGTTGCTAGAATATTCAATACGTACGGACCGAGAATGCACGTTTCAGACGGACGGGTCGTATCAAATTTTATTATGCAAGCACTACAAAACTTTACGATAACAGTAAGTATTTCATTTGAATTAATTTACACTAGAACTATATCCGTATTTTTAATATCATTTTATATTGTAAAATTTACGGCCAATTTAATTGTAAAAATTATTACACATTCACATAAAACCTTTTTAAGAAGCATATGAGAACATAATTTTATCAAAGTTTACCGGGGATATATTATTAATTTATATATTTTTAATAATTACATGAGGTACTAAATGTGCTGTAAAGTAATATATAACAAATTAATAAATCCAAAACAAAATCTTTTATCAATCACTCTGTAGAAATAGGATAAGCCCTTACATTACCATTTTTTATGAATGTATTTCGATTTCGCTATCATACTAAAACGCCTAGATGGATTTTACCATTTACATTCTTCTGAATTATGGGAATGACATAGAATTGATATAGAATTATATATGATATAGATTGATATAGAAATATAACGTTTATGAATTAAAAGGTAAGGAGGGATATAAACTTAGGATATTTATTTATTTATATTTTTATTGTAGCACGGCAGAATGACTGCACTGTGTCTGATGGTAAGCACAGTACAATCCAAAAACAATGGCGACTACAGAGTCAGCCCTGTCATGCCGGCAAGCGAAAAGCTGGATCTGCACAGGCTGATCCCGAAACGCGACCCGCAAAAGCGAATCACTATGACGGGCTTTTTCGCCGTATACATGGTGGTTGCGACCCAGTCAGGCTGTAGAACCCTACCACCCCGCTTTCGCCATTGCCTCGTTCGTTATTCAGCAGGGTGCAAAACGTGCAGGTGAGGTTGGCTTGGGCGTCTTAAATCTTATGATGTTATTCGACACCCCTTACACGCTACAACCTTACTCGCATTATAAAAGCGAATTGGCGTTATTTGTTTGTTGTTACGTTTTCAGGAGTACAGAAAGGGACATAGGTATCTATCTACCGTTCATTAAGAAAAAAAAGTACTCTTCGCAAAGGATAGTTTTCTTTGTTGTTTTATTTGTGACAAAAGAAAAATTGCATATATTTACAGTAACTGTAGCTGTTGCGGTTTAATAAGAGGTAATTAAAAAGAGGTATTTTCGTCAACACGCCGACAATAAATATAATTAAAGTTTTTGCAGGTAGTAGTACATTTAGGAAATACCCTCTTAAAATAGGTTAAATCAATATTAACTCGGGCTAAGCCACTAGCAAAAACTAGTTGTAAATTAATTATGGGTTTGGGAACACCATCAATGTGTGAATACGTTGTTATAACTTACAGGTATACGGAAATGGGAAACAAACACGATCGTTTTGTTACGTGTCAGACCTTGTCGATGGTCTGAAGGCTCTGATGTCCTCTAGTTACACTCAACCGGTAAATATTGGAAATCCAGTAGAACATACTATAGAAGGTAAAACCATTCTTACATTTAAATATTTTATTCATTCGATATTCTATTACAGTGGTTCTCAAAGTTTACTAAGCCGCTACTCAGCTAACAAAAACTTTTACAACTTGAGACTGGAATCTTGATTTTTTATGATAAAGGAAGAGATATTGTTGTAAAGGCGACCTACAGGCAACATTTTTACTTCATAATCGCTCATCACTCAGAAACTAATGATTAAATTTCGATCAATCTTTTTCATTTTACTCAGATACTTGGTCTTAATGTAAAAAAAATAAAAAAATATACTGCGTGAAGTCCCTCCGCGCGGAAGTAGTGAAACTTTGCAATGTGGAAATGAAAAAGGAAGGGGGAAATCGTATTGTTTCTTTAAGACAAACTTTATTAACATTACTTACAATTCACAATTGATCGCATCTTTTAATTATCATTTTCGAGTGGAGAAATATCCAAATCTATAACATTTACAATGGGATTATGATAACTAAAGTAAGATACGAAGTGTTTGATTAGTATTCTCGCTCTGTCTCTTTCTATTCCCCCTCCCCAGGAGCGTTGAACATTTAACGCAACAGTGCTTTCATACCCCCTCCATGGTAGCGTTAAACGTTTAACGCAACCTAGTTGGAAGTCCCATTAGAAGTTTCACTTCAATAACTATCTCGACACCTTCGTTTAATATAAAATTATTGATTTATTAAGAAACTAATATATATTTTTTTAAGTCCCCTTTTTCTCCCAGACATTATATATTTATTTATGACTATTGCTTTCGAACTTTTTTTTCTATTTATTTCTTTTTTTTGCTATTGCTGCCACATGTTCCATGAACGTCAGTAGCAGCTCTCTAGTGTCTTCATCCTCCACTATTTTATTGTAACTAATATTTTTATGAGCACTACGATTTCAGTGATGTGTTATGTTGCTGTAACGAAATGGGATAAGCTGTGTGGTGCGCATGCGCAGGAGAGGCAGAGGATTTCGCAAGCAAAGTATACGTTTGTTGTCAATTTGTTTTGCCTTTTTCTCTGTGTACATAGAATGTATTGTTAAGACAATAAAAAACGCAGATGGAGTCGCGGGTATCACCTAGTATGAAATAAATTTAAATACTTTGTAGACAAACTTTATTGTTACAGAATTTGCTATGATAATTAAGAATTTAGTCCCCGGGTGTCGCAGCACTGTGTCCACAGGCGCCGCGGTGGAGGACGACCCGCAGCGGAGGCGGCCCGATATCGCAGTAGCTGAAGCAAACCTTAAATGGAAACCTAAAGTAATTATAATTATAGCATTTTTTCTATATTACTAGCCTTTATTATTTGTATCATCATCAGCCTTTGAGAAATCCACTGCAAGGCCATAGGCACCGAAGAAAAGTATGGAAATATTGACCGTGCCAGCCCTCAACGTATGGGCGATTTCAAGCTCTGAGTAATCCAAGATTCTGTTTTCTCTTATACAGTAGTACAACAAGAACATTTCTCAAGTACAAGTTTCCTCATGATATTTTCCTTCATCGTCAGCCGATATTGTTATTAATTTGAATTAGTAAATGTACGCAATTCCGAAAAATACATTAGTATATGCCGGGGTTCTAACCTCCTGACAACGAAACGATATTCCACCGGAATCACTAGAATCACACAAACCACTAGATCACCACAGTATTTATTATTTTGCATAATTTATACTGAACCAGCAGCAACAACTGTGTCAATCGCATTTGAAAATATCACTGAAGTAACCACAATTTTACTGTCCAAATATTTCTCACCGTTTCACATTGGAAGCAACACCGAACTGACTCAAAACGAGCATTTTTTTCCCTGATAAATTGAGTATTTTTTAAATGATAACAAACTAGTTAAAATACTTCGATCAACAATAACTAGATAAAGGGTCGGCGCGAAAAATACGTCTCGGTAAATAAGAGCTCACTTGAAATGTGTGCCATTATTTTGTTTAGTTTGTTTGAAACACAGCCAATGTAAGCCCGTTTCGCATGCCCGCAGTGTATTCAAAAAACTTTCGCTAAATACATGTTGAATAAGTTATATTTTATGCTTTAAACTAACAAATAATATCAAATTTTGAACAAAATTACCGATTTCAAACCTGTGTTACAAATGTTTGTCCTCGTCACGCACAATAACGGGAAAACGCACTTTATTCATTACGTGTTAAGGTTGAATTCACACTAAATGTTGTTTATGTTGTCTTTTCATTTGTGAGGGGAGTAATTTATTGCTTTGCTCGTTTTATCGTAAGTATTAGATAATATTTTGAACATTTGTAACTTTATTACTAGGTGTTATGGTTGTAATTAGGTTGAACTTAAAACTGTGTTAAAACTTTTTTTTCCTCTTTCTTAGTAAACAAATAGCTACACATAAGTATATATTTACGCAGACAGCTTTTAGCTTCAATTTTGTACGTGACCCTTTATCTAGTTATTGTTGATCGAAGTTAAAATAAATTCAAAGCTTGTACAATGTATCTTTTACACAGAAATGTCTATATTTTAATTTTAGGTCACATTACAAGAGGGACTGCAACGTACCATAGACTATTTCAAAGAAGAGCTAACGAGAACTACATTTCTTAACAATCAGACATACATGGACATGAAAGTGAATCACCCGAAGTGACATTATATAATGTGATATTAGAATAATGGCCGGCATGACTAGAGAAGAAAGTTATGTCCAAAAAATTTACTTTGAAGTATAATTATCATTTCAAACTATATCCCACTCTTCCAAGAATAAAGTCATATGTGAGGAAAGGCAACATGAAGTTGGAGCGTGAAGGACTGTCCTATAAATTAGTTACAAGTCATAATAATGCTTTGTAAACAGCCAATTTTGTAGGTGGTAGAGCCACGCTGTAGCTATTACTAGTTTCAGCACGAATGGGTCGGCTCGCCTGGAGTAGTACCACCCGACCCACAGAAACACCGACGTGAAGTACCAGTGCTTGCATTGTTGCGTTTCGTTCGGTCAGTGAGAGCGCCGGAGGCCCACCTCCCCTTCCTCTTCCTCCCCTCCCTTCCCCCAACACATCCTGGTAACGCACTTGCGACTCCACTGGTGTTGCTGGTGTCTATGGACGGTGATGATCACTTAACATCAGGTGACCCAACTGTTTGTTTGCCTCCTATGATATAAAAAAATACATGCTAAAATTAACTAACAGCACTGTATATCCTTTAATTTTACTTGATTTTGTGTACTTCTAGAAAATCTTATAATAAAAAAGAACATTAACTCCTTATCGAAGCAAAGAGGAGTATAGATGTATTTTTTAAACTAGATTTATACAAAAAATATGCTCATAAGTATCACTTATGGCTTTATTTCAGAAGGGATGCGATGTTATCAATGATCTGGAAGCTATAGCAATGTGAATCGGTGTTAAAAGACAATTTTTTTATTTTTTTTTTGTGTTCAAGTTTTAAATAAAATAAAATTTACTTGCACTGTTATTGCGATTTTATTTTAGACATAATAAATAGTATACAATAAAAACTGACTAGAAAATATATTGGACAAGTGAAAAATTATAAGCACAATATTGGTAATTACATGTAGGGACTATAAGGACTTTATATAACTTCTCTGTGATAAGGACTTGGAATATAATTGGAATATAAAATATGTTGGAATATAATTAAATACTAGATAATATATTATATTGTTCCACTGCAGCGACATCTATGCTCATTCACAGATTTTCATCAGAGCATTTTTTTAAACATGTAAGACATTCCCTCTTATATTCACACTCCAATTGATTATTTACCAGGCAGATTATAATGTTTGAATTAATTCAAAACTGATACAAAAAAAAACAGTGAAGACATAATTTACGTTAAAGTCTAAAATTGTTATTTGTAAGTAGCCAGTGCATGTACGCAGTCTAAGGTACAACATTAATTATGGATCTAAAATAACAACTACTTCTTTTTTCTGTTTATAAGGAAATTTTCAAACATAATCGTATAAAGTTTTATTAAGGTCATTTTAATAATAAAGTTGCTTATAAACAAGCAATTACACTTACTCAAAAGCTATAGATCATCTATCATAAAATGCATAGAAGCACCAGTTTGTGAAATGTACACAAATTGATTTTAATCCTATTATTTAAAATCACTACATATTATAAAACAAAATTCTCTGTCACGTCTGTCTGTCTGACTATTCACGATAAACTACTGAACAGATTATCAAGTTTTGACCAGTAGATAAAATGATTTGTGAGGAAAGTTTAGGTATATAATTTGTAAAGGTTTCCTGCATAATTAGGGTGGGACAATATCCACAGGGCTCCCTAGTATAATATATTGTCTTAAATTGTTTAACACTAAAACTGACAAAGAAAGTAACAATAACAAAATGACGTAGTCCGGTGAAGCTGTTAAGACCTTGCTAAGTCAATAGCGTAATCGGTTCCAGAAAAAAAAAGAGTTTACAACTGAAATGATCAAATGGAAACAAAGTATTGTATGTTACAAAAATTCTTATACTAGTTTTGGAAAATACCTTTGCCTTAAATTGTTTCTTTTAGCTTTTGTATAAAATTATGCATGCAAATAGTTTTGGTTAAAAAAAAATGTTTGCCAGACACAGGTCTATTTTCTCAAATATTTTACAGGCTCAGTCTATTCACACTTCATTTACAACATGAACTTGGTAAAACATTCCAATTATATAAATATGACTTTCGTTCAGTGCTCTCGATTTTGCAAAGCCTATCTCCTTGTGACTGCACTAAGGTTTTGTAAAGCTGGAACATATCACTTGGTGTCTGTTTATGACGAACAAGCATATACTTGGAGCAACCTCTTGATTTCCATTCTGTATCAAATCTGATATCATGAACTCTATTAATGCCGTCCAAGGATGCTGTCCACACACCCATAGAGACATCTTCAGAATTGTAGTGACTGGAAAAATAATATAAGAAAATGGGGTAAAAATTAATAATTGACCATTATTTTAATAGTAAACACTATTATGCCCGGTTCCTATATTCAACTAGTCGTTAATAGACATCAGTAACTATTCGTTTTCTGAATTATCGTTACGAGTCGTTAAAGGCGTTCCAATAACTTTTGAAGCCTACTACGTGCGACGAACGGTTATCGGTTATTCGCCCTCCTTCACGTTAGATACGTTTTGTTTTTACACACAATTTTATTTTTGAATTGAAATATAAACAAGAATAAATTTGTATATTAAATGAAAAATGGATAACTTTATGTGATATATTCATTTTGTAATGAGTTATTACTTTTTTATTGCTGACAATATGTTTTTATTTAAAAACATTTTTTGTTTATGACGTCTGTACTATAGTGCACAAAACGCAACAGAAACAAACGCAGCCCAAACTTTGATAGTTGTGTTCAGTTGTGTTCGACAGTTGATCATAAAAATATATCTTGTAAACTTACATTTGATATTCAGAAATGTCTAGTTCAGATAGTGAGTTGAGTGAAATAGAAATGTTATCGGATTGGAGTGACTCAAGTTGTGATGAAATGCAACGAAATTATAAAACAAGGATTGATCATTTCAATACTTTAAATTACTACGAGTTCCAAGTGAGATTCCGTCTGGATAAACCGTCTGTACAACTTTTACTGAAAGAAATATATCCATATTTAAAAGTGAAAGGAACCAGGTTTGTAGGTTTTTTTCTATTGTCTAAATATTTATTTTCAAATAATATAATATTTAATTAACAAAACTTAATAACATATTTCAATAATTATAATAGTTAATATCCAAAATAAATAAATTTCTATTTCTTTCAGGAATCACGCTATACAACCTCTGCATCAAAACAATGCAAGCACTATTACTTCACGTCGGTTTTCTGTGAGTGGGTGGTACTACCCCGAGCGAGCTGACCTATTCATGCTGAAACCAGTAATAGCTTCAGTGTGGCTCTACCACCTACAAAAGGCAGTATTATTATCATTAAGTTAGATGTAGGCAAATTACTTACTTTGTAAGTAACAAAATTACTTATTTCCGGAGCATTCATCTCAGGTGCATAAGCCTCCAAATCTCGAACTATTAGATCAACTCTTACAAAAGAATCATCATCACATTTTATCAAATATTTTAATCCTACCAAATTCTCATTTATCCACCTCAACGACATCAGCATCTTTAACGATAAATTATCATAAGTGTCCTCTAGGCTATCAAAGAGTAATAAATCATTGCTTCTATACTCCTCATTGCTTAATTTTGTCATTTTAGTTCCACTCAATCCCTTAGTACCAATTACAAAATAGAACTTGATCAGCTGGTGACGACTTTGGTGGTTTGTCCATGTGTGATTCCATTTATACAGTTTTTCTCCATTTTCTACGAATATATTACCAGCGATTTTTATCCAAGTAGTTCGTATAGCATCTCTTTTTACTTCATTATCTGGGCCACTTATTATTAGTACAGCATATTCGGATTCAATCATCGAATTTGAAGTTGTCCTATTCAGATAAGCATTAGCACATTCAATACGTAAGAAACTTAACGTAATGCAGCAACCCAGGTAGAAGAAAAACAAACTAACAAGTATCATTATTCTATGTCTCCGTAAGAAACTAACACCTTTTGCCATTTTAAATCACATTTTGATTTTATTCAGTCCTAACAAATTCTTCTTTAAAATTAATTTATGCTTTATTAGTTTCATTTTATATTTTATTATACTGTCATCATAAATTCTAAAACATGTATTACATATATTTACATATTATAGTAGCCTCATAATAGTCCACAGATAATAGTCTGTACAGGTACTATATAAACATCAGCGATAAGACTGATAAACATTAATTCAGTGTTGCCGTTTAAAAAAAGAAAAAGTCTCCAAACGTCAATCAAAAAGTAGCTAGATGGAGTTTTTGGCGGAATCTTGGAATTCCATGTAGTAGTCTTTATATTTTATCTATAATCTTGTGTTATTTGGCTCTATATTGTGTAATGTTGGTGGTGGTTTACGTAATATAGTTAGGTTATTGTGCACAAGTGAAGTGGACCGAAAACAATACCACGAAGCATGGATTCTGATTTGCCACAAAAACTCGCAGGAAAGTTCTAATAAGATGGCCACCATCTACTAGAAGACTGCTTGCCAAAAATAACATTTTACTGGTGATGTTTTCATACTTCATCTGATATATTCATTTTTATTCCTATCGATTCTAGCTACACCACATATCCATCTTAACAATTGCATCTCTGCCGCGTGCAGTTTTCTCTCATCCGTTTATTTCGTAATCTAGTACTCAGATGCACAGTATGACTGGTCTTATAATAATTTTATACACCTTCTCCCTGAGTTTCAAGGGCATTCGTGCAACGTAAGATACTCCAGATATCTTTCGGCGTTTCCTGCATCCAGCATTTATCCTATTCGTCACGTCATTGTCTACCCTGCCGTCGTTTTGGATCAATAAGCCGAGGTACCAGATTTGAGGCAGACTAGTTATAGTAATCTTAGTAGTGAAACTAAACTAAGCTAAACATATAAAGTAACGAGTATTTTTTTAAACTCTTACTGAAAAATATTCATCATCATCATTCTGTAAGATACCCACTGCAGGTTAGGCTTCTTCTCGAAAGAAAGTATGGGCATAATCACTACACCAGCCCACGACGTATTGGCGATTTCAAACTCTGAGAAATACAGTTGTATGTTTTCCCACATATAGTAGTACTACAAAACATTACTTAGGTTCAGGTTTCCTCAGGATTAATAACTCTTACTAGAACAATATGATTTTATAACGTTTGTGCAAGTGGCCCTTAGAACTGTAATGTAACATTTCAAAACATTTATAGTATAAATTTAATTGTCTAACAAATATACTAGATTAAAAACTGTAAATCATTGTTAAGCTAAATTACGAATATTTTTTCTTTAATTAACCCGATATATCGTATTTTTTAATATATCAAACTCCGAAATTGATACTTAAAAAATATTGATATTTTTTTAAACGTTTGTTTCATAAAGTATAATAAATATTTTAGGGAATTTAGTTCTTTACTTCCTCATAAAGTGGCAGTGTTGCTAAAATTAAACTATCCACCAAATTCTATTTCTAAAACCACTTTGGCGTTTTGTTGGTCTCGAGGGTCTGTGTCGATTGTGGAGCGAAATAAAATACAGAAGGTTCTACTGACTCTCCTTTATATTGATGTGATTGTAGCACACTGTACAAAATGTAATAATACAATATTATATGTTGTCTTACGCTAAGGTCCTACGCGTCCCGGGTGATAATGACAGATCTGGGCAGCGCGTAGGTTTTTCACATTTTTAGGCACCCGGCTACAGGTCTTTTGGGTGCCTTATCGCCAGCAACGTTGCCGGTCTTATATGCTAAATTTATTACAATAAAATATTTAGGTATATAGGTATAATTGATATTACAATAAAATATTTAGGTATGCTATTAATAAAGGGCGGAACGCCACACCACCTAAAACCATTATCAAAATGCGTCATTACTGTCGTAATCACTAAAGTTTTCACTAAACTGTTTTTTTGGTTATATAACTATATAGAAAAATAATGAGTATTGCGTAAAAATATTTAATATAAATAAGCAGTAAATCAATTTACGATTAGTAAAAAATAACAAAATGCATTGTTGTCTAAAAATGTCCATTTCAGACTGTTTTTGACGTGAACGTCTTATAAATCGATGAATGCCGCCTGCGCGCACGAAAAAGTATGACTTATTGTCAAGTTCTGGCTGAGTTGAGCACGCAAGCGAGAGCGCAGAACATGCGATAGAGAGACGCATTCGGCTTATAACGCATCTATCTCTCTTCCCCTCCATCGGCCGATGCGTCCGAGTCGTTAACATGTAAAATTATTGTTCGTAAACCGACTTTACAGGCAACCAATTTTTTAAATAATCATGGCACCTATCTGTAATATTAGCTGACGGAACACGTGACATCAGACATTACATGAGGGTAAACGATCCATCACACTAATCGTGGAGATTATCCTTAGAACATATTTAGCAGAAATGTTATTATACTCAGTCAAATCCCACTAAGTGTGTCGTATCTTTTTTCAAGTTCGTACGTCGATATTCGACAACCACTATATACGCAAAAGGTTTGTTACTTAATCAACTTCAATGATGCTTACACAGCAAAAGTGAATGATCCTGTAGTTAAGTGGACATATATTCGGAAACACAAAAGTGGTCTAATGATGACCTTTTCAGTATTTGAAACTGTTTTTTTTAATGTCCTAGGTGGCAAACGAACAGGTGGGTCACCTGATGTTAAGTGATCATCACCGTCCATGGACACTGATAACACCAGAGGGGTCGCAAGTGCGTTGCCACCCTTTGGAGGGAAGGGTTGGGGAGGGAGAGGAGAGAGGAAAGGGGAGGTGCTCCTCCGGCGCTCTCCCTGACCGAACGAAACGCAACAATGCAAGCACTGTTATTACACGTCGGTTTTCTATAAGAGGTTGGTACTACCCCGGACGAGCCGACCCACTCATGCTGAAACCAGTAATAGTTTCAGCGTGGCTCTACCACCATTAAATGATTTCTATTGTATCACTAGAAAAGACCACCAGTTACTAAAAGCAATATTTTTCCATTACAGTAAATCGATACCATCAGTTTTAGTGGAAATACACTTAATTGATAACACTGATTATATACGCGATAATATTTTTTTCCTTTAAATTTTTTTATATTTTATATTAAACAAACCAAAATTATAATTGAATTCTGATGTAGTAAATGTATGTTGTATGTTATGACTTGAAAGGATTAAAGAAAGAGAGAAATGTATAATATTTTATTGGCATTGGCAAACACTATTAAGAAACTGAAGACCATAGACCATGATCATAATAAATTATATATATAGTATTCTCTCATTAGTCTGTGATCCATTATGATTGAGTGACACGAGGAACGGCACTCAACTTTGTTTCGTAATTTCATTATTCATTTCAGTTAGTCTGTGATTTCAGCCTTTGTATTCCTATAATTTTACTTCAGTCGCGTTGACTATAAACAAAAGCAATAAATATACTTTTAAAATATAAAAGTCCTGAATTTGTATGTTTTCCAATTATACAGAACGTTATTTTAAAGTTTAAATTAATTACTCAAATTATTAAATATCTTCAAATAAAAATAGTGTAAAAAATATTTATAATTAATAGTCAATCTTGTATATAATTGAAAGACGGGTAGAAGAATAGTTCATAGTCAAAAGGTAGACCGGTACCTGTGCAGAGGTCATGCAATTCTTGATCATATAAGGTTACAAAGTACCGTCCCATAAAAGACTGCTTTTTAAACTAGGTAAGGTGTTTATATTTTTAGCATTTCTATACTATAAACATTAGATATTTACAGCTAATATCGAAAAAACTTATATAGTTTAATTTTTAAAATAAAGACATGTGAAGTATGGATAGGGCTGTTTCTTTGTTACATTAAATATCTGGTGTTTTCTATGAGTATTTAATGCATTGGTAGTTCATATATCCATTTTCTAATATTTTTAAAATATTATACATAGCAAAACTTTTTTACCACAGGTTCTTAATCATGGAATCATTTAAGAGAAAAAATCGTCCTCCACACCCTCGGGCCAAAGCGAATCCACTCTCAGCATTAACATTTACGTAAGTAGTAAATTACTAATTAATTATCTTGTTGGTAATACAATTTAAACTACTAATAAATATTATTATGTTCTGAGAATTTTTTTAAACTGGATTTTTATTTATTTGTCTGTATTACTTAGGATTTGGAACTCTTTAATAAAAATTATCTTATAATGAATTAAGGTAACTGATACCAAATATAATTTTACAAATTAATATTAGTGTTGCAATAATTATATATAAAAAAATTCAGGGTAATTTCACTTTTTCTCAATGCACAATTTTAACACATAACATGTTTTTAACTGTGCTAAAGAGAAGATACACTTCAATCTACCAGTTTAACATAATAGGAATGCAGTATATGAATATCACCATTTTCCTGGTGGCTAGTATAGAAACTAGAGAGTTCACCCTAGCCTTCATGGGTGTGTTTAAGACTGATTACCCAGGATATACAAGAATGTTAGTCGGTATCTTTCATTTTACACCATGTTTTAAAGTCTGATGACACTTTTTTTTTATTGAACAAGAGGCTGAAAAAGAGTTTTTATGCCACATACGGCAAACTGATAGATCAATCAAAAGATGTTAAGTAATTTCAAGTTTACACATTTTCAAGAATAATAACTATATATATATATAAATAATATATAAATAGCATAGTCAGTTCGAGAAAAAATAAAATAAATAACATATATATGATTAATTGTGTGTTTTAAATTGTCATTTCAATAAGTATTATTGTTGTTTATAATAGATGGACTCTGCCTATATTTTGGAGTGGTATTAAAAAGGAAATGGAAGAATGTGATCTATATCAACCTTTAGAAGAACATGCATCTGGTGAGTTATGTTAAAGCTATATGTATTCTGTAGACAGATGTATGGACTATCCGATACGAAATATATATAAGAGTTGTTGAGGTATGTATGCTTGGTACACATATATGTTTCAACAATTCATATATGTATGAATAGTTAGCTTAGCTTAGGTTAGCTTACATAGGTTGGGAATTGCATGTATCAGGCAACAGCCAAAGCCGAGGTGTGCCACCCACCCTTGAGCTAGTTATCAAAATAAAATCGGCTGAGTGCCTTAAGCGCTCGCCTTAGTAGTCCGGTGAAGCTGTTAAGACCTTGCTTGGTCAATAGCGTAGTCAGTTCGAAAAAAAAAAAAACAGATGTATGGAGTATATCATATTAAAAATAATTATACTGTAATATGATTCGAAAATAAACTTGAATATCATTATACAAAGACAACAGCAAAAAACTAAATATTAACAAAGCTTAGATTATTTGTTTGAAGATAAATTTGCATGTACCAATAATAAAAGCATGCATTTAGCATCGAGCGTGCTAATATTATTTTTAGTTGAATATTATGTGCTCATTTTGATAACATCTTTGTGATTAAAGTTTAAAGTGTGGCTGGAAATTAAAATAGTAATATCTGGTAGGTCCACTCGGCGACAAATTTGCAAGACTGTGGGAAGAAGAGGTGGCTCGTGCTGGTGGCAAACGGAAACCTAGTTTACTAAGAGTTATGATGAGAGCTTACGCTGCTAGGTGTATGCTTTATGGATTTGTCCTGTTCGTCATGGAATGTGGATTTCGGTAAGTGTGCTACCATATTCTTATTATTATATACATTTAGCGATTTTCATGTGAGGCTAGAATATCGTTTGTAGTTTTAGTAAACGATTTTGGTTTTTAACTTTGTCTGATCTCTACGATAAAAGTGTAGGAACTTATGGCCGTTGTGCGAATTTCCGCCAAGTATAAATTACGTTATCTATACCACGCAAGCACATGAGGCCTATTTTACCTATAGTAATAATTTTTACGTGTAATTTAGTAAACAAA
Source organism: Antheraea pernyi (assembly GCA_015888305.1). Taxonomy (NCBI): domain Eukaryota; kingdom Metazoa; phylum Arthropoda; class Insecta; order Lepidoptera; family Saturniidae; genus Antheraea; species Antheraea pernyi. The sequence continues at coordinate 256,073 of MU159222.1, read as the reverse complement.
CGTAAAATCTATTATTTCCATTTCATTGGCTTCATTAAGTCTTTAGTTTTGTATGAGTCAGCATTTTAGAAATGAATTTAAATCTAAATATTGTGATTGGCTAATTAACGATCTCATATCACGTGTCATGTTCAAGCCCTTCCATAATATTAGTCAGAGGGTATGCGATTCAAATGCATCAATATACAAAGAAAATGCAAAATACCCTCAATTCGTAATTATGAAAGTGTAGAAAATTTAAATATATTACGATCGATCACAGACACTCGAAAGTGTGAGCATTTCTGAAGTAGACGTTACAATGAAGGATCTTATGACAATAAATTATTTGATTAAAAAAAACTACAGGCCAAATAAGTGTTAAATCTGTAAGTTGTGGTTATATGTGAGAGATTTCAGAGCTATTATTGCCTATAGGCACGTGCGAGTTCGTGTTGAATGGGCTTTAGACGTATTTTGTGAAAATACTACAGTTATCATGAACTTAATATGGTAATGATACACAAGGAGTATGTGATATGATAACAGAAGATTAGCACCTACAAACAAACACACTTCTATACAATAATAACAGTATATTTTATTATAAACTCGTTTATTGCTATTAAAAGTCACTCACTCACAATTTGTTCTAAGCTATTAAGAAGTAGTGTAACAGAGTTGAGATAACGTTTTACGTCGGTAACGCTGAGTGCCATAAGCGCTCGCCTTAGTAGTGCGGTGAAGGTGTTAAAGCCTTGCTACGCAAAAACGGTACATTTCGAAAAAAAAACTTCGGTAATTGAGAATTATTAAAACCAAATAAAATAGTAATTTGTAGGTATAATATAAAAAAAATAATTCAACGCTACTGTTAGATGTTTTGAGGTATGCTTCACTGATTTTAAACAATAGGATGTATATATAAATAACTTGTCCGTAAAAAAAAAAAACAGAATTGCTCCTAATGCTTTAAGCGATGTAATAATTTCATGTCCAACTTAGTTTCTCAATTATAATAATAAGCCTTTTATTCTGAACTTTTATACATTGTTTTTTTTTTCCTTATTATAATATATCGCGGAGTTCAGTGTGCCTCTTGGCATAGGCCTCCTCTAACATTTTCCATTGGGTTCTGTCTTGCGCTACCCTTCTCCAGTGATGACCAGCTGTAAGTTTTATGTCATCTTCCCATCTTGTTAGTTGACGTCCTCTACTTCGCTTGCCATCTCTGGGGTATAAGTGCTTTGTTTCTTTTTGTTAGAGGGTAATGATCTGTATCTCCCGCGGAGACCAACCGTAGTGGGAGATGTTTTGTTGTAGGTTGTAGTTTCCCAATTATATGAGACATTAAATTGAGAGTTATGTGTTATGGCTCGTAAAAGGCACAAAAGTATTTATATTGGAAAATATTTCCTTATCTTCGATATGAAGACGTTGTCAAATGCTAAAACTAGCAAATAATAATGTAAAAACTCGGGTAATCCCAGAGAATGACTACTGCCTATTAGTACGGTACCAGTTGGTTTGCTTAAGTTCATAATATATGTTAATGTTATTCATGTATTTACAATAATCGATTAAGAAGTCTCATGGCGTAGTGATAGTATTATTATTGAGCCAAATGATTGTAGGTTCAATCACCTTACATTGCTTTAGTGTGATGAGCATAATAAATTGTGATAAGAGAACACTTTATTAAAAATTTATGAAAGTGAAAGTATAAAAAACGAAAATTAATCGTCTTTATACTTGGTTATATTTATCCTAAATGTTCTTCTAATATGGCGTCGAAATATACGTGGAATTTCTATATTTCATTTATGGAAAAAAATACAATTGTTCTTTTTTACAAGTTTATCAAATCTAAAAGTGTATTTGTTTATTTAATATGAGACGAGTTTTGAAGGCTAGATTTATTAATTTATTTAAGGCGGCATTTATTAATTTTCCTTTAGCATGTTAAAGTTAATTGTTTTAATTGAATCGTGGCATGTGGAAATTATCAAATCAAATATACAAACTTGTGTTATTTTACAATTATCATTCATAAAACCGGAGACTAGTGTCTGAGTATGATTTATATGGGGAAAAGTTATATAATTGAATATTTTAGTTACCGTCATATTTTAACTGACCTTTAAGTGTACAATATCGCACTAGACAGTCTCAATTACATTTTACTCGTGTTTGATTATTGGAGGAAAAATACTATTCTCTAAGTTTTCTTGGAAATTGATCCTTGAAATCGCTGTAAACAAAATAAACAAACAATAAAAAAAAATGTTAAAATGGGCAAACAAAAGGGTGGCTCACCTGATGTTAAGTGATCACCGTCGTCCATAGATACTAGAAACACTAGGGGAGTCGCAAGTGCGTTGCCAGCCTGTGTATGGGGTGGAGGGGTAGGGAAATGAGAAAGGGGAAGGGAAAGGAGAAAGGAGAAAGGAGGTGGGCCTCCGGCGCTCTCACTGACCGAACGAAACGCAACAATGCAAGCACTGTTACTTCACGTCGGTTTTCTGTGAGAGGGTGGTACTACCCCGGACGAGTCGGCCCATTCATGCTGAAACTAGCAATAGCTACAGCGTGGCTCTACCACCTCTACCACCTACCACAACAATTGCTTTATCATGCTATGTATTTCTATATTATAAGTGCAAATTATTATACAATTATGACAACCCTTTATTATAATGCCTAATGAAGTAATTTACTCATTTCGGTTCACTTTTCGATATATTTTTAGAACTAATACTTGTTTGACCACACTGTACAGTTCACATATTTTCATATAGAATTGATTAAAGAGATCTTCAAATGGAGCAAACAGATTTCAAATATTAAACTATTATTAAATCTTATAAATGACATATGTATATGATTGAGTATTCTTAGAAACTCTTAATTCACGTATTTTGTTTTTTTATTAAACACGTAGTCAAATACTCTTGTCAAAATGGTAATTACTTTACACGGATTAATCGAATTATTGTTCTAATAATCTGTAATATTTAAACGTCTTTTATGAGATATATGTTCGTGACCTACTTAGAACACTTGTGGATGTGAATGCTTGTTCAGTAACTAACTACTGTAATCATGTATTTGCGGACTTTGAACAAGTCACTGAAATAGGCACTATTTGTTTATGTAGTTGTAACTTCGTAAACAAGCGTCACCATTTGCTATAAATTTTGCGAAATATTGTGCAAGAACGATAAATACTCATCCGTAGGCAGGAAAGAGCACATGCGTTTATATATATATATTCATTTGAATGAATTGTATGTACTTATCTTTTAATTGTGAATTCGTTCAGGTAAAATCAAATTAGTACCGTATTAGTGGAGGCTCTATAGGACACGTCGCTTCGTCGTTGTTCGGTTGTGGTCTTACTTGTTATGTTCAACAATTTTCTCAGAATACCATCTCAATTCGTTAGCTAAAGGCTCTCAGTAATAAATAATGTAAATTGGAGCACGATTTTCGTAATGTTATTTCATGTATTTGTATTTATCATAGCGCGACGCTGCGACCTGTAGGACATTCATGTATTGATTTTGATCTAAATAAATTTATTTACAATATTAAAAATATAATAATAATACGGTCAACTGTTTCGGTATATCCAAATATGCAAGCATTACCCCCTTTCAAATTAGGATAAAATGTAAAATAACCTCTAGATTATCTATACTTCTATACTAGTCTATGCTAATATAATAAAGAGGTAAAATTTGTACCGTTATAGCGGTAATCTCAGGAACTATTGGTCCGATTTGAAAAAACCTTTCAGTGTTATATATCTCATTTATCGAGGAAAGTAATAGGCTATATATCATCACGTTAAGACCAATGGGATCGGAGCACTAATGAATAATGTTTCAAAATTGGGTTTTTTTTTCCACTTGAGGGCTTCTGCTGCTGCTGCCCAAAGTAACTATTCCACGCGGACGAAGTCGCGGGCAGAGGCTAGTATTATATATATACCGGTATTTAAAAAAAAGTAATCTTTTAAGAGTGTTAGCGTTATTCAAAAAGAAGTAATATTCTTAACATTCTAATAATAGTTTTCGACCTTGTACATTCATAGTCTGTGACCTTGTTGTTATGTGAAATATAAATAGCCAAGTAAACGTAGTCTTTAATACAGAAGATGTTAAGGTGACTTTCTGCTTAAAGCTTTCTTTTTTTTGACACGCTTTACTATGGTTATTCGAATTATTCGAATATTCGAATAGGTTTTCGTGCTACTACTAATTAATTAATAACTTGATAGTGTTAATAAGCAAGTAAATTGATAATTAATTCACATGATTTTCTAAACAAAACGTTTACGCGTTTGAATGTTCGACATGGCAACTAATTATAGTATTAAACAAGTGTCGCGTACGATTATTACGCTGACATGACTCCGAGCAATGGTTTGATACTTTGTACTGTGTAAAGTGGACGATCAATCGACCTTCCTATTACATTTAGTTCGCGTTCAACTTGGTTCACGGAATTCTCACTGACATGTGACGTGTTTTGACTGAAGTATTAAGTTGTTACGTCATATCATTTCCCTATAATAAGTGTTGGATTTTAAAGACACGTGCGTAGGTTTGTGGTTTTCTTTCCTCCGTGCGGTAACGTTTAGTTTTTGTTTGCATTACCTTGTTACAATGGTTGTATTGTCATAAGTTATAATTACAAAAGTAGTTTGCATATAGTGGAAATGTGTATTAATAAAAAAAACGATTAACCGTGTCATTAAAATCTAGTCTATCATTTTTGTTCGTGTTGCAGTACATAAGCAAATTTCTGGACTCGTTTTAGAATCTATGTATAAATAGGGGAAGATAAAACAGTTGAATACTTACAGGAAATATCCCTTGTTTGGCTATATATTTACTTTTATTAGCTTTAAAAAGATTAGGAAAGAGTTTTTTCTTCATTGTCGACGAGTCGCGAAGCCTTCACTTATAAGTCTCTATTTGTCATACTTCACGATCCTTACTAATCCATAATACATGCCCATTCTTTGTCAAAAAAAACTTTGAAACTTAAAAAAATAATAAATCATTTGAGTGAAGAAGGCGTTACTTTTTTTTATTGTAGTACGGCAAAGTGACTGCATTATGCCTGATGGTAAGCACAGTACAATCCAAAAACAATGGCGACCTGTTTGGCTATATATTTACTTTTATTAGTTTTAAAAAGATTTGGAAAGAGCTTTTTCTTCATTGTCGACGAGTCGCGAAGCCTTCACTTATAAGTCTCTATTTGTCATACTTCACGATCCTTACTAATCCATAATACATGTCCATTCTTAGTCAAAAAAAACTTTGAAACTTAAAAGAATAATAAATCATTTGAGTGAAGAAGCCGTTACGTTACGTTTTTTATTGTAGTACGGCAAAGTGACTGCATTATGCCTGATGGTAAGCACAGTACAATCCAAAAACAATGGCGACCACCGAGTGACACACTATCCATCACCGGTCGCCGCTGTCATGCCGGCCTGCGAAAAGTTGGATATGCACAGGCTGATCCCGAAACGCGACCCGCAGATGCGAATCACTATGACGGGCTTCTTCGCCATATGTGGTTGCGACCCAGTTACGCTGTAGAACCCTACCACCCCGCTTTCGCCATTGCCTCGTTCGTTATTCAGCAGGGTGCACCACGTGCAGGTGAGGTTGGCTTGGGTGTCTCAATTCTTACGATGTTGTTCGACACCCCACGCACTTTACGGAAATCCATCGTCAAATAACATATTATAGTGGACGTTACTTTGCACTTCCGTCTGGCATTGATTGGCCGCTACCACGTTTCACTGCAACAAAAAACGTTTAATTTTATCTGCGCGAAGTGTATATGAAAAAATCAAAATCTAGAAATAGAAAGAACGGAGTATTAGTAAATAAAAAATAACAAAAAGTAATTAAAAATACGTCCTTGGTCTGCACCTGGTGTCGGTTGATACTATTGGTGTAATCGTAAAATATACAAAATATAATTAATTAAAATATGTTACACGTGTTTCGCTCTCGTCTGAAGAAGACGTGTTAAATCGTTTGTGAACATTATACGTTAATCTGCAACATATTTGAATTAATGATATTCATTATATTTTACATTTACCAACAGTTTCAACCGACGTAATGTTCGACCGTCAACCAAGGACGCGGTTTTAATTACTATTGCTAGTTTCAGATTTAACTCTTTCAGGTACACCTCGCGCAAATAAAATCAAACGTTATTTCTTCCAGTAACACGTGGTAGCGGCCAATCAATATCAAGCGGAAGTGCGAAGTAACGTCCACTATAATATTTAATGAATTATTCTTCAATTTCGATTACTAGTAATTTTAAACTGCAATACATTGCAATGTTAATTTTTAACATTATAGATGTATAGTTGAACATTGGAGGAATTGTAATCTCTTGCCAATTAAATGGCATGATATTAGTTTTTCAACCCTTGCAACCCTTAATAAAATATTAATCTTTTTATAACTAAATAGCCTCTGCCCGCGACTTCGTTCGCGTGGAATAGTTACTTTGGGCTAACGTGAACACGCAGCGGAAGCTGTCCAGAGGAAAAAACCCCGATTTTGAAATATTCTTCATTGGTGCTCCGCTCGTCTTAGCGTGATGATACATAGCCTATAGCCTTCCTCGATAAATGAACTATTTGGCACTGAAATAATTATTCAAATCGGATCTGTAAATCCTGAGATTACTTCCTACAACGTCACAAACTCACAAACTTTACCTCTTTATAATATATTATGGATACACCCCGGCTGCCCCCCTTCGTCCGCCGGACCTGTGCAATAAGGAGATGGGCCCCCCGACCCATCCCCTCAGGTCCGGCTACGGTGGCAGGAGGAGTTGGGCGAAGCGCCTTCTCCTCCTGCCTGTCCTCCTTTGGCGGAGACGGCCACTTTGAGGGTCTGCCTCGCGGGCCCTCTCCGCCTCCTCCTTCTGCGAGATGACCTCCTCGCAGAAGGAGGCCATCGCTCGCCAAGCCTGTTCGCTGCCGAGCATGGCCGAAACCACGCTCGGCAGCGATAAGTCCGCTCCCACGGCCGCCGCCAGGATGCGGCGCTGCTCCCCCCACGCAGCACACTCCAGCAGCGTGTGCTGCGCGGTATCTTCCTCAGCGCCGCACTCGTGGCAGGCGGCCGTCGGCTCCCTGCGTGCGATCCGGTGCAGGTACCACCCGAAACAACCGTGTCCGGTGAGTTTACGGTACGAACACGCCCACGGAATGTAACCAAAGAGTAAGACGAAGTTTTTGATTAAAAAAAAATACTGTATACATTGTTTCCCAATATTGTATATCAGTTAGATTTTATTTTAAAATACCATTAGAAAGTAAACGTTGATTAGAAATTTAAAAATAGTCAAGATGGTAATTATCAGTATTTAAGTACATACTCGTAATAATTATTTATTTTGCATTTTTGTACTAATCCTTGTGTGTTGACTTCACTTTCCGTGGTATTTAGTGTCTCAAGCTATCTAAATGTAGGGTATTCATGTTACAATTGATTTGAGTATTAGATTTGTTAACTAAAACTTTCCGATTGAATCGATGAGATACGGTATATCTGCCTTCTGATTACGTATGCTGCAAGACCAAAGCGATGGCAAAGTCTCTAAAAATTTAATTTATGTACTAGTAACACAGTTAATTTAAGTGATAACAAAATTTATCGAAGTATCGAGTGTGCCTATCTCTATTTATCTAATACAAAAATGTTCCTACGAGTAAGTCTAGACAAAAAAACTAACCTAACCTATATAAAGCGGATATTTCGCGACTGATTTGTACAATTAAGAGATCGAATTACCTAAGACTTCGTTTTATTTCATCATCAAACATTAGTAAAAATATGTCGCTATACGGGTGATTCTGTGTACGCATAGTCGTTCCTATAAACTACCCAATGCATTTAGGTACGGTTTTTTCTATAATTCGTAGAATATCTTTAGAGGGCTTATATTTATGCAATACATGCATATTACATTAATAGAAAATAGAGAAAAGCAGAAGTGTTTGTCTTAAGGCTTAACAAAAGAATTTTCGTTTATTTACCTATTAGCTCAACCGTATGAAGTACATCATAATAATTTCATGTTACATTGCATATTTAAAATAGTATAATTTTAACATAAAATAAAACCAACATCAAAATAAATCTAATAATAAATTTAAGTTTATTTAAAACATAGAACTAAGAGTTAATCGATACTTTTATGTGAATATTTATATAGAAAAGAAATGTAAAATGATCGATTTACTCCTTCCTACCTCGTATTTCTATTTGTCTAATCCCTTCCTTACCCTTCCTTCTCATTTCTAGGATCCAACAACCGATTCTGTTGGGTTTCTTTCTCGCTTCCTTTAGTCGGGCCGAACGACTCTACATGCACGGTCGTTTGCTGCACTTACGCGATGAAGTTGTTACGGTACGAACACGCCCACGGAATGTAACCAAAGAGTAAGACGAAGTTTTTGATTAAAAAAAAATACTGTATACATTGTTTCCCAATATTGTATATCAGTTAGATTTTATTTTAAAATACCATTAGAAAGTAAACGTTGATTAGAAATTTAAAAATAGTCAAGATGGTAATTATCAGTATTTAAGTACATACTCGTAATAATTATTTATTTTGCATTTTTGTACTAATCCTTGTGTGTTGACTTCACTTTCCGTGGTATTTAGTGTCTCAAGCTATCTAAATGTAGGGTATTCATGTCACAATTGATTTGAGTATTAGATTTGTTAACTAAAACTTTCGATTGAATCGATGAGATACGGTATATCTGCCTTCTGATTACGTATGCTGCAAGACCAAAGCGATGGAAAAGTCTCTAAAAATTTAATTTATGTACTAGTAACACAGTTAATTTAAGTGATAACAAAATTTATCGAAGTATCGAGTGTGCCTATCTCTATTTATCTAATACAAAAATGTTCCTACGAGTAAGTCTAGACAAAAAAACTAACCTAACCTATATAAAGCGGATATTTCGCGACTGATTTGTACAATTAAGAGATCGAATTACCTAAGACTTCGTTTTATTTCATCATCAAACATTAGTAAAAATATGTCGCTATACGGGTGATTCTGTGTACGCATAGTCGTTCCTATAAACTACCCAATGCATTTAGGTACGGTTTTTTCTATAATTCGTAGAATATCTTTAGAGGGCTTATATTTATGCAATACATGCATATTACATTAATAGAAAATAGAGAAAAGCAGAAGTGTTTGTCTTAAGGCTTAACAAAAGAATTTTCGTTTATTTACCTATTAGCTCAACCGTATGAAGTACATCATAATAATTTCATGTTACATTGCATATTTAAAATAGTATAATTTTAACAAAAAATAAAAGCAACTTCAAAATAAATCTAATAATACATTTAAAATAGGATAATTTTAACAAAAAATAAAACCAACTTCAAAATAAATCTAATAATAAAAAATGATACAGAACGTCTTTTATCGTATATAATCATTACTCACCACCGGCCATAGACACTAGCAACACCAGGGGGGAGTCGTGGGTGCATTGCCAGCCTGTGTTTGGGGGGAACGGGAAGGGGAGGAGACCTCTGGCGCTCTCACTGACCGTACGAAACGCAACAATGCAACCACTGTTACTTGACTTCGGTGTTTCTGTGGGTCGGGTGTTACTACCCTGGGCAAGCCGACACATTCACACTGAAACCAGTAATAGTTTCAGCGTGGCTCTACCACCTACTAAACTCTACTTAGTCTCAGATTGCTATAGGTCTACCAATATTTCAATTCTTATACATTACGGATTCTATTTTGAGGATTTCCCTAGTGTATCTTCTAAGGTCTAATGTTAGGCAAATTAAAACGGGCCCTTTGAATATATCCCTTTTCCTATCAAAAAATAATTATCCAAATCGGACTATAAATAACAAAGTTATGACGGCTGAGTGCTTTAGGCGCTCGCCTTAGTAGTCCGGTGAAGCTATTAAGGACTTGTTAAGCCAATAGCATAGTCTTAGTTCGAGAAAAAAAAACAAAGTTACGAGTTACAAAAAAAAAACAAGCGAATTGAGGACCTCGTCCTTTTTTAAGGCGGTTAAAAAACTACAAAAATCCTGTTTGGTAGAGGCCTCTTAAGACGCCACAATAATATATATTATTATGGCACACGTGTGAAGCCGGGTCGTGTAGCGAATATAAATTAAGTAAATACGAATAACTATTAAAAGAAATTAATCAACCCAGATGTTATATACGATTTCCATGAAAGTATTGGTGTATATTTATCACCCATTTTTGTAATTCGAGAGATTATTCCAATGTTTCATTGGCGTGACGTACTCTTGGTCATAGCCTGTATAAACATATTTTTAACGTGTCAGGTTGAAATCAACCTTATAATCTTATGATATTTAGGTCTAAATTAAATGGATACAAGGACATCGACGCGAGTAATCTGCGGATGAGCTCCGGGATATAGTTATCAGGCCTTGAAGTAATGAGAAAGCAAACAAACACCATAGATAAATACACTATCTAAAATATATAAATAAAACGATAGAGGATAGAGGTCTGCCGTTGTGTGCATATCACATAAAAACTGCTTGATAGGGTTACGTTTTTATATTCATTTTACCTTTCAGACACTTTAGTCCTTAAAATAATCGCGATATCTTAATTTATTATATACAAAGTTATTAACGTTTTAAAAACTATGAATTTTTTATGCACTACGAAAAACTAAAAAAAATCTAAGCGAAGCGAAGAATATATTAAAAAAAGGGTGATATTGTTATTATGTAGGTATGTAGATATGTGATTGTTAAATCTGGTACTTTGGGATTTGGACTAAAAGTTACAGGGTAACAAATTTCGCGACTTATAATGATTTAATGATTTAATATAAAATAAACACGTTGTCGTGGGTAGAATGAACTATGTTTCCTAAATCATACTTGTTAGTTATCATCTCACTAAAGACAAGCGATTATTTTCAATGTTCATTTATCTTTATAGTAACTTAGTAGCACAATTATATGTTGTTAGTTAACATTAATCGATTTTGCAGTTGTAAGTAATTAATTATTTATCAATATAAATAGTCACTTATATTTGAATATTTGGTATTAACCCGTAACAAATGTATACAATATTAGATAGTTATTTTCTCCGTTAAGTTATACTTGTAGCTTATGTTCTTTGGCTTATTTTATAGCTGTACTATGAATGTAAATGCTGTAATAGTCAATTAAATTAGAATATTTAGAATTGAAGTGTTATAACTCCATACGATATTAGATAATATTATCCGCATAGTAACACTTATCTCTCATACTTCTTATTACATACTCTTTGGATTACTGTATAGCTATATTAATTCTCACGTAAATTATTTAATAGTTATCATCGTAAGTATTCATTAACGCCAATCACCTGATTATTTTGTTTTTATTGACCGCTAACAAAGGAATAAATATAAGAATAATTACATAAGGTCATTCAAAAGATCACACACTTATAAACTGTTATAAGAACGTGAATAAATTTGTAGAATAATTTAAAATACTGGTGATAATATTCTTTAAAGTTTTAGAGATCCCATGTGAAAGAGATCTATATCAAAGACTTTCGAGTCGTTAACTTGATTACTAGCTCTAAATAACAATGAAGTTTTTCGATAGCATGATTTCACTAACGGTACATGTAGAAGATATTTATTTTTAGTGGGACTAGTTCGCACTCGTTAATTAATGCTACTTATACGCGGTCTCTGAGGTACATTAATTGTAGTTTATCTTTTCAATAGCGTTATCGGTTCGATAACTTGTCGAATTGCGTTCCTGAACACACAATCGTGCGATAAAACTCAAAGGGTCATTTGAAAGTTTAACTTATGGATAACTTTGTTGAGTCAATAACTATTGGTACTTTAACCTATGCCTCAGAAACCGGGTATTAGTCTCGAATTCCCGCGCATTATATGATGATTTATTTTCAGGAATATATTTTTTGCTCAATGTTTTGTAAAATCAATCTTACATTTTCAATCCTACTAGCAGATGTTATAATATTCGCAGAAATTGTTAAATTGTAAAAATCACTGCACTCAGTGAGGGTAATATGTGTTAATAATTTAATTGGAAACTTATTTGTATTAAAGATTTGTCTAGTTCGGAATTGTTATTCAAATTTAATTCAGAATTGATAATAAAACATATACAAAAATGGTCCTGTGTATTAAAAATTTAAAAACAGTTAAGTTTCTTTTTTTAATGCAACTTCAGTTAACCTAGTGACTATATGATACTATCAATGGTATTATAAGTAAAAAGGTGTAGATGCGTTACCTACATGACTACATATTTTGATAAAACAAATAGCACGATATCGCACACGTACGTAAAGTAATATTATAACTCCACACTTTTTTAGATAAAATGTGCAAGTAAGATGACATATTCTCAGTACCGGTGGTGAAAAAGAAATAGTTATATGTTGCTTAGATACGGGCGGATTGACGGGGCAGCCGTCAAAAATTGCGTTACCTACATGATATTTTGACAGAAAAAAATGGCACGATAACGCAAACATACGTAAAGTAATATTATAACTCCACATTGTCTTAGATATAATGTGCAAATAAGATGGCATATTCTCGGTATCGGTGGTGAGAAAGAAATAGTCATATGTTGCTTAGATACGGACGGATTGACGGGGCAGCCGTCAAAAATAAGCTAGTTAGCCAAATTTAACAAGGTGCTGTCGAAGCGCTTATGACGTATCTACCGCTTTGTAGTTATAATATCATTGGCGGCTATGTATAGTTTCAAACAATTTGAAATGTTTGATAATGAAATTACTATTTTCAAATTTTATAGAACTTTTGAAACGTCGCGATCGTCGAAGAAGTAATACTGGTAAAAAAATAGGAGTGGTATTGTTAATTGAAAGAGTACTTGTGTTCGATTGAACCACGAAAACTATTTAGATAATATAAAAATAATTAATGTCAGTTGTTAATTTGATCCCGTTTTGTTATTGATCAGTATATATCCAATTAGACGCCTCCACGGTGATTTATCTAGGTAATATGATCGCGACGACCTTCCATGGAAAGACCGTTAATGATCAGCCTATTAATTTAATAAGGAGTATTTAGGTAACTAAAACTTCTTGTATGTTTAATTTGATTTTTTTTTTGTTAAGAATATTTTTGTTACCGGCCAGTGATCTTTAGCGCTTTTATTGAGTTAAGATCAAATTTATTATAAATCCTGTTGTGTCGATGGACTGTAATAAAAACATTTTTTTTATCTTTGATACAATAAACTTTTTTGTCAAGCTTTTTGATGGATCTTAGTCTGCCGTGTAGTCGATTTTATATTTTATTAATAATCTTGTGTTATTTGATTTCATATTTGTAGTATTATGGGTAACATTTTACATAATACAGTTCGATTATAGTAAACAAGTGGATGGGAAATAATACTAAGGAGCATTAATTCAGAGATGCCACAAAAAACACTCATTGGAAACTTTTAACAATGAGGTCCACCATCTTGTTAGAATATTGAATTTATTACAAGAAACTTTTAATATTAGTACCTACATTATACCACATCAAACATAAAATTTGCTAATATGTCGTGAAATTTGACAGCTTTTAATTTGATTTCGAAACAGAATAGCGCAGCCGGTGTTCCTGGGCAAGTTAGTGGAGTACTACAGTCCAGGTAATACCATGGACCGGACGGAAGCTTACCTCTACGCCGGTGGAGTTGTTTTGTGTTCGGCGCTAAACGTGTTCGTGGTGCATCCGTACATGATGGCTATATTACACATGGGAATGAAATTCAGAGTCGCTTGCTGTTCTCTAATCTATCGAAAGGTACGTTTTACAATCATAAATAATTTTAGTAACAATTATTATTAAGCAACCGTTATTAGTTAAATTAGGTTTTCATTTTAACTATGAAAAATGAACTATATAACATCTTAGTAATTAGAAGAAAGACCTTTAAAGTTGTTGATAAAAAATCGAGTAATTTGCGAAGCCAATAATTGACTGTAATTTATCTGTAGTACTAAATGCCCAAGTAGTTTAAATAATAAATAACAAGTCGATGGGAAGTAATACTACGGGACATTAATTCTGAGATGCCACAAAAACTCCTTGGAAACTTTTAACAAGGGGTCCAACATCCTGTTAGAATATTGAAACTTATAATATTAGTATCTACTCGACAATGACAGTAATAATAATCTAGAAGATCGGTTTGGTTGGTTGCCGAAAATAAAATTACATATAAAAAGCTTCTAATGTTGTTCATTAACAATTATACCACATCAAACATAAAATTAGCTAACGATATATTTATCGTGAAATTTGACAGCTTATAATATAATTTCGAAACAGAATAGCGCAGCCGGTGTTCCTGGGCAAGTTAGTGGAGTACTACAGTCCAGGTAATACCATGGACCGGACGGAAGCTTACCTCTACGCCGGTGGAGTTGTTTTGTGTTCGGCGCTAAACGTGTTCGTGGTGCATCCGTACATGATGGCTATATTACATATGGGAATGAAATTCAGAGTCGCTTGCTGTTCTCTAATCTATCGAAAGGTATGTTTTACAATCTTAAATAGTTTTAGTAACAAGGATTATTAAACAACTGTTATTAGTTAAATTAGGTTTTAATTTTAACTATGAAAAATAAACTACATAGCTCTAAAACTCACAGCTCATTTTAATTCTCAAGATATGAAGTAAAAACTTCAGCGAATAATCATGGCTAAATTTAAATTCTATAAACCCGTGTAATGCGTGTAACCTTGAAACTCGAACAATAAAACAATTTACGTTGTTAAGGTAAATTATGAACAGGAAGAAAGACCTTTAAAGTTGTTGATAAAAAATCGAGTAATTTGCGAAGCCAATAATAGACTGTAATTTATCTGTAGTACTAAGTGCCCAAGTAGTTTAAATAATAAATATAGAAATCAGCACTGGGTGTTGAGATATTCTGATTTAAGTATGATAATGGCTTGTAAAAACAGCATAATTAAATAATTACGAGTTGATTACTTTAACATATTGTATTTAAAATGAATAGATTAATCTCTCTCTAAAACTCACAGCTCATTTTAATTCTCAAGATATGAAGTAAAAACTTCAGCGAATAATGATGGCTAAATTTAAATTTTATATTATAAACCTGTGTAATGCTAGTAACCTTGAAACTCGTACAATAAAACAATTTACGTTGTTAAGGTAAATTATGAACAGTATTTAACTGAACTACGGCGTAAGGAAATTACTGAGGCGTATTTGTTTTGTTATATAAAGCAATTTACCGCTTACTTAATATTACATAGGACTAGAAAATGCGTTATGTTTTATGTCTGTAAGACTCCTCAAGAGGAAAGGTATTTCACTAACAACCAAGTTCTCAAAATATCATAAAATAGGCGTTAATTAATTCTCATAGAACTATCAATAATGAAACTTTACAGCTGTTACAGAAATATACCTTAAAACAAGATGTTTAGGAATATGTAGTTAACAATAAGTTAAATAATAATAACAATAATATAAATAATTAAAATCATTCCATAGAACAGTGGGACAATTATCTGCTAAGAGCTGCCGTAATATAGTAATAATAAACTAAATTGAAATGCAGTTTTTATTTTTATATTTTGGAGTGAACGTTGCCCATAAAAATATACCAGATTCTGTACACATAGTAATTTAATGAAATTTCTATATTCGCATTCTAGAATATTCTGAGATTGAAGATGTGGTTAATTATTCGACTCAGAACATTGAATCGTTCCAGTATCTCTTGAAAAAGTATGATTGTTGATTATTCCTTTTCGTCACGACATAACGATTCTTTCTATGCCTAAAACTCGTAGTAGTCGAGTGGTTTGACCGGTGGAATGTCAATTTGATGTCCACAGGGATGAAACCCGGCATGTGTCAACGAATTTTTCTGAATTAGGGAAACATAGTAAGGAAACCTGGATCTGAGCATTATTCTTGTGGTACCATCGTATGTGAGAAAATATAGAACTTTCTCGGAGTCTGACATCGCTATTACGTCGTGGGTTGGTATGGTGATTGGACCCATACCTTCCTTTGAGAAAAGTTCTGATAAGATGATGTGTTTGACGGTGATGCCGAATAAACGTCAAAATCTTGGAATAAGAATAACAATTATAATAAGTAATACCGTATTTGTAAAAAATATAAACCTCTCACGGTTCTAAGTGTTTGTTACCTTGCAGAGTCTAAGGCTGTCGAAAACAGCTCTGGGTGAAACAACTGTGGGTCAGGTAGTGAACCTTCTGTCGAACGACGTAAACCGTTTCGATGTTGCTGTTATATTCCTTCACTACCTGTGGATCGGTCCACTGGCCACGGTTATAATTACATACTTCATGTGGCTCGAGATAAGCTGGGCGGCGGTCGTCGGAGTCGGATTTATGCTCGCTTTCATACCATTACAAGGTATATCATACATACTTATTGTTTATTGCCATATACTATACAAAATAAGTAAAATTGAAGGGTTTCTTGTAATGTCACTATAACAGCTTTTTACTAAAATACTGTCCGTTTGTTGTGACTAATCTCCAAAACGGTTGAACCGATTTTGACAGGTCTTTCAATAGCTGATTGCTCATGTTATAAAGAATAACTTTGGGTATTTTTTTTAATAGGGTTCCGCGCACGTGTAATAAACTAAAGGTGCAGTGTCAATTTACTTGTTCCGTGCCAAGATATTTTGACCGACATGTCCTTCATCCTTCAGACCATTTGATATTTTGACAAAAAATAGATGTATTATAATACTTCTTTTTTCGAACTGTCAACGTTAGTGGCCTGACGGGCCTTCACTGTTTCGCCGGACTATATCACGTATTATTATACAATATTACATTACACTCGTATACATAACATGAGATAAGTAATTTTTTCGTTTTCAATAGTTATCAAATCGTGTACCACCGGTGGTACACGTGGCTTACAGATCATGTTTAACGTGTACCACCGGTGGTACACGTGTTTTACAGATCAAGTTTAAAGTGTACCACCGGTGGTGATATCAAATTTAACGTGTTCTACCGGTGGTACATGTGGCACGGAACGTGTTAACTGCGTATGAGTTACAAGGTACAAGTTATTACAAGGTCGGCGATGCATCTGTGATTGCCCTCGTGTCCCAGGTGTCTATTGGGCGGCGGTAATCGCTTGCAATTAGGTGACCGGCATGTTCGTTTGCCTCCAGTCGCATGCAAAAAAACTATGCGCATTTTTTAATTAATTATGCTTAGTATGCGTAGTCGCGTGTAACAACTAGTTTATACTATATCAAATGACGCACATTCGAACCCTATAATAAAACTCAGTTTTCGTTAAAAGAAAATATTGTGATGGAATTATAGAAGGGTTTGCTAATGCTAACATTGCTACCTTACGCTTAATATACTCAAGTTGTTAATTTGTCATAAAATATCTCTAGATGCATTTCAGCAACTATACCTGAGAGTTTCTCTAAGTTTAGCATGGCCTATTCCAAGCTCAAATCGTCATATAACATCAGGCAAGGTTGTGGCCAAATGCTAAATCTTAAAAATGTTCCGTTATTATATCTAAATTGTGATCTAAGGAATCTTCTTTAATAAAATCGAACCCTATAATAAAACTCAGCTTTCGTTAAAAGAAAATATTGTGATGGAATTATAAGGGTTTGCTAATGCTAACATTGCTAACTTCACTCAAGTTGTTAATTTGTCATAAAGTTACTGTAAATTTAATGACGACGCGACTTAACTACCAGAGAAAAGTATATATAAGTAATTACTTGCTAATGTATTCGTTTTTGTATATAGAAGTACATATACAGCTTCTTGATTTTTTAAATACTGAAAAAGCCAACAACTTCATTTCAGTGTAAAAATACAATATAATCTGTTCTATCAAATTCTAATTTACAAGCCAAGAGTTGAACGAAATAAAGTTTTTATTAAATTTTAATTATTCTGCCAGTTGCAAGTTGGTGAATGTTGGTGGTTGGTTATGGTGAAAATTTGTTGCATTACTAGAAAAAAATAAATTTAAAAGTTAGAAGACCAAAAAACATGTAGAAAAACTATTAATCGACTGCCTGGCCAGGCTTTACACAGATGTATTAACAATAAATGAGACTAAATCTTTACAGTAAGGCCATGCAATGGAATAAAATAGCAACTGAACGTCAATCTGTCAATACTATATATTTTTGAGAATCTTCTCACTGTCTTTTGTCTCACTTATTCATTTTTATACAGTATGTATAAAATAAATATTTAACAATCTTATAATACATATAAAAAATGCTATATCATATGAAATGTATATATTAGATAATTACTATAATAGCTAAAAATTATAAAGTTAAATAAAAAGCAAACAAGTTAAAAAAAACAATAAATATACGTACAAAAGAACTGATATCTCTGTTAATAATCCTTTTTCATTTTATTGATTTATAATCTGTATTTATGAGCAAGTAATTAAGACATAAATATAATCTGTA
Organism: Antheraea pernyi; assembly: GCA_015888305.1. NCBI lineage: Eukaryota > Metazoa > Arthropoda > Insecta > Lepidoptera > Saturniidae > Antheraea > Antheraea pernyi. The sequence continues at coordinate 237,479 of MU159222.1, read as the reverse complement.
TATCAGTGTTACAGTAATATAAAATAATGATTTATTGTAAAGGCTTATCTAAAAACAATTGCGTATAGAGAATGCTTTACGTTTTATCCGATAACTTTGATTGCATCCGACGTATGTAAGCAATTCGTTAGTCATACGACTTTATTTGTTCAATAGGCATTCAGTCGTTGCTCTTTAACTAATTGATACCCTTAATTTATCTGTGGTATTTACCGACGAATGTCTTGATACGCTTAGAGTATCGACCTCGTTTTTGTTTATATTATGACTACGATGGTGTAATCTTTGGTAACATTTACAATACACTTGCTATTGCAATTATTTATCGACAAAGTTATTGACTGTCACTGTTTTTGTTTTGTTTACATTTAACGTACTCCTATGTTTAAGTGCATTTACCTCTTATTCTGAGAGGGATACAGATAATAGTTTACGCGAATTTGATAAAGATTACTTGCTAATGTATTCGTTTTTGTATATAGAAGTACATATACAGCTTCTTGATTTTTTAAATACTGAAAAAGCCAACAACTTCATTTCAGTGTAAAAATACAATATAATCTGTTCTATCAAATTCTAATTTACAAGCCAAGAGTTGAACGAAATAAAGTTTTTATTAAATTTTAATTATTCTGCCAGTTGCAAGTTGGTGAATGTTGGTGGTTGGTTATGGTGAAAATTTGTTGCATTACTAGAAAAAAATAAATTTAAAAGTTAGAAGACCAAAAAACATGTAGAAAAACTATTAATCGACTGCCTGGCCAGGCTTTACACAGATGTATTAACAATAAATGAGACTAAATCTTTACAGTAAGGCCATGCAATGGAATAAAATAGCAACTGAACGTCAATCTGTCAATACTATATATTTTTGAGAATCTTCTCACTGTCTTTTGTCTCACTTATTCATTTTTATATGGACATTTTTAACGTGTCTTTTTACTTCACCGTACGATTTTATAACCCTTTGCACACTTAACATTTTAAATAGCTCTGCTCCGGAGCCCTCGATAGCAAAGGCATAAAAACATTTTTTTTAATATCGATCTTGCCCTGAGAATTACAGATATGACAAAAAAATACTTAAAACATGCACTATAACACATTTTTTCAATAACATCGGTGTATAACATACATACAGAGTTCGATAGATGTCTTACATGACTTTCTACTATTTTGAATATAGCGGCTTCCGGATATAGCGACGACATTAAAGTGGTCCATTCAACATCGTTATAACCAAAATCCACTGTAGGTGTATCCGTTCTGTAAGTGATGCGCGTACATACATTCGGCAATTAATTTTTATTATATAGATTAATTATTACAAATTCCATAATATACTTCACATTTTTATATCATAGTAGGCAAACGAACAGGTAGGTCACCTGATATTAAGTGATCACCACCGTCCATAGACACTTGCAACACCAGAGGCACTCACTGACCGAACGAAACGCAATGCAAGCACTGGTACTTCACGTCCGTTTTCTGTGAGAAGGTGGTACTACCCCGGACGAGCCGACACATTCATGCTGAAACCAGTAATAGCTTCAGCGTGGCCGTACCACATATAAAATGGATACACGATACACAAATAAAATTTTCTAAACATTGTCTGTCTGTCTTCGAATATTCTTTATTTGTGTCCTTTGCGATTATTTTTAAACTTTTCTTTATTTTTATTATTAGCCTATCTTGGAAAACGTACATCGGTATTGCGGTTAAAGACTGCACTCAGGACCGATGAGCGAGTGAGGCTGATGAACGAGATCCTCTCGGGTATACAAGTAATCAAGATGTACACGTGGGAGAGACCGTTCGCGGACCTCGTCGTTAAAGCTAGGAAGTGAGTATAAACACGTTTGCAGTTACACAATTTACAGTATTGATTTATTTGTATTAATAATCGTGTTGTGGCCGATATTCGACCATGATTTATTAATTTTGACTTTTAGGAAAAAAAAACGAATATTTTCCAATTTTTTGAACTGAACTTCTTATGGCACTGTATGGAAAAATTGTTGTTATTCGAATATATTTAATTTAGATAACCGGAGGCGCCGCACAATGAAACACCCCATTTCGAGACTGACCATGTTTTTTATTTCTACCGACATTTGTAGTAATATACATGCCATATATATAGATTACTTGCTAATGTATTCGTTTTTGTATATAGAAGAACATCTACAGCTTCTTGATTTTTTAAATACTGAAAAAGCCAACAACTTCATTTCAGTATAAAAATACAATATACTCTGTTCTATCAAATTCTAATACAAGGCAAGAGTTGAACGAAATAAAGTTTTTTTATTTTATTTTAATTAGTCTACCAATTGCAAGTTGGTCTCACGCACGTTATGGTGAAAATTTGTTGCATTACTAGAAAAAAATAAATTTAAAAGTTAAATACTTAAAACTTACTTAAGACAAAAAAATACTTAAAACATGCACTATAACACATTTTTTCAATAACATCGGTGTATAACATACATACAGAGTTCGATAGATGTCTTACATGACTTTCTACTATTTTGAATATAGCGGCTTCCGGATATAGCGACGACATTAAAGTGGTCCATTCAACATCGTTATAACCAAAATCCACTGTAGGTGTATCCGTTCTGTAAGTGATGCGCGTACATACATTCGGCAATTAATTTTTATTATATAGATTAATTATTACAAATTCCATAATATACTTCACATTTTTATATCATAGTAGGCAAACGAACAGGTAGGTCACCTGATATTAAGTGATCACCACCGTCCATAGACACTTGCAACACCAGAGGCACTCACTGACCGAACGAAACGCAATGCAAGCACTGGTACTTCACGTCCGTTTTCTGTGAGAAGGTGGTACTACCCCGGACGAGCCGACACATTCATGCTGAAACCAGTAATAGCTTCAGCGTGGCCGTACCACATATAAAATGGATACACGATACACAAATAAAATTTTCTAAACATTGTCTGTCTGTCTTCGAATATTCTTTATTTGTGTCCTTTGCGATTATTTTTAAACTTTTCTTTATTTTTATTATTAGCCTATCTTGGAAAACGTACATCGGTATTGCGGTTAAAGACTGCACTCAGGACCGATGAGCGAGTGAGGCTGATGAACGAGATCCTCTCGGGTATACAAGTAATCAAGATGTACACGTGGGAGAGACCGTTCGCGGACCTCGTCGTTAAAGCTAGGAAGTGAGTATAAACACGTTTGCAGTTACACAATTTACAGTATTGATTTATTTGTATTAATAATCGTGTTGTGGCCGAAATACTAGCTCGGTTACTAATTATGGTAAAACATTTTCTGGTGAATTTTAGAGTAGGTTCTTTTGAAGTCTGTTTTATTTTTTGATAAAAATTTCTTGCTGAACGGAGAAGATTATCTAAGTGATGCACGTACATACATTCGGCAATTAATTTTTATTATATAGATTAATTATTACAAATTCCATAATATACTTCACATTTTTATATCATAGTAGGCAAACGAACAGGTAGGTCACCTGATATTAAGTGATCACCACCGTCCATAGACACTTGCAACACCAGAGGCACTCACTGACCGAACGAAACGCAATGCAAGCACTGGTACTTCACGTCCGTTTAAACCTCGCCAAGAAAATCATAAAACGTATTCTCGGGAATAACTTAGTCTTTATTTCATTAAAATCGGTCCACTTTATCAAAAGTTATTGTAATTTTAATGAAGACGCGAGGACTTAATACATTCAGAAGGTTCCATTAGTCACTGTTTTTTTACATTAGGTTCCACGTGAAACGGAGTCGCGGGCTCAGTTAGTCTTTAATAAAATTACAAATTGCTTCTAGAGATATCTACGTTCGAACGTAAATGGACGTAATAAATTCTACGAATGACTCATTTTGCCTCAAGTGTGATACGATATTAATATATTAATAACTAGCAGTTACCCGCGAATACGTTTGTGTGGAATTTAGCGAAAGAATCTTGTTATGTAAACCTACTCATGGTTATTGATTGGCAGTCCTTGTTCGGAAGCCATTTTCCTAAAATAAAAGTAGCCTATGTTACTCTTTATAACATTGCCATTGAACGACCCGTAAGTATCGGACTAACTGTTTCAGAATCTTGTTATGTAAACCTACGCATGGTTATTGATTGGCAGTCCTTGTTCGGAAGCCATTTTCCTAAAATAAAAGTAGCCTATGTTACTCTTTATAACATTGCCATTGAACGTCCCGTAAGTATCGGACTAACTGTTTCGGAGATTAGAAGAACTAAGAAACCGACAGAAATATTAAAAATTGTTTTCGTTTTTGTTATAAGTACCGTATATTATCTGATGCTCATTTAGTAAAAAATGTTATTTTGATATTACGAACAGACACACCAAATGTATTTATATATATTATTGAAAATTCGTAAATTAAAATAATATGAAATTTTGCTGAATTTGGGATTTTATAGCACAAATGATTATTAAATTTCAAATAATCATAATAAAAAATGGGTCTTTCTCACCTTCAGTATGTATAAAATAAATATTTAACAATCTTATAATACATATAAAAAATGCTATATCATATGAAATGTATATATTAGATAATTACTATAACAGCTAAAAATTATAAAGTTAAATAAAAAGCAAACAAGTTAAAAAAACAATAAATATACGTACAAAAGAACTGATATTGCTGTTAATAATTCTTTTTTATTTTATGGATTTATAATCTGTATTTATGAGCAAGTAATTAAGACATAAATATAATCTGTATATCAGTGTTACAGTAATATAAAATAATGATTTATTGTAAAGGCTTATCTAAAAACAATTGCGTATAGCGAATGCTTTACGTTTTATCCGATAACTTTGATTGCATCCGACGTATGTAAGCAATTCGTTAGTCATACGACTTTATTTGTTCAATAGGCAGTCAGTCGTTGCTCTTTAACTAATTGATACCCTTAATTTATCTGTGGTATTTACCGACGAATGTCTTGATACGCTTAGAGTATCGACCTCGTTTTTGTTTATATTATGACTACGATGGTGTAATCTTTGGTAACATTTACAATACACTTGCTATTGCAATTATTTATCGACAAAGTTATTGATTGTCACTGTTTTTTTTTTGTTTACATTTAACGTACTCCTATGTTTAAGTGCATTTACCTCTTATTCTGAGAGGAATACATAATAATACATAGGAATAATAGTGTACGCGAATTTGATAAAGATTACTTGCTAATGTATTCGTTTTTGTATATAGAAGAACATCTACAGCTTCTTGATTTTTTAAATACTGAAAAAGCCAACAACTTCATTTCAGTATAAAAATACAATATACTCTGTTCTATCAAATTCTAATACAAGGCAAGAGTTGAACGAAATAAAGTTTTTTTATTTTATTTTAATTAGTCTACCAATTGCAAGTTGGTCTCACGCACGTTATGGTGAAAATTTGTTGCATTACTAGAAAAAAATAAATTTAAAAGTTAAATACTTAAAACTTACTTAAGACAAAAAAATACTTAAAACATGCACTATAACACATTTTTTCAATAACACTGGTGTATAACATACACACAGAGTTCGATAGATGTCTTACATGACTTTCTACTATTTTGAATATAGCGGCTTCCGGATATAGCGACGACATTAAAGTGGTCCATTCAACATCGTTATAACCAAAATCCACTGTAGGTGTATCCGTTCTGTAAGTGATGCGCGTACATACATTCGGCAATTAATTTTTATTATATAGATTAATTATTACAAATTCCATAATATACTTCACATTTTTATATCATAGTAGGCAAACGAACAGGTAGGTCACCTGATATTAAGTGATCACCACCGTCCATAGACACTTGCAACACCAGAGGCACTCACTGACCGAACGAAACGCAATGCAAGCACTGGTACTTCACGTCCGTTTTCTGTGAGAAGGTGGTACTACCCCGGACGAGCCGACACATTCATGCTGAAACCAGTAATAGCTTCAGCGTGGCCCTACCACATATAAAATGGATACACGATACACAAATAAAATTTACTAAACATTGTCTGTCTGTCTTCGAATATTCTTTATTTGTGTCCTATTGAGATTATTTTTAAACTTTTCTTTATTTTTATTATTAGCCTATCTTGGAAAACGTACATCGGTATTGCGGTTAAAGACTGCACTCAGGACCGATGAGCGAGTGAGGCTGATGAACGAGATCCTCTCGGGTATACAAGTAATCAAGATGTACACGTGGGAGAGACCGTTCGCGGACCTCGTCGTTAAAGCTAGGAAGTGAGTATAAACACGTTTGCAGTTACACAATTTACAGTATTGATTTATTTGTATTAATAATCGTGTTGTGGCCGATATTCGACCATGATTTATTCATTATCAATTAAAAAAAAAAAAAGAATATTTTTCAATTTTTTTAACTGAATTTCTTATAGCACGGTACGGAAAAATTGTTGTTGTTTTTGTAATAGTTAAACGTAAGGTATAAGTGTCTCTCTGGTTCTAGTAGTATACAAATATGAATAAATGTATTGTTAAGTTCAGTGTATGAGCATTCTCATACATAATTTACAAATGTATTTATATATATTATTGAAAATTCGTAAATTAAAATAATATGAAATTTTGCTGAATTTGGGATTTTATAGCACAAATGATTATTAAATTTCAAATAATCATAATAAAAAATGGGTCTTTCTCACCTTCAGTATGTATAAAATAAATATTTAACAATCTTATAATACATATAAAAAATGCTATATCATATGAAATGTATATATTAGATAATTACTATAACAGCTAAAAATTATAAAGTTAAATAAAAAGCAAACAAGTTAAAAAAACAATAAATATACGTACAAAAGAACTGATATTGCTGTTAATAATTCTTTTTTATTTTATGGATTTATAATCTGTATTTATGAGCAAGTAATTAAGACATAAATATAATCTGTATATCAGTGTTACAGTAATATAAAATAATGATTTATTGTAAAGGCTTATCTATCTGCCTGCGACTTTGCCCGCGTGGAATTATTACTTTGCATTGGGCTAACACTGCTCTCAAGAGGAAAAACAACCTCGATTTTGAAACATTCTTCATTGGTGCTCCGCTCCTATTAGTCTTAGCGTGATGATATATAGGCTATAACCTTCCTCGATAAATGAGCTATATAATACTGAAAGAATTTTTCAAATCAGCCCAGTAGTTCCTGAAATTACCCCCTACAACGTCACAAACTCACAAACTTTACCTACTTATAATATTACTATTATTATTAATAATACATAGGAATAATAGTGTACGCGAATTTGATAAAGATTACTTGCTAATGTATTCGTTTTTGTATATAGAAGAACATCTACAGCTTCTTGATTTTTTAAATACTGAAAAAGCCAACAACTTCATTTCAGTATAAAAATACAATATACTCTGTTCTATCAAATTCTAATACAAGGCAAGAGTTGAACGAAATAAAGTTTTTTTATTTTATTTTAATTAGTCTACCAATTGCAAGTTGGTCTCACGCACGTTATGGTGAAAATTTGTTGCATTACTAGAAAAAAATAAATTTAAAAGTTAAATACTTAAAACTTACTTAAGACAAAAAAATACTTAAAACATGCACTATAACACATTTTTTCAATAACACTGGTGTATAACATACACACAGAGTTCGATAGATGTCTTACATGACTTTCTACTATTTTGAATATAGCGGCTTCCGGATATAGCGACGACATTAAAGTGGTCCATTCAACATCGTTATAACCAAAATCCACTGTAGGTGTATCCGTTCTGTAAGTGATGCGCGTACATACATTCGGCAATTAATTTTTATTATATAGATTAATTATTACAAATTCCATAATATACTTCACATTTTTATATCATAGTAGGCAAACGAACAGGTAGGTCACCTGATATTAAGTGATCACCACCGTCCATAGACACTTGCAACACCAGAGGCACTCACTGACCGAACGAAACGCAATGCAAGCACTGGTACTTCACGTCGGTTTTCTGTGAGAAGGTGGTACTACCCCGGACGAGCCGACACATTCATGCTGAAACCAGTAATAGCTTCAGCGTGGCCCTACCACATATAAAATGGATACACGATACACAAATAAAATTTACTAAACATTGTCTGTCTGTCTTCGAATATTCTTTATTTGTGTCCTATTGAGATTATTTTTAAACTTTTCTTTATTTTTATCATTAGCCTATCTTGGAAAACGTACATCGGTATTGCGGTTAAAGACTGCACTCAGGACCGATGAGCGAGTGAGGCTGATGAACGAGATCCTCTCGGGTATACAAGTAATCAAGATGTACACGTGGGAGAGACCGTTCGCGGACCTCGTCGTTAAAGCTAGGAAGTGAGTATAAACACGTTTGCAGTTACACAATTTACAGTATTGATTTATTTGTATTAATAATCGTGTTGTGGCCGATATTCGACCATGATTTATTCATTATCAATTAAAAAAAAAAAAAGAATATTTTTCAATTTTTTTAACTGAATTTCTTATAGCACGGTACGGAAAAATTGTTGTTGTTTTTGTAATAGTTAAACGTAAGGTATAAGTGTCTCTCTGGTTCTAGTAGTATACAAATATGAATAAATGTATTGTTAAGTTCAGTGTATGAGCATTCTCATACATAATTTAATATAAGCCAAAGAAGTTTCTCTTCCTCCGCGTGTACACACTGATACACGTAATGTTTTTTTTTTTTAAATAAACTGGTAACACCGAAGCTCTAAAATATTTATTAAATAAAAGAAACAAAGAAAATTGGTTAAGAAATAGAGGATGAAAATGTAATTAACTCTTTTCTCTGCCTATTTGTATACATTAGGGTAAAAAAGCGGGGTGATAAATAAATATTGTATTTTATTACCTAATTGATTTGTATGCCAAATATCCTTAGAATTCGCCAATACGTATTGAAGGACAAACAAACCTACTTTGATATTTCGAATATTTATTATGTTATGTAATACTATCCAATGTCGACATTTGTCTCTTGGATAGGGTAAAATATGCTGGATTGAAATGTTTCATAATTGTGAATATAGGTTTATCCACTACTAGCCTCTGCCTGCGACTTTGCCCGCGTGGAATTATTACTTTGCATTGGGCTAACACTGCTCTCAAGAGGAAAAACAACCTCGATTTTGAAACATTCTTCATTGGTGCTCCGCTCCTATTAGTCTTAGCGTGATGATATATAGGCTATAACCTTCCTCGATAAATGAGCTATATAATACTGAAAGAATTTTTCAAATCAGCCCAGTAGTTCCTGAAATTACCCCCTACAACGTCACAAACTCACAAACTTTACCTACTTATAATATTACTATTATTATTAGTATAGATGTTTATAAAATACTACGAAGGAGGTGGGCGTTTCCGAGTTGCGAGTACACTGGTTCCATTTATATGTTCTACTTTTACGTGTACTATATTATAATAAGGTTGTTAGAGTCGAAAACGGATTTTTTAAATTATACATGATAGATTACTTGCTAATGTATTCGTTTTTGTATATAGAAGAACATCTACAGCTTCTTGATTTTTTAAATACTGAAAAAGCCAACAACTTCATTTCAGTATAAAAATACAATATACTCTGTTCTATCAAATTCTAATACAAGGCAAGAGTTGAACGAAATAAAGTTTTTTTATTTTATTTTAATTAGTCTACCAATTGCAAGTTGGTCTCACGCACGTTATGGTGAAAATTTGTTGCATTACTAGAAAAAAATAAATTTAAAAGTTAAATACTTAAAACTTACTTAAGACAAAAAAATACTTAAAACATGCACTATAACACATTTTTTCAATAACATCGGTGTATAACATACATACAGAGTTCGATAGATGTCTTACATGACTTTCTACTATTTTGAATATAGCGGCTTCCGGATATAGCGACGACATTAAAGTGGTCCATTCAACATCGTTATAACCAAAATCCACTGTAGGTGTATCCGTTCTGTAAGTGATGCACGTACATACATTCGGCAATTAATTTTTATTATATAGATTAATTATTACAAATTCCATAATATACTTCACATTTTTATATCATAGTAGGCAAACGAACAGGTAGGTCACCTGATATTAAGTGATCACCACCGTCCATAGACACTTGCAACACCAGAGGCACTCACTGACCGAACGAAACGCAATGCAAGCACTGGTACTTCACGTCCGTTTTCTGTGAGAAGGTGGTACTACCCCGGACGAGCCGACACATTCATGCTGAAACCAGTAATAGCTTCAGCGTGGCCGTACCACATATAAAATGGATACACGATACACAAATAAAATTTTCTAAACATTGTCTGTCTGTCTTCGAATATTCTTTATTTGTGTCCTTTGCGATTATTTTTAAACTTTTCTTTATTTTTATTATTAGCCTATCTTGGAAAACGTACATCGGTATTGCGGTTAAAGACTGCACTCAGGACCGATGAGCGAGTGAGGCTGATGAACGAGATCCTCTCGGGTATACAAGTAATCAAGATGTACACGTGGGAGAGACCGTTCGCGGACCTCGTCGTTAAAGCTAGGAAGTGAGTATAAACACGTTTGCAGTTACACAATTTACAGTATTGATTTATTTGTATTAATAATCGTGTTGTGGCCGATATTCGACCATGATTTATTAATTTTGACTTTTAGGAAAAAAAAACGAATATTTTCCAATTTTTTGAACTGAACTTCTTATGGCACTGTATGGAAAAATTGTTGTTATTCGAATATATTTAATTTAGATAACCGGAGGCGCCGCACAATGAAACACCCCATTTCGAGACTGACCATGTTTTTTATTTCTACCGACATTTGTAGTAATATACATGCCATATATATATATACCAGTTATTTTTGCAATCGTTAAACGTAAGTGTCTCTCTGGGTCTAGTAGTATACAAATATGTATTAAACAAATATATTAAATAAAATAAATATTAAATAAATATATGTATTGTTAAGTGCTTCGTTTAGTGTATGAGCATTTCCATACATAATTTAATATTAGCCAAAGAAGTTTCTTTTCATCCGAATGTACAAACTGACGTAATGTTTTTTAAAATTGATAACATCAAAGCTTTATCTATTAAATAAAAGAAACAAAGAAAATTGGTTAAGGAATAGAGGATGAAAATGAAGTTTTTATTAAATTTTAATTATTCTGCCAGTTGCAAGTTGGTGAATGTTGGTGGTTGGTTATGGTGAAAATTTGTTGCATTACTAGAAAAAAATAAATTTAAAAGTTAGAAGACCAAAAAACATGTAGAAAAACTATTAATCGACTGCCTGGCCAGGCTTTACACAGATGTATTAACAATAAATGAGACTAAATCTTTACAGTAAGGCCATGCAATGGAATAAAATAGCAACTGAACGTCAATCTGTCAATACTATATATTTTTGAGAATCTTCTCACTGTCTTTTGTCTCACTTATTCATTTTTATATGGACATTTTTAACGTGTCTTTTTACTTCACCGTACGATTTTATAACCCTTTGCACACTTAACATTTTAAATAGCTCTGCTCCGGAGCCCTCGATAGCAAAGGCATAAAAACATTTTTTTTAATATCGATCTTGCCCTGAGAATTACAGATATTATGTATGTTATACACCGATGTTATTGAAAAAATGTGTTATAGTGCATGTTTTAAGTATTTTTTTGTCATATCTGTAATTCTCAGGGCAAGATCGATATTAAAAAAAATGTTTTTACTTCCGGATATAGCGACGACATTAAAGTGGTCCATTCAACATCGTTATAACCAAAATCCACTGTAGGTGTATCCGTTCTGTAAGTGATGCACGTACATACATTCGGCAATTAATTTTTATTATATAGATTAATTATTACAAATTCCATAATATACTTCACATTTTTATATCATAGTAGGCAAACGAACAGGTAGGTCACCTGATATTAAGTGATCACCACCGTCCATAGACACTTGCAACACCAGAGGCACTCACTGACCGAACGAAACGCAATGCAAGCACTGGTACTTCACGTCCGTTTTCTGTGAGAAGGTGGTACTACCCCGGACGAGCCGACACATTCATGCTGAAACCAGTAATAGCTTCAGCGTGGCCGTACCACATATAAAATGGATACACGATACACAAATAAAATTTTCTAAACATTGTCTGTCTGTCTTCGAATATTCTTTATTTGTGTCCTTTGCGATTATTTTTAAACTTTTCTTTATTTTTATTATTAGCCTATCTTGGAAAACGTACATCGGTATTGCGGTTAAAGACTGCACTCAGGACCGATGAGCGAGTGAGGCTGATGAACGAGATCCTCTCGGGTATACAAGTAATCAAGATGTACACGTGGGAGAGACCGTTCGCGGACCTCGTCGTTAAAGCTAGGAAGTGAGTATAAACACGTTTGCAGTTACACAATTTACAGTATTGATTTATTTGTATTAATAATCGTGTTGTGGCCGATATTCGACCATGATTTATTAATTTTGACTTTTAGGAAAAAAAAACGAATATTTTCCAATTTTTTGAACTGAACTTCTTATGGCACTGTATGGAAAAATTGTTGTTATTCGAATATATTTAATTTAGATAACCGGAGGCGCCGCACAATGAAACACCCCATTTCGAGACTGACCATGTTTTTTATTTCTACCGACATTTGTAGTAATATACATGCCATATATATATATACCAGTTATTTTTGCAATCGTTAAACGTAAGTGTCTCTCTGGGTCTAGTAGTATACAAATATGTATTAAACAAATATATTAAATAAAATAAATATTAAATAAATATATGTATTGTTAAGTGCTTCGTTTAGTGTATGAGCATTTCCATACATAATTTAATATTAGCCAAAGAAGTTTCTTTTCATCCGAATGTACAAACTGACGTAATGTTTTTTAAAATTGATAACATCAAAGCTTTATCTATTAAATAAAAGAAACAAAGAAAATTGGTTAAGGAATAGAGGATGAAAATGTAATTAACTCTTTTTTTTCTGCCTATTTGTATATAGTTTCATAATTGTGAATATAGATTTGTCCACTGCTAGCCTCTGCCCGCGACTTCGTCCGCGTGGAATAGTTACTTTTCATTGGGCTAACACTATACAGAGTTCGATAGATGTCTTACATGACTTTCTACTATTTTGAATATAGCGGCTTCCGGATATAGCGACGACATTAAAGTGGTCCATTCAACATCGTTATAACCAAAATCCACTGTAGGTGTATCCGTTCTGTAAGTGATGCGCGTACATACATTCGGCAATTAATTTTTATTATATAGATTAATTATTACAAATTCCATAATATACTTCACATTTTTATATCATAGTAGGCAAACGAACAGGTAGGTCACCTGATATTAAGTGATCACCACCGTCCATAGACACTTGCAACACCAGAGGCACTCACTGACCGAACGAAACGCAATGCAAGCACTGGTACTTCACGTCCGTTTTCTGTGAGAAGGTGGTACTACCCCGGAGGAGCCGACACATTCATGCTGAAACCAGTAATAGCTTCAGCGTGGCCGTACCACATATAAAATGGATACACGATACACAAATAAAATTTTCTAAACATTGTCTGTCTGTCTTCGAATATTCTTTATTTGTGTCCTTTGCGATTATTTTTAAACTTTTCTTTATTTTTATTATTAGCCTAAGAAGTAGTAGAAGTTTTATAGGTGATAGAGCCGCGCTTAAGCTATTACTGATGTCAACATGAATGGGTCGGCTCGCCTGGAGTAGTACGACCTTCTCACAGAAACACCGAAATGTTTCATAAACATACAGTCGAGAAGATGATAATACGTTAAGCCTAACTTAGCTATTAATTTTACCCAATTACAATCTAGTCGCAGCATTTATCCAGTTGACCTTTGATGATATTCAGGATTGTAACACACTATTAGGCTATTAATCACAGTGTTTACGTTAATCACGGATTTACGCTTCGCAGTTCACGGAATAGCTTAGGACAGTCATACTCAACATCGGCTGGCCGCGCGGGTCTTTGTATTTAATTTATCGAACTGACTACGCTATTGACCTGAGAAGGTCTTTACAGCTTCACCGGACTACTAAGGCGCGCGCTTAAGGTACCCAGCCGATTATATTTTTAGGTAACACGCTCAAGGGCGCACGGCACACCTCGGCTTGGGCTGATACGTGAGAAACCCGGTCAGACCTAGCTAAACTATTCTAAGCTATTCATACATGTATTCGTTTGTGATTCATACAATCGACACTGCATGATTCACAAACGCAAACGTGTAAATCGGAAATGTCTTTGTAGTTGCCCCACGCGATTATACTTTATTATCAATTATTTTAAACTTCGTGCCCATCAGAAAAACTATGAGCACGCTGATTAAATTAAATAGATCCCAGGTAATCCGACCGCAATGCGTTCCTTGTTATATAAGGGTTATACCAAGCTTGTTTTATTGGACAACCATTTTTCACTACATTAATACGTTGTTAATTTGAAATTACGTTTTTTTATTTAATAACTAAATATTTGTAGTTTGCCGCCCGCGACACCATGGGGGAAACGTGTTTGTGACCCGTTTAAAAAAAAAAGGTTGAGTACCACTCACTTAGGATCTTTCTAGAGTACGAATCTACACTGAACTATACAAACGAATCAATATTCCTTCTATGTCCCTCTATTGTGTTTCGCCATAGAGTAACAAACCCGCGCGTAGTTAAAGCGGTTTCATAATTCTATGCATAGAACGATTACTTAACATTATTAATGTAATTTATCACAATTATTTATTCCAATAATTCATGACGTTTCATGTAAAAGTATTACAACCGATGTTGAATATTTTCAGTTAAGTTAAATTTATATTATTTATCCATTGTATGAATCTACGTATTACTTATTTATTCAAGTGAGTAATCCGACCGCAATGCGTTCCTTGTTATATAAGGGTTATACCAAGCTTGTTTTATTCGACAAGCATTTTTCACTACATTAATACGTTGTTAATTTGAAATTACGCTTTTTTATTTAATAACTAAATATTTGTGAGTGAAACGTGTTTGTGACTCGTTTAAAAAGAAAAGGTTGAGTACCACTCACTTTGGATCTTTATAGAGTACGAATCACGTTATCAAAATGCGGTATCTGAACTATACAACGAATCAATATTGCTTCTATGTCCCTCTATTGTGTTTCGCCATAGCATAGAGCGATGACGTAACATTATTAATTTTATTTATTCCAATATTTCATGACCTTTCATGTAAAAGTATTACAACCGATGTTGAATATTTTCAGTTAAGTTAAATTTATATATTAAATAAAATAAATATTAAATAAATATATGTATTGTTAAGTGCTTCGTTTAGTGTATGAGCATTTCCATACATAATTTAATATTAGCCAAAGAAGTTTCTTTTCATCCGAATGTACAAACTGACGTAATGTTTTTTAAAATTGATAACATCAAAGCTTTATCTATTAAATAAAAGAAACAAAGAAAATTGGTTAAGGAATAGAGGATGAAAATGTAATTAACTCTTTTTTTTCTGCCTATTTGTATATAGTTTCATAATTGTGAATATAGATTTGTCCACTGCTAGCCTCTGCCCGCGACTTCGTCCGCGTTGAATAGTTACTTTTCATTGGGCTAACACTAACACGCAGCGGCACTATTTGAATAGGAAAACAAAATAAACTTTGAAAATGTTAGCTTTGATACTTACCACATAACTTCAGAATTGGCAGTATGGATTAATTCCTTCGCCTGTTTAAAAAAAATAAAAAATGTATTTTACGAAGAAACTATTAAACTTTACTCCACAATTAGGAAATATATTGTAGCCATATCAATTACAAGAAATATTACAGAATATCTATAAGTAAAAAGTAATACATTCGTATTAGTATAATATCTATTCGATGTTTAAGGAATCGATTTGGGCTCGAATTATAATCATTAATGTTTGTATTTTACGTTTCCGCGGAAATAAAAGTTTCCTCGTTTTAACTCTATTACGTTTGTAAATATCGACTTTTGATGTCGATTATATAATCGATAAGGAACGAGCAATATTCTTTGAAAATGTATTAAATATTGGAAAGTGGATAAATTCGAAATACATTATCGATAATATCGCTTCTTCCGAATTTAGACACGATCGATATTTGAGTTCGATGTTACGAAGAAGTTACAATAGTCGATATTTAACTTCATGCAATAAATTCCTGTACACGAAGTAGATCTTTCTATATATATATATATATATTTTAATAATCCTTTTTATTAATTCTTAAGATTATTTTATTTTCATATTCATCGGTATAAATGTAAGTACTTTTAACTCCTGTCTTTAAGATATTAGTATATAAATACTGAGGCTGTTTAAATCTAA
Organism: Antheraea pernyi; assembly: GCA_015888305.1. Taxonomy (NCBI): domain Eukaryota; kingdom Metazoa; phylum Arthropoda; class Insecta; order Lepidoptera; family Saturniidae; genus Antheraea; species Antheraea pernyi. The sequence goes on along the minus strand of MU159222.1, from coordinate 221,035 downwards.
AATTACTTTGATGTGAAAGAAAAAAAGGATAAGGAAAGGATAAAAAATGTAAAGTGAGTGCCGTTTTGTAGTAAACATGTACTTAATAAAAACCTTTTTAGAGCAGTTTCTTGTCTAATCACTTTGTCAATTTTAATGAAATAATTATTTGTTTTATCATTTGAAATACAGTCAAAACCTGTTATAACCACATCGAAGTGACTATAAGTGAAAACCGATAGTCATAAGCCGGTCGTTACCAGTGATTTTTTCGAGATACAGCATTCAGCCGGGACACTTGTTCTGGGTCAATATAACCCGTATGTTGTTCTAAACCAGTTGTTCTGTGAAAAATCTGAAACCGTGGATACTGGAAAAAAAAACCGAAAACGCTATCGTCGGGAACAGCCTAAAGTTGGCTAGTTTTCTGTTACCTAAAAATGACAATATAGCACGCAAACCATATTTGAAGTATATTTGAAGAACTTCGTTTTTAACCGTAACGGTAGTGCCGCTCAAATCGCCTACCAAAGTTAAAGCCTACAGAAAAATTGTAAGGCTAATAGATCCTGCCAGACTTCGTAATTATTTATAATAATCATAAATATGGAGGTACAACAAAATAAGGAGGGTTGATGTCAAACAGGCGACCGATCGTATAAATGAAGCCAAATCATGCCAAACATGTTGTGCCGACCCTACTTAGGTAGGATAAGGGTAAGAAGAAGAAGAAGTCGTTCTAAACCCGCTATACGCAACCTGCAAGCCACCGGGTTTGTGTAGTTGGCCCACCCGATTATACTTTATTTTCAATTATTTTAAACTTCGTGCCCATCAGAAAAACTATGAGCACGCTGATTAAATTAAATAGATCCCAGGTAATCCGACCGCAATGCGTTCCTTGTTATATAAGGGTTATACCAAGCTTGTTTTATTGGACAACCATTTTTCACTACATTAATACGTTGTTAATTTGAAATTACGTTTTTTTATTTAATAACTAAATATTTGTAGTTTGCCGCCCGCGACACCATGGGGGAAACGTGTTTGTGACCCGTTTAAAAAAAAAAGGTTGAGTACCACTCACTTAGGATCTTTCTAGAGTACGAATCTACACTGAACTATACAAACGAATCAATATTCCTTCTATGTCCCTCTATTGTGTTTCGCCATAGAGTAACAAACCCGCGCGTAGTTAAAGCGGTTTCATAATTCTATGCATAGAACGATTACTTAACATTATTAATGTAATTTATCACATTTATTTATTCCAATAATTCATGACGTTTCATGTAAAAGTATTACAACCGATGTTGAATATTTTCAGTTAAGTTAAATTTATATTATTTATCCATTGTATGAATCTACGTATTACTTATTTATTCAAGTGAAGCGTACATATGTGTGCTAGTCTACTAATAGGGTAATGAACAATGTAGATTCTTGCAATTTTTATAGTAATGTCATCAACAATGCCGAGTGCAGCTCATTAAACATGATATTATTATATAAATATTTGTAGAAAAAAAAGGAAACATGTTGTTGATCATCAGACAGTTATGCAAATAGTAATATAATTACATATAGTGTTTCTTTTATTTTGAATTTAATTTTTTAAGGTACTGACACACTGAGGGTACACTAGTAACTGAACACTATCTGAATTTCGCCTGTGTTATTTATTATGTTAATAATATATTTTATGAATAGAATAATATAAAAAAATAATAATATACTTGCTTAGAAAATTCCTTTAGTTTTTGAAGTTATACTTCTTTTGGCACGTTAGGGAAAAGTGATGAGAGTATTTTTTTACGATGCGCGCACACACCGTCACGAAAATCCGACACCCTGAAGTTAGCTATAGTCAACTTTTTCTATTGTTAGTGTCGTTTTTTCTACAAACGTAGAATAAGGCAAAATATAAAATTTTTGAAAAGATTTTTATTTTGTTTCGTCAAAGAAGTATAACTTCTAACGCGTGTACATAAGTACACACACACTTTTTTATTTGTTGTGCTTATAAAAATTATAGTTTCTTAAAACTTTAATAACTATATTAAACGAAGATATGGTGATATTTTCTTAGATTAGGGCCAAGTATCATGAACTATAAAAAAATTGATCGAAATTTACCAAGTAGTTTTTACTAATTTTACAAAAAAGTAGTTTTTTGTAATGTATCATCATTACATATTATAAAATAAAGTCCTCTGCCACGTCTGTGTCTGTCTGTCTGTTCGCGATAAACAGAATTAATGAACAGATTTTCATGCGGCTTTCACCAGTAGATAGAGTGATTCACGACCAAGATTTAGGTATATAATTTGTCTACGTTTTTTTTCATTATCTGGGCGGGATAGGGCTCGCTATTTCCTCTATAATTTCATTTATATGAATATGTTTTCACATATTACATATGTGTTTTATATATATTATGCTGTCTTTTATTTTATTATATATGTCATTACTACTTAACCCTATACGTCTTCTATCGATTTTAAATGAAGTCTAACAAATTTTATCATTATCCCTTAATCCCTATGTCAATATCATAACTGTACTGATATTAACATTGATAATAACCTGAAAAATCCAGTATACGGATTCAAAATCTCGACAAAATCTGTCTAGTCAATTAAAAGATTAGCCTAGATAAGCAACAGACACTTTATTTGTATACGTAGTTATAAGAATCTGTTTTGTGCACTTCTACGGGCGCCTAGCCTATATATTTTCGTTGTTGCGTTGTACTTAACGCGTAACGAAATTTTTTCCCTATTGTGTTATAAGAAGTTTCATTTAAAAAAAGTACTGTTTAATTTGTTGATTTAACAGTTACTAGCTTCTGCCCGCGACTTCGTTCGAGTGGAATAGTTACTTTGGGCTAACGCTAACACGCAGCGGCATCTCTTAAGAGAAAAAAAAACGATTTTGAAACATTCTTCATTAGTGCTTCGCTCCTATTGGTCTTAGCGTGATGATATATAGCCTTCCTTGATAAATGAGCTATCTAACACAAAATAATTTTTCAAATCGGACCAGTAGTTCCTGAGAGTTAGCGCGTTCACCAACGAACAAATTAACCCTACAGCTTCATAATATTAATATAGATTTATCTCATTCATATTTTATTGATTGTGTTATTAATGCTTTTGTATCTATCCCCAGACATGAAATAAAGCAGATCCGTGCGACATCTTATATCCGAGGTGTACTCACTTCGTTTATAATGTTTACGACACGTATTTGTCTATTTTGTTCGATACTCGCGTACGTGCTCGTCGAAAACGTGATCACAGCGAAACAGGTGTTCGTCATTACAAGCTTCTACAATATCTTAAGGCAAACAATGACCGTCTTCTTTCCTCAGGGTGAGTATAGTGTTTATTCATTTACCAGTATTTATAAGAAGAAATTCTTATTAATATAAGAAGAAAGGAACGCTATTATAAACTAAAGTAACCAAGTCTTTAGCTCGCCAGTGTACAAAACAAAAAGTGCAATAAAGTATTCATTCATTCGTTCAAGTCTTGGTTGACATACATGCTTGAGTTCGTGACGCACACATGCTGGTACGAACTTGATTGAATTATATATGTGTACGAGTGCTCATCCAGTAGTCTAACTTCGACCATAGATAAAATGAGATTCCCAATTTTTTTATGGCAAACGAACGTTTGGGTTACCTGATGTTAAGTGATCACCATTGTCCATAGACACTAACAACACCGTGGGAGTTGGAAGTGTGGTGCCAGCCTGTGTTTGGGGGAATGGAGTGAGTGGGAGAGGAGAGGGGAAGGGGAAGGGAGGCCTCTGGCGCTCTCACTGACCGAACGAAATGCAACAATGCAAGCACTGTTACTTCACGTCGGTTTTCTATAAGAGGCTGGCACTACCGCGGGCGAGCCAACCCATTCAAGCTGAAACCAATAATAGATTCAGCGTGGCTCTACCACTCTTAGAACTCTGATAACATTAAAGTTCGTCTATAGCTACTAAAGAAAAAGGAAAGTAGAAAATTGAATGGCAAACAGACGAGGGAGATGTTCTTAACAGTTCTCCCGCTGCTGATTTATATATATTTATATATACGAGTGCTCGTCTTTTGGCCGAACTTCGACCATAGAGAAAAAAAAAACTTTATTCAATTTTTTTATTGATAACACTAAAGTACGCCAGTAATTGCAAAACAAAAAAAGAATGCATAAACCGGCTGACGTACAGAGGAGTGAGATGTTCTTAACCGTTTCCCTACTGCCTATTTATATATAGATATATATATGAGAATGCTCATAAACTATATACTATACGAAGTCCCGTAGTATAAATACTTATCTATACATGTACTTATTTTTGTATACTACTAGACCCAGACAAACACTTATACATACTTACACACACACAAATACATACCTACCTTACCTTTAACGCGTAACGAAATTTTTTCCCTATTGTGTTATAAGAAGTTTCATTTAAAAAAAGTACTGTTTAATTTGTTGATTTAACAGTTACTAGCTTCTGCCCGCGACTTCGTTCGAGTGGAATAGTTACTTTGGGCTAACGCTAACACGCAGCGGCATCTCTTAAGAGAAACAAAAAACCGATTTTGAAACATTCTTCATTAGTGCTCCGCTCCTATTGGTCTTAGCGTGATGATATATAGCCTTCCTTGATAAATGAGCTATCTAACACAAAAAGAATTTTTCAAATCGGACCAGTAGTTCCTGAGAGTTAGCGCGTTCAACCAACCAAACAAACCCAGCCCTCCAACTTTATAATATTAGTATAGAGATTTATCTTATTCATATTTTATTGATTATGTTATTAATGTTTTTGTATCTTTCCCCAGACATGAAATAAAGCAGATCCGTGCGACATCTTATATCCGAGGTGTGCTCACTTCGTTTATGATGTTTACGACACGTATCTGTCTATTTTGTTCGATACTCGCGTACGTGCTCGTCGAAAACGTGATCACAGCGAAACAGGTGTTCGTCATTACAAGCTTCTACAATATCTTAAGGCAAACAATGACCGTGTTCTTTCCGCAGGGTGAGTATATAGTGTTTATTCATTTACTAGTATTTATAATAGTGTTCCTTTCTTCTTTTATTAAACACTTTTTAAGTTACCCGCTATAGTGGCACTTTATCCGTCATAGTTGTATGTTATGTTATTAGTAAATAGTCGTCTGACATGTGGTTAAAGTCTGAAAGCCTATATCCGTTTATAAACAATACAAATATATTGGAAAAAAAACGACGAATATATTGGGTCAAAGACGCATAATGATCCGTCACAGAGTTTTAAATTTTTCGCCTTTCGTAATCACACTGTGCTTACTCAGTAGCCTCTCGATTTTATTATTATTATTATTATGTCATAAGTGGCAAACGAACATGTGGGTCACCTGCTGTTAAATGATCACCACCGTCCATGGACACTAACAACACCAGAGGAGTCGCAAGTGCGTTGCCACCCTTTGGGGGAAGGGATTAGGGGAGGGAGAGGGAGAGGAGAGAGAAGAGGAGGTGGGCCTCCGGCGCTCTCACTGACCGAACGAAACGTAACAATGCAAGCACTGTTACTTCACGTCGGTTTTCTATGAGAGGGTGGTACTACCCCGGACGAGCCGACCCATTCATGCTGAAACCAGTAATAGCTTCAGCGTGGCTCTACCACCATTCTCGATTTGAAAGCCGGCATGATAACAGTTGTTTTTGCCGTCAGTGTCATCACTTTACCGTGCTACATAAGTACTATAACTATTAAATTTCGATATAAAATTTGTATGTAGTGTTTTATTATAATTGATTTTTTTTAAAGAAAGGAATGTAAGTGTTTATTTATATTAAAACTATAATTGTACATTTAGCGGATTATTAGACACACAGTGTCGGTAAGATTTCAAAGAAAATTATGTTATATTAGAGATCTTTTTAACTGACTATACGCTATTAGCCTGATGGGCTTTCAACTTTACGAGACTAATGGGTCGAGCCCTTAAGGCACTCAGTTGCTTGACAGTAAACTTAAAGACTTTCGCGCACCTGTGCGAAAGTGAGCTAACCTCTGCTTGGGATGATGTTTTGGATGCAACAACAGACAGCAACAGTTTAGTTTGTCCAAATCGACAGACACAAAATACATGCTTGAGTTCGTGAGGCACTCATGCTGGTACGAACTTGGTTAGTTTAGGTTATCCAAATTAACAGATACAAAATACATGCTTGAGTTCGTGAGGCACAGTTGCTGGTACGAACTTGGTTAGCTTAGTTTATCCAAATTAAAAGGTACAAAATACGTGCTTGAGTTCGTGACGCACACATGCTGGTACGAAATTGGTTAGTTTAGTTTATCCAAATTAACAGATACAAAATACGTGCTTGAGTTCGTGAGGCACACATGCTGGTACACATGTGTGCTTCACATATGCGTATATGTGTGAGAGTGTAGATGTGTCGTTAGAGTCTAAACGAATATGTCCATTCATACTCGTATATATAACATTAAATTTACGGCTGTTATGTTATTTAATGAATAAATATACATAAAATAATGTTTTGTATTGTACTAGGTATTGCACAAGTAGCCGAAGCAACGATATCAATTAAACGCCTCCAAAGTTTCATGTTATATGAAGACACGAGCACGTAATATTGAGTTATTCGTCTATTTGTCGTGTACATACTTAATACAAATTTAAAACTTATACGATTTTGCACTGGATGCCGTTGTCGAAACTGGACCAAATTCAAATGGGACCACATGAGAAGTACCAGCTTTCAAATAAAAAAAGAATAATCAAAATCGGTTCACCCAGTCCAAAGTTATGAGGTAACAAACATAAAAAAATAAATAAAAAAAATAAAAAAATACAGTCGAATTGATAACCTCCTCCTTTTTTTGAAGTCGGTTAAAAATCAAAATATCCTTTATTCAAGTTGGGCCCTGAGAAGGCGCTTATAAACATCAAAGCTACCACCCGTTCGGAAAACAGCCCAGTCATCGAAAAGAACCGGCAAGAAACTCGGTATGGTTTAAAATAAATAGAAATTAATAGAGTCCATTTACTTATCTACCATGCCCTCGTACTTAAGTCGTATCATCATTAAAATTATAATAAATTTTGATATAGTGGACCGATTTTAATGAAACCGAGACGAAATGTTACTCAAGCATATGTTTTATGATTTTCTTGGTGAGTAACACGTTTCCTATATTTCACATCATATCTTCTATGTAGGCGAAGATAAAACAATTCAGTTCCTTTTTCTTCTCTGTATGTCAACCGATTTTCTTTCTATTTATATATGACTAGCTGACCCGTGCCCACTTCGTTGGGCGGTAATAGGCATTATCGAGCTACTACTTTTTTTAGAACTAAATCATATATCTCTCCTCGTTAAGGCAGCGTTCGTAAGAAACGTTTTCGTTCTACCATTTTTTTCCTCGACTCCTCAGATATTACCCCTTACAACCTCACAAACTTTACCTCTTGATGATATTAGTATAGATAATATAATTAGTTAATAGCTTCTGCCCGCGACTTCGTACGCGTGGAATGGTTATTTTGGGCTAAGACGCATCGGAAGCTCTAAAAAGGGAAAAATACCCCGATTTTGCAACATTCTTCAATGCTGCTCCGCTCCTATAGGTCTTAGCGTGATGATATATAGCCTATAACCTTCCTCGATAAATGAGCTATATAACACTGAAATAATTTTCCTAATCGGAGCAGTAGTTCCTGAGATTACCCCCTACAACGTCATAAACTCACAAACTTTACCTCTTCATAATATTAGTATAGATATATCATAACACTAAGAAGCGGTGCACCAATGTTTCAAAATCAATGTTTTTTGCCTTTTGTGAGCTTCCGATGCGTGTTTGCGTTAGCCCAAAGTAACTATTTCACGCGGACGAAGTCGCAGGCAGAAACTATTAAATCTATATTCGTCATACCTCACGCTGCTTACGTTTACAAATTTACGATAATTGCACACCTTTTATTTAAAAAAAAAAACAATAATATTGAAGCTTAAAAAAAATATTCGGCCATTTCTGGCTATTTATATAAATATCATGTGTGTCTGATGTAATATGGCAAATTAAAGTTACGTGTGTCGAATTGTTCACGATATAATCGTCGTCATTCGCTGAGGCACGGACTGTTTCCGAGTGTCCACCAATGTTATTGAACTGGTTGAAGTAAAACTTCTTAAACTTTTTTCTTTCTTATAAGAGATAGATTTACGTGTCGTATATTAATTACTGTAGGAGAAAGAGATGTAAGTGGTATATCCACGCTGAAGCTATTACTGGTTTCAGCATGAACGGGTCGGCTCGCCCGGGGTAGTACCACCCTCTCATAGAAAACCAACGTGAAGTAACGGTGCTTGCATTGTTGCGTTTCGTTCGGTCAGTGAGAGCGCCGGAGGCACACCTCCCTCCCCTCTCCCCTCCTTCTACCCTAAGTGGGTATGCCCCCTTCGCCCCCAAACAGGTTGTCAACGCACTTGCGACTCCCCTGGTGTTGCCTGTTCGTTTGCCTCCTATGACATGAAGTGCGCGCACATTTTCTTTCTCTCTTCTTCTCATAGCCAGTACATTAAATATATCTCAGTCAGTAGTTCATTTGCAAGTTTACTAGCGTTACGCGAACGGTGATTCCTTGATTAATTCGTAATTTCATTTCGTTCGTGAACAATGTTATGAATGAATATTATGTTTAATAAATTAAATATTCTACGTTTAAAGTGAATAAAATTATGTATACATACATATAGGTGGAGCTAAAGAAGTTTTACTTCAGTCGTGGTATAATCTAAAGCACAGTCGTTTTTTTTCAAATTTAATGTTGTTACACCACAATAGCTTAGTGTGAATATGTCGTATGTTAGGTAAAACAGGTCTAGCGCCGATAGAGTCTGGCGAAGAAGACGAGCAAGAGCTGATGGCGCGCGTGGAACAGGACGCGCGCGGCGTCCGCCTCAAGAATGCGACAGCGAAATGGATCGCCTCACACTCCGAGAACACTTTGACTGATCTCTCTCTCACCATTAAGCCTGGCAAGTTAGTTCTTCTTACACTACTTATTGTTCGGATCATCATCATCATCAGCCTGTGAGAGACCCATTGCAGGGCCATAGGTATCTTCTTGGAGGAGGATGGACATAATCACCATGCTAGCCCACGACGTATTGGCGATTTGCAATTCTGTGACATCAACAATTCTGTTGTCCCTACATACAGTAGTACTAGAAGAACATTTTTCAGGTTCAGGTTTCCTCACGAAGTTTTCCTTCACCGTCAGCCGAAAGTGTCACCAATTCAATTTAGTAAATTTCCAAAAATTCGTTGGTACATGCCGGGGTTCGAACATGCGGACATCGAAATGATATTCCACCAGTCAAACCACTAGACCACCACAACTATAATTGTTCGGATATTAGGATTTAAACAAAAATGAATATCCATATTAAAAATTATAAATAATCATTATAAAAACAAATAATCACTAGGAAAACATAAATAATCATTAGAAAAATATGAGCAATCATTGAAACTAACATCGTTTTAACTCAAGTCATATAAAGATTATAATTATTTGAAGAAACATTGATTAAAAAGATTTACAACGACAGGAAAGTTAATAAGATAAAAAAATAAAGTAATTTAAGTACATTTCTCATCTTTAAATATTTTCTAGATACTGTGTCATTCAGTAATTTATGATACGGTTCCATTAAAATTTATGTTTCGTATATTGTACTCTGTTGTTATTGGTTTAGCGTATCTGTGAATATTAATTTATGCGTAATTATGAAGTAAAAAAAATAAAAAAAAAAAAAAAATACAGACGAATTGATAACCTCCTCCTTTTTTTGAAGTCGGTTAAAAATATGAAGTGTTATAAGTAATTTAAGTACATTTCTCATCTTACTTGTAATATTTTCATAGATACTGCTTACTTCAGTAATTTATAAAACGGTCCCATTAAAATTTATGTTTCGTATATTGTACTGTGTTGTTATTTGTTTAGTGTATCTGTGAATATTAATTTATGCGTAAAATCCTTTTTTTTTATCGAAATGTAAATCTTATAGACCCTAGATCTTATAGTCTAATAAAGTCGTAATTTTCGTTTGTTTATAAATTCATTCAGTGGAAATTGAATTACTATAGTTTGAAAATATTTTTGTTACTGACTGATTATTATTCAAGACTTAATTAATTACATCATTCCATATTCACTTTATTTCACATTGGGACTATACAAGTCGAGGGTTGAACTGTTTTGAAGATAGTATTGCGGGCGAAGCCACAGCATTTTTGTTATCAGAAGCGTGTATACTTTTATACCCAATCAGTCAAAAATTTTTATTTTGATATTACATACAGACACTTCATTTTTATTATATGTTTAGATTTTTTTTATTAAATACAATAATTATTTAAAAACAAACTCAATATAGTTTTACATCGATAATATTCCACCGATCAACAGATAATAGCATTGTCAAGTTACAGCGGGATTGCATGGAAGGCACAGTGATCCTGTACATTCTAGTAATTGTCTTGAGTTGTTAAATTAATGGAGATAGCTTTATTCTTGTAATTATAAAAATTGCATTTTTGTTATCAGAAGCGTTATTATATTATAATTTTAAGCGAAACATTCACCCATTAATTTTTATAATTATGCAAATGTTAATATCAAGTATGTACTTGTAGTTGTTTATGAACCATTAATTAAATATTATTTACAGGTTAATAGCGATAATAGGACCAGTAGGTGCTGGCAAGTCTTCTCTACTACACGTACTACTTCGTGAACTACCGCTGACATCTGGAAGTGTGCACATTGGAGGAACGGTCTCCTACGCAAGTCAAGAACCATGGCTATTTGCAGGTATCTCATGATGAACTCAATATTCCGTTATATGTAATAATGTAATTTTAGGAGTACATATGAAATGCAAGTAATATTGAAAATTGAGCCTAAAATTGTATAATATTTTTGACCAAGCCTCCGATGTGTAGGTACGTCGCTAATCAAAATACAAATTTAATTAACTCTGAGCGATGTAATAGTTGACACAGAGATATAACTGACTTTGATTATTTAATGTCTAGATAGCGCATCGCCCTGTAATTACTGCAATAAAATCGTATCAATTTCTCGGTGCATGGGCTGTCGTATGCTACTCCCACACCTGCGTGTATCGCGATAGAAGTTTAGTCTATCGTTGTATGTGACTGCATATACTTTTTACGCACATCATAGGAGTTTGGCGAAAGTTATCGGAATAACACAAATGTGGAAACATGTCTTAACCAGAGTATCTTTAGCCTTTAATTTTAGCGTGAAAAGTAGTCGAAGCTTCGTTATGCGGGTATGGGAGTAGTAGCACTTGGACTATTACATTTTATTTGTCCCTGGAAGCGTGCAAACAGATGTCAGCTAATACCATATTTCCCAAATTAATTGGAAAAACTGATCGTATTATAGTTTGTGTTAAGTGGTATAAATTAATATTTAATTTGTAACCATATCCACATGTGTAATTACTGAAAATAATTTAAGTGATACGGCATCATTAATAACAATTATGGTTCTCTTGTCCATATAACTAAACTCGCGGGTAAATTAATATTTATTATCTAGTGTATTCTCGGATCCACAATTAGGAGTATTTATCTAATGCATTTTTATAATAAGTTACTGTGAAATATGTATCAAAATATTTATAAAGAAACAAAGTTTGTTGTGTCGAAGCCCAATTAAAGTCCTTTGAAAAAAGCTGCCGCCACGTAACTTCTCTACAAGTCTTAATAAAATAAATACACATTTGAGATTTTAATCACGATATATGTTATACAGGCAGCGTGCGTCAGAACATACTGTTCGGCCAGCCGATGGACCGACCGCGATACAATGCGGTGGTGCGAAGATGCGCACTCGACAGGGACTTCTCTCTGTTCCCGCACGGAGACAAGACCATAGTCGGAGAGAGAGGCGTCAGTCTCAGTGGAGGTACTTCATTTTACTATTCTCATAATATGTCATGAATTGTAATTACAGTTAATGAATTAAAATTCCAGTTTATGATTTATAATTACAGTTTATGAATTAAAAATTTCTTTAAGTTGGTTCGAGAGGGTTAAAAATTAAATGAAAGAAAAACATTATACACGTTTGTATTTAATTGATAACAATATACGACTCGGCTTAGCGTATAAAGTAATTTCATATGAGAACTTAGATAAAACGCTAAAACCCAAGAAAGTATTTAAAAAATTAATATTTTTATATATTCGGTACTCGTATTTGGTAAATGATTTCTTCAATTTGCAAATTTGACATAATATATGTGAACCTGATGTAAAACGGTAAATTACTCAACAAGGTCAAATGTATTTAATTATTCAATACCAATTTATTTGACTATCAATACGAATGAATAATAATATTCACAACTAATTAATTCATGGATGAGCAATATTTATAGGCATGTTTGTAATTCATCTCTTTCACTTCATAGACACTAGCAACACCAGGTGAGTCGCAAGTGCGTTGCCAACCTGTGTAAGGGGTAGCGGTAGGGAATGGTGGGGAAAAGGGAAAGGGAGGGGGGCCTCCGGCGCTCTCACTAACCGAACGAAACGCAACAATGCAAGCACTGTTACTTCACGTCGGTTTTTTGTGAGGGTGGTAGTACCCCGGGCGAGCCGACACCACCTACAAAATCTCGGCATTGTACGGACACTTGTTTTGGCTGTTTTATTACTAACAACAAACTTCTATGACTCTCAGATAGTTGACGCGTTTTTATCGTATAATATTAATTACGTACTAGTGTTATACAATTTAATAATAATGTTAAGCAATTTTATTGCCCCGCTCTTGAGAAAGGGACCGTTCTAATTTGATATTAGGCATTTTGTCATGCAGTCGGATTACTGACTTACATTGTAAACTTTTTATATAGTCATTTGTTATAAAAAAACTGTCTATAACGTAGAATTTAGTTCAGTTTGGTTGATTTACCGCAAAACCATTTATTTGTTCTCTTCCCTTGCTATAGCGAAAACTCTTTATAACGAAAATAAAATGCCCGGTCTCTTGAAATTCGTTATAAAGACTAGGCGTGATTATAGTAAATACTTTCAAGTAACTTATTTTAGCACCGAGACGTTTTTACGAAGAGCATTAATTATTACATGTATTATTTATTTATTTGGTTTTCAGGTCAACGTGCACGTATTTCTTTAGCTCGATCAGTATATAAACGTGCTGATATATACCTTATGGATGATCCATTATCCGCCGTCGACGCTCATGTAGGACGTCATTTATTCGAATCGTGTGTCGTCGGATATTTGCGGAATACAACGCGGATATTAGTGACGCACCAGCTGCAGTTTCTAAGGGACGTCGATCAGGTAAGATCGGATATTTAAAAAAATACGTGCTATGAAATTTCCTATGTTTATTTATGTACATATATATAAAATGCTAGAGGTTTGTTATTGCGGGCGCATCGCTCAAAAACTATTTTTTTTTACCTGCTCAAAAACTATTTTTACCTTTAACACATTACGTCCTTATCTGAAAAAAAAATCACAGTAACTTCATTTAATATAACGTTTTAAGAATCGACATTTTATAAGGACTTGCCTTCAGCTAAGTGTAAAGTGGGTGAAACGATACGCAAGAGAGAGAAAGTAAATATAGTCGCGGATATCAGTTGTTAATAAATAATCATTAATAGAATATGATGTCTTCATTTGTTATCCAAACCCTAAACATAGTAAATTATCTTATTGGGCTTTACACCCACCTACCTATCTCAAACTTTTTGACCACTCTGAACACAAGCTCCTATAATAATATTTTAGCTACGTTTTCTATTAAATTTTTAAGTATACAATGTATAAGGTTAAACACTGGCAGTATCTCAAATATAATACTTCATAGTCAAATTTAACATATAAAATAATAATATCAAAACAAACATTAGTAAATAACAAAGAGAACCTAAGTTAAAGTTTGTTCTAAGACTTAAAGACAAAAGTATAAACACAATCGTAATAAATCTAGGTGCAATGACCGGTGCCCAAAGCGGTAAGGGGCGACCCGGAGTTAGTGACCTTCGATAATAAAACGGACAATAAACCCTTTTGATATGTTCATACCGTTTCCATGTTCACTTTCAAGTGAAAGTGAAATCACCCGACGGTCATTGACACTGTGCTTTATTTAACATAGATTTTCTAGATAATTCGGTCAAATATAAAGCACCTATTTTTTTAATTGATTTAGGACGAGAATCGAGTGCAGACTATCCTCCATAAATATCGCTACCGTCTAAACTTTCAGCCTGTGTTATGCGTAACTCTGAACATACTGCTATATTCCGAGCGGCCAAAAAGATAGACGAGGCCTATATTAACGTGTGTATGTGTGTATTTGACAGATAATAATATTAAAGAACGGCGCCATAGCGGCTGCCGGTGATTTCTACACGTTGAGCGCTTCGGGCTTGGACTTTGCGACGCTGTTAGCGCGGGACGAACAAGAAGAGGAAAAACCCGATCCCATTGTCACTGTGGATGACGATACCACGCATTTCTCGCAGAGCAGTTTCCGGAAAAGGCAGTTGAGCATACATTCCGTGAGATATTCTATATTTACTTATCATCTATTTGTCTCTAATATCCTTACTGATATATCATTATTACATATTATAAAACAAAAAAACAATGTCCTCTGCCACGTCTGTCTGTCTGTTCGCGATAAACTCAAAAACTACTGAAGAGATTTTCATGTGGTACCAGTAGATATAGTGATTCATGAGGAAGGTTTAGGTATATAATTTATCAAGGTTTTTTTTTTATTATCAGGGCGGAATAACGTCCTCCGTCTCCGCTAATATATTATAAATGCGAAAGTGAGTTTGCTTCTTTATTTGTTACACTTTCGTGCGTTATAAGTAGCGGCACGCTATGATGGCCGTTTTGACACGTTGCAATATTGACGTGAAATATCGATTTATTTTCGACAAAAATGTAAACAAATCCTGCTTTGTGGTAGTTGAGCTTGACAATGATGTCTATGCAAGTACAAAATTGCCAATAAAGTTTTTATTCTATATTTAATCGTTTTGCCGAAAAATTATAAATATGAAAGTTCGATGGAGGACCTCTTAAAATTGAATAAAAGCTGTCCTTTGGACTTTTATATGGTATTTTGGAGTAAAAGCTAAAGTAATAAAAATCGGTTTTTATACGTTTTATATGACGACACATACATCTGAAAATTAATTATAGATATAAGCTATCAGAAATGGACTTATGTAACAAAAAAACACAAATCTCAACACGAAAACTCATATCAACGATTAACTAACTCAAGTGACACAATAAATCATAAAAACCAAAACCACACAATAAATAAATAGAAAAACCATAGGGAAATAGAAATAACAATATAAATTGGAAAGAACACCCGCTATACAATGCTAATACCGACAACATTCCGGAGCGACGAGCGAGAATGTCCTTAGGTGCTTTTTTCTTTCTCGAACTAACTACGCCATTGGCCTAGCAAAGCTTTAAACAGCTTCACCGTACTACGTCCTTAATGCCTTTTTTTTCGAGAATTGACAGTACGCTATTGGTCTAGTAGGGCCTTAACACCTTCACCGTATTACTAAGGCGAGCGCTTAAGGCACTCAGTCGATTTTTATTTTGACAACTAGCTCAAGGGTGCGCGGAACACCACGGAGCTCGACCGACTCGCCTTTTATAGCATTCAGCCAATGTACGAACTGCGGATAACTTCGACCAATGGCGTGTCGGGTCAATAGTACTGACAGTTCTAATACAGTCTCTGCTAACAATATTATTAATGTATAGGTAAGCTCGGTAGACAATCTGACAGCGACATCGCCGCCAGAGGGCACGCGGGAGGAGGCGGAAATGAAATCCGCGGGCGCGGTCTCGGGCCGGGTTTACGGGGCTTACCTCACAGCCAGTGGGAATCCCCTACTCGTTACGCTGATGGCGTTAATCGCTATACTCGCACAACTACTCGGCTCCGGATCCGATTGGTGGACTAGTTTCTGGTAAATATTACATACAGCAACAAGGGTTTCGCTTGTTTTAGTAGGTAGGATGCAAAAAAAAATCTTAAATTAATTGTCTGCCGCAATCCCCATTGTTTATGGCTCTATTCACTTGACATTGGCGAATTTGTGTGCTTACACATGTTGCCATTTCAAAGAAGAAAAAGGAATAGTCGTAAATACTATTATAATTACTATTATTATAATTAATTATAACTTAAAACTATTATAACTAATTATATACACTGCTAATAATGTAAAAACTTAATTCAGTATATGATTGCGTTAAAACTTATTTAATATGCTTAGTTAATGCAATAATTATTTTTTAAACGATATTTGTTGGTTGGGATTATGATCTATCGTACTCTTCGATTAACAATAACTAGATAAAGGATCAAGTACAAAATCGAAGCTAAAAACTGTCCGCGTAAATATATACTTATGTGAAGTTATTTGTTTACAAAGAAAGTGAGAAAAAAAGTTTTAAAACAGTTTTAAGTTCAACCTAATTACAACCATGACACCTAGTAATAAAGTCACAAATGTTCAAAATATTATCTAAAACTTACGATAAAACGAGCAAAGCAATAAATTACTCCCCTCACAAATGA
>MU159222.1:186910-201399 GCA_015888305.1 Antheraea pernyi | reverse complement strand
GAGAAAAAAAGTTTTAAAACAGTTTTAAGTTCAACCTAATTACAACCATGACACCTAGTAATAAAGTCACAAATGTTCAAAATATTATCTAATACTTACGATAAAACGAGCAAAGCAATAAATTACTCCCCTCAGAAATGAAAAGACAACATAAACAACATTTAGTGTGAATTCAACCTTAACACGTAATGAATAAAGTACGTTTTACCGTTATTTTGCGTGTTTGTGTGTGGCGAGGACAAACATTTGTATCACAGGTTTAAAATCGGTAATTTTGTTCAAAATTTGATATTATTTGTTAGTTTAAAGCTTAAAATATAACTTATTCAACATGTATTTATTTACATTGCTTTTTCGGGTATTATTTTTGCATCGTTTTCATCTGTGTTTCAAACAAACTAAACAAAATAAGGGCACACATTTAAAGTGAGCTCTTATTTACCGAGACGTATTTTTCGCGCCGAACCTTTATCTAGTTATTGTTGATCGAAGATCGTACTATATAATATTTATTGTATTATAAATTTATAGGGTGAATTTAGAGGAAGATCATCCGTTGCAAAGCAACCATACTAACAAGCTTCTCGAAGACTCAAACTTTTATAAAGTCGGACTCACTCGTTACGATTGTATTTATATATATACAGGTCAGTTTCTAATTGGATACTTTTTTCATATTACAATGAGATTAATCGTTTTATTGTTACCATGATTTTTCTTTTTGTAACTATGAAGAGGATACATTTTATTACTTCATGAATGTCCCATCGTTAATTTTTAAACAAGTTTAATATTGAAAATTGAACTTTAAAATCTAAAATTAAAACCTATCACTCTCAATTACTAGATTTTAAAAACTTTTAAACTATTAGTATATGTGTATACAGACAAATAAATCTTTGTACCTTTGCTACATATGTCACTAAGTACTTAAGTTATATGCAAAGTCTTAAAGGGGAGCCGATTGTGTTTATGGACTCTCACCACTGGAATCTATGGTTTACCATATTTAGTAATTATGTATAATTGCAGGTATGGTAATCGCTTTAGTTGCAATCTCTTTGCTCCGTTCGTTCATGTTCTTCTTTATGGCAATGCGCGCCTCCACGAGGCTGCACAACAACATGTTCGCGGCGATAACTCGCGCCCCGATGCGTTTCTTCCACTTGAACCCCTCCGGAAGGATCCTCAACAGGTTCTCAAAGGATATGGGCGCAGTCGATGAAGTACTACCCTCCGCGTTGCTTGATGTGCTCCAAGTTAGTATTATCCTACAGTTATCCGTCTGCAATGCTACTCCCAAATCTGCATGTATCACGTGGGAAGACGTTATTGGAAAGACAGGTGTGGCAACGTGTAATGTGTGCCTTAAACGGAATGATTTTTGACGTTATTTGTATCGAGGCAAGTAATCGGCCTTTGTCTTGTAGATATGGAAATAGCAATAAACAATGTATGTCAACAATGTAATGGGCAGATGTTGAAAAAATATCTGATTTAATAAGCTTTTAAATTGATAGTCATTTGGATCATTTAAAAAAATATTGATAGTTTAAACCAGGAAGTTTATCTTCTACTTTCGTCTAAACTAGCATTTCGATCTCCTTAACTGTGTTCTTATAATTGTTATTTAATTTCGTATCAAATAATCGGTAAAATACTATGGTTCAGATACACTAAGCCTGGGGAAGAGACATATATTCATTTCAATACTAGTTCATAGTATGATATGGTAGTGATTATTAAAAAATGGTACTTAATATAAAAAATTATCCTATTAATTTATTTTTACTTAATTGCTTTGATTCATTTTTTGATATAAGGTTATTGTATTGTAATTTCCCAGTAAACAAAAATCAGTTACTAAAAACAAAGTTACGTAAAAAAATAGGGGGATGTTGTTGGCAACCCAATATTAACTTTGATCAAAAGGTGTGTATCCAGTATACATTTGTTTGTATGTCATTTCTCATTCGGTTACCTTTTTCAATTAAAAAAATGAGTGCGTGTAACCGTTACACGCGAGTGAAGTAAAACTATGGCACTACAGATAATAAAGCTTTGATTTAATTTGTTATTTACTTACATTGGAAACAGATGGCAGCACGGTCGCGCGCCCTTAATGACATAATTAAATCTATTGTATGATTTTTATTATTATTCTATTTCATATTTTTTATTTTCAAAAATGTTTTATTGTTATGTTTATAAACTATTTATTGACAATATCAAAAATATTTAAAAACCGGATGGTACCAAAAAGTGAAGCCATATTGCCGTAACGGACTTCCGTTGCATCGTCGTCCAGTTACATCTTAGTCGAGCCTAAAGAAGTTTTACTTCAAAATTATAATTTTTTATTACACTTGCTGCTCTTTATTTTATTTTATTCTTTTCACGCGCAGATACGCCTCCATTTCTCTACATGGTTCGGACCATGATGTAACATTTTTCTATATTAGTTTTGATATATTTTAAGCCTTTATCTTTGAGCCTTTTGTTATCTATATAAACTGAATGATGAGGTCTGTTTGATCGCAGATCGGGTTATCGCTGATCGGTATAGTGGTGGTGGTCGCCGTCGTGAACTACTGGCTGTTGGTGCCGACGTTAGCGATCGGGTTCATATTCTACGGACTGCGCATCTTCTATCTGTCCTCTTCCCGCAGCATCAAACGCCTCGAGGGTGTGAGTGAGTTATCTATGACGCATCAAAGCGGCGTTCTATATATTATTTTGTTTTCAATAAGCATTTATAAGTTTTTTTTTTATTAAAGTGAAACTTCTTATGGCATGATTTTATTTGTTTCGCGTTAAACCTTAAAGGTAAGGTAGCGGTGGTAGGTATGTATCTGTGTGTATGTGTAAGTATGTATGCGTGTCTGTCTGAGACAAGATGTATATAATTTGTAAAAAGTAAAGTTTCCGTACAATGATTTATAAACTATTCACTTACAAAAATTTCTCACTTTACTCTTCATTTACGATATCTGTCTGTTTTTACAGGATATAATATCCAATTCTTTCGTTATATTCTACTCTACATTGTTTAGTTTTGAGAAATATCTTCTATATCATCAAGACAGGGGGTTTTTAAATACGTACTTTCCTCAACAGCTCGTAGTCCTGTGTTCTCTCACCTGAATGCATCGCTTCAAGGCATCACCACAATAAGAGCGTTCGGAGCTCAAGAGGCTCTCATTAGGGAGTTCGACAACCACCAGGATTTACATAGTTCAGCTTGGTAAATATCTTTCTGTTATTTTATATTTTGTTATTTTAAAGATCACTCTTTAAGTTATCACTACTAACTAAATAATGTAATTTCAAATTAATTATTCTGAGCTTTCTACCTATTTCTATCCTTAATTTGAAAACCCCGAGCATTAGGCATAACGGCCACAGAGTATAAGTCCGCGTCAAACTTTTAAACCGCTCTGAAGTAGATGCGCAGAACACAAATTTAGATATCAGAAGGGCGTAGTGAGGTAAAAGGGGAGCAAGTTCGTCCGCGCGCTCTCGAAGTCGTATCTTCATTCTAGAAAATATTTTGAAAGTTGTAATTTGGTTGTTGTACTGCCATATTCTTTTTACTTGGTGTAATAGGCAAATATCTCCTAGAATCATAATTCATTTAAAACGTACTATACTGTACGTATAATAACGTAACAAAGATGGATAAATGTCAATGTTAAATTCTTATGGTAATATTTTGAATTTGTTTTGTATTAACTTCTTGACTGTACTATGCGCAAAGCCGAATTCAAAGATACATTCGGAACGGTAATAACATTTGACGCGGACTGTACCTTATATAAATAGAGGTCGCACTCGTTCTTTCCAATCAGCGCCTCTATAATACAGCGTTCGAAGTAATATCTGTTAGTTATAGATATACCATATCTGTATCAGGACAGACGAGACAAACTTTTCTAAAAATGAGTGAAATGTATTGTATTACCTATTCCTAGACATCTGTAACAATATTTTTTACAAAAATCGAAAAAGTAAAGACACTTTAGATTTACATTCTTATAAGATGACTAACTGTGCCTTTATTTAATATGCAAATGAATGTACCTTCTTTTATAAATATTAATGTTTTTCGCCAGCTAGTTTCGTTGATATTGGACTAATAAGCGGTTGGTTGAAAATGGTTATTTGTCACTAAACTATACTGAAAACTGAAAATACTGAAAATCACTCAACAACGAAGAAACAGAAATACATCAATTTAAATGTTCTTTGCTCTGTCTCACAGTATTCGGACCTACTTGACTTTAATACAATGTTTATTTCAATTTTTCTGTATAAAGGAACTTTATTTAAATTTAGCATACAAGTCGATTTTATCGTGAACTGTATTTTATCGTTGAGTGAAGCATGAAATACTTTGTACATCTTTAAAAGGCCTGGAAACGAACTTGCGACTCTCCTGGTGTTGCTAGTGTCAGCGTCTATGGACGGTGGTGACCACTTACCATCGGGTGACCCGCCTGTTCGTTTGTAATATATATATAAAAAATTGATTTGTATGATGGAACAGGTGGAACTGAAAGAAGCAGTGATGGAACTGCCGGCCGGGCTCAGCTCCCGCATGTCGGAGGGCGGCGGGAACTTCTCGGTGGGGCAGCGGCAGCTCGTGTGCCTCGCGCGCGCCATCGTGCGCCGGAACCGCCTGCTCGTGCTCGACGAGGCCACCGCCAACGTCGACCCACAGTCAGTATTTGCATCTTAGGCCGCAGTGTCATTGTATGTAATATTATAGTCAAATATTAAAACCCGTAGAATATAAAAATATCTTAATAATCTTGAATATGAGTTTGTTTGTTTGCATTACTTTAACGCATTAACTGCTCAACCGATTGTCATGAAGTGTTGTGTACACGTACTCAAGGATTAAAAAAAAAGTCTGTGTACTTATGTATATGGATTAGAAGTTATAGTTCTTTGACGTAACAAAAAAAAATCTTTTAAAATTTTTTATCTTTCGCCTTATTCTACGTTTGTAGAAAAACGACACTAACAATAGAAAAAGTTGACTATAGCTAACTTTAGGGTGTCGGTTTTTCGTGACGGTGTGCGCGCGCATCGTAAAAATTGACTCTCATTTTTCCCTAACGCGCCAAAAGAAGTATGACTTCAAAAATATAGGATTAATTTTATCAAGAATAAAGTACTGTTAATGAGGGATATGTCAAATCTATAATACGCTAGCGAAGTCGCAGACAAAAGCTAGTGTTATATATTGTAAGTTACTCGTGAATTTTATTTATGCATAGTCACAGACACCTAAAATATTTCAGGTATCTCTTCATAGCGAGTTCACGTGCCTTCGGCTTTTGGTTGGACCTGGTGTGTGTTATATACATAGCTATGGTGACATTGAGCTTCCTTGTGTTTGGTCAAGGTAACGTTGTATATTTATTTATTTGTTTAGTGATTTATGTATATTTAATCATGGAACATCAAATTGTATTTCTTTTTTATTGTTTTTTAATGTTTTTTTATATTTCTCTTATTTCTTCACTATCGCGATACGAAATGAATTTGAAATTAAATAACAGTAATGTATAATTTGAAATGCAATTGTTTTACTTCCAAAAACCAATTGTCAGCAGACTGTCATCAAATAGGACCGTACATGAGAGTTAAAACAAAATACAAAAAGGATATAATAAATTGATGACGCAATCTCGCGTATCAGTATCAATAGCAGAAAAAAATTAGTTTGAAACTAAACTTGAAAAAATAATGAATTATGATCAAATTTCGCCTACTAGTATAGTATGAAAATTTGAATGATTTGTTTTTATTACAGAGGAATATGGCGGTAATGTCGGTTTGGCTATAACTCAAGCTATGGGCTTAACTGGCATGTTCCAGTGGGGCATGCGCCAATCAACAGAATTGGAGAACCAAATGACAAGTGTTGAAAGGTATATATGAATTTAATCTTGCGTATTTAACATATAAGGTTATTTATGTTTTATATACATTATAGAATATTTTACTATGCTGGTACATGGGTAAGGTAGCCATTATTATTATTTTTGGCCGAAGTAAATAGTATCAAAATGTCAATATTGATTTCAAGATAAATTTAAACTTTATAACTCTCCTGATTGTTGATATCTGCAAAGTGATTCGCTAGAAGTGATTTAGAAAAAATCATATATACATAACAAGCTTAATTAATAGAAATATAAACTGAAATGATATTTAGGACTCCAAACTTCATGCAAAAATACAGCGTCGGTCATTAACGTAAATTAATATAATTAGTTTTTTTTGCTTTCTTTTGAAAGTTACCTTACGTTTTTGAAAAGTTGCGATGTAATTTTTGTGTTAAAAGTGGCAATTTTGACAGCCTTACCAACATTTTCATTCTATCGTCAAGTATTACCTCGTCACATTAATACAATATATTCTCTACTACAAATTTACTATCATTTAAGGCTATACACAAAGTTATGATTTTTTTTTGTAATTCAGGATACAAGAATACTCTAACATAGAATCCGAGCCTCCCCTTGAATCGGAAGGTGACTCAAAGCCTCCACCAACGTGGCCGGAATCAGGCGCGGTACAGTTCCAGCACGTGTTCCTGTACTATGCGCCCGGAGAGCCGCCCGTACTGAAGGACCTCAACATATTAATAAACCCGAAGGAGAAAGTCGGTATTGTCGGTAGAACCGGCGCCGGCAAGTCTTCACTTATCAATGCCTTATTTAGGTAAGTAATATGACCTCTGGATTAACACGATATACCATGCGACTGTTTGAAGGTTAACACCCTTCAATTGTGGAGTAGTTCAAGGTCACATTTAACATATAAAATAATAACATCAACACAAATACTAATAAACAACAAAGAGAACTTTAGTTAAAGTTTCTTCTAAAACTTTTAGAAGTATGGAAACGATACTTTTAAACGTAAAAAAAATCACATCTAGTTTCAATGAACAAAATTCAAGGGGCGCTTTTCAAGTTTAATTATTACGTAACTGCTTATCGTGGGAACGCCGCACGGTCGAACAAAGGGAAGCGAGCCGCGAGTCGAGGTGCAAGACGCGGCCCGCAGTACGCGACAGGTCGTGATTTGTTTATTACACCAGTTTGGTTTTGCGTAAATCACCTGATGTTGAGTTTATATCAGTTTGCGTTCTTCGAGTTAATTAGGTTAAATATTAAGCACCTATTTTCTTAATTGATTTAGAAAGAGAAGCAAGTAATGAGTAACATGTTAGAGTATTGCAACTATTTAACCAGTCATGTTGTATAATATTTTAGGTTAGCATATATCGAGGGAGAAATCATAATCGACGGGCGGGATACCTCCACTATGGGACTGCACGAGCTCCGCAGTCAAATATCAATAATCCCTCAAGAACCAGTTCTGTTCTCCGGTACTATGCGACACAACCTCGATCCCTTCGATGAATACCCGGATCAGGTTCTATGGAGGGCATTAGAAGAGGTAAGTTATATAAGTTAATAATACACTAATAGCCTGGCCTAATTTCACGCAGTTGTACCAATGAAGAAAATAAAATCAAATGTTCCCTGTACGGACAGATAATGAAATAAAATTAGTCAATCTGTTAATGTTTTTGAAGATTGTCTCTACTGTCAAATGTTTCACTCACCCACTCATTTTTCTAGATCTATATTAGTCTAATAATTATAAAGGTGAAAAGTTTGTTTGCTTGAACGTGCTAATCTCACGAACTACTGGTCCGATCTGAAAAATTCTTCCAGTGTTAGATAGCTCGAGGAAGGCTATAACCTATATGTCATCACGTTAAGACCTATAGAAGTGGAGCACGAATGAAGAATGTTTCAAAATTTGAGTTTTTTTCACCTTTTGAGAGCTTCCACTGCCTACAGTAACTATTCCACGCAGACGAAGCCGTGGGCAGAAGCCTGTATTTAGTGTACTTCAACCAACATTTTCCATACAACTTTTCCAACATTTTCTTTTATACATACATTGTCCTGAAAATTCCAAACATAACTACTATGTGTAGGTACTATATAACGTACCATTACTAGCTACAGCTGGCGACTCCGTCTGCTTTGGTATTCTTATAAATGAATAACCACTATATATTTTTACAATAAAAGTTTAAACAATATGTTTACAAATTGTTTGTTACCTATACGTTAATATGATTTATTTTACTCTGTTAGATTTTGATTAAAATGCATTCAGTAATTTTTACGTGTAAAGCTTAATAAACATTCTCGTTTCTAATATTAGTAAAATTCCATTTTCCATTATATTATAAGAATGCTTTCGATAATTTATTTAATATGCAAATGAATGTACCTTCTTTTATAAATATTAATGTTTTTCGCCAGCTAGTTTCGTTGATATTGGACTAATAAGCGGTTGGTTGAAAATGGTTATTTGTCACTAAACTATACTGAAAACTGAAAATACTGAAAATCACTCAACAACGAAGAAACAGAAATACATCAATTTAAATGTTCTTTGCTCTGTCTCACAGTATTCGGACCTACTTGACTTTAATACAATGTTTATTTCAATTTTTCTGTATAAAGGAACTTTATTTAAATTTAGCATACAAGTCGATTTTATCGTGAACTGTATTTTATCGTTGAGTGAAGCATGAAATACTTTGTACATCTTTAAAAGGCCTGGAAACGAACTTGCGACTCTCCTGGTGTTGCTAGTGTCAGCGTCTATGGACGGTGGTGACCACTTACCATCGGGTGACCCGCCTGTTCGTTTGTAATATATATATAAAAAATTGATTTGTATGATGGAACAGGTGGAACTGAAAGAAGCAGTGATGGAACTGCCGGCCGGGCTCAGCTCCCGCATGTCGGAGGGCGGCGGGAACTTCTCGGTGGGGCAGCGGCAGCTCGTGTGCCTCGCGCGCGCCATCGTGCGCCGGAACCGCCTGCTCGTGCTCGACGAGGCCACCGCCAACGTCGACCCACAGTCAGTATTTCAAACATCTCTTGTTCTTTGTTTTAACGCCATCTATCCACACATTATCGTACTACGTTATTTTTAAAATGTTTGATGATTTTATTTGCAAACTTATTTTGATCATCGATACATATAAAAAGAACGTAAATGTAACGGGCCCGTACTTTTAGATTTATGTACAAAAAAATGTCGCAGGTGTCTAGGAATAAATATTATAATAAAATAAATACACTTAAATCAATTTTAGAAATGTCTGTCTTTCTGTTCGTATAAACACGCGTCACTGCTAATATACAGAATTCATGATAAAACCTCTCCAAGAAAATCATAAAGCATATCTTTGAATAACATTTAGTCTTTGTTTTATTAAAATCGGTTCCCTCTATAAAAAGTTATTGTAATTTTAATAACGACCCGACTTTAGTACGAGAGAAAAGTAGCGAGTAATTAGACTTAATACATTCAAATGACAGTCAACGAACCTAACTTGATATTATTATGTAGGCATGATTTTTTTTTCAGGGTAATTGTTTAACTACTACTAAATTACTGCCTATAAATAGTGATTATCAGTATGTCACGATGTAATGAATGTACATCAAATCAAGGTATAAAACCAGAGTGAAGGCTCACCTTTGTACGGTAATAGCGAGTTGACGGACATACACATTCGGTGGAACTCCATATGCCATAGTGTAATTCTACTATAGTAATAGGTTTTTGTGAACATTTAACACATGTAGATACTAAAAATTTGTGTATTGATTGGTTATTTAATATAACATAAAATGTATGTCCTCTATACAGAAAACCATATATACCTTAGTCTTGCCATAAATACTGAAACAAAGAAAAAAAAATTCTATTGCAAATAATATTTATTATTTTTAAAGTGTGTTAGTTTAATACATAAATGTAAAACAATTTCAAATGTCAAAAGCTTATTCTCCATTAGCTGCAATACAGTCCTTTAAACGTTGAGGCCCGTTATCAATAGAAGCATGCACTCCTTCCATGGGAAAATTCTTCACTGCTAATCGTACAGATCGTTTTAGGGACTCCAAATCATCATGGCGTTTAGAGCAAGCCATACTCTCTAAAACTGACCATAAATCATAATCCAGTGAATTAAGATCGGGACTAGACGACGACCAGTCTTCAGTTCTGATGAAGTTCGAAACGTTTGTTTCCAACCAAGACTGCGTAGACCGAGCTTTATGACCCGGCGCCGAGTCTTGCTGGAAGGACTATTCTTGGTTATTGAACGTGGTGTTGTTAAGGGGCTCCACTACCTACTCAAGAATGGTATCTTGATACACTTGTGCTGATGTTTTGATACCTTTCTCACAAAAGTATGGCTCACTCACTCCTTCATAGCTAATACCCCACTAAACCATCACTGAAATCGGATAGTGCCCACGTTGCACTCTGTCGACTAATTGGGAAGCTTCCTTAGAGCTTTGAGCATAAATACGGTCATTTTGTTAGTTAAAATGTTGCTCAATTATAAAAAAAATTCTCAGCCGTAAACAAAATTTTTTTTTACCTCCCTTTGCATACCTCTTCAGTAGTTGTTTCGATTTTACCACTCTATTCTTTTTTAAATTATCAATTAAGAAATGACCAGTACGTTCCTTATAGGCTGCAAGTCCTAAGTCATCTTATAAAATACGTGACATGGTTCTAGGTCCTATCTTCATCTCCCGAGATAAAATCTTTTGCTTTCGTACATGATTTCTTCGAATTCTTTCCCTTACTGCTTTGACCACCTTTTTCGTAAGAACACTACGTGGATGGCCAGTTCTTTTTCTGTAAGGGTCAAAAGAGGTCTCATTGTACCCATTAATAGCCCGGTACACACATTACATTTTACTAATACCAAGCGTATGAAGAGTTTTAAATATTGCATTTGTCTCCATACCTACTATATGTAATGCAATCGCAGCGATTCGGTTCTCTTTATCACCTCACTCCATTCTAATATCGCAAAATATTATACAATGTATTGGCGCCAAAATGAGAACTCAATGAATAATCACATAAAAATGACAGATTCCAAATTCAATCGTAATATTTTGTTTATTTTTAATTGTAACAGTATTTATGGCTAGACTAAGTATAATATTCTTATTATATATTAGACTTTATTTTTACGTTTTATGTGTTCAAAGGTTTTTAATTATCGATGTATTCATCGTACGGTGCAATCAGCAAATTTGTTTCTTATCGTAATTTGTATTAAGGCATCAGTTCTGGAGATGAATACATCGATAATTAAAAACCTTTGAACACATAAAACGTAAAAATAAAGTCTAAGACGAATGATTCCCAGAAGACGTGTGTTTTCTGTGGTATACTGGTTTTGAATGATACTCATGGGGAAACATGAATCAGATTCCTCACGTGTAGGTCCTGGGCACATAAAAATTGCACTGCTTGGGCCAGAGTCTGATACCTGAATTTGTGATTTTTGCAAATAATTCGTGTTTCTTTCTATATTATACCAAAGTTTTAAAAGAGTCTCATATAAGTTGAGTTTAATTTTTGATCGTATCCATAGTATTCCATATTTGGGGTACCTATTCCATATTTAGGTCATCATCATTCATTATTTAATTTTTGAAATAAAAGAATAAATTCTATGGCAAAAATATTCATTACATTTACAAAGAAGCCCGCGATGATGGGAAATTTATAAAATTTGACAAGACTAAGTTTGGATGCAGATTTCACGTATACTTACAAATTCTTATAAAACAAACAACTAAATTGGACCCGATTGGTGATGCTGCATACGGATGCTAGGCTTATTTTAAAAGATTTCTCAAATACCAACTGGCTTCCTGAATAATTTAGATTCACAATTAAGAACTGCAGGTGTCGCTGTAATCGGGTATTAGGTGTTTTATGATTATTTGCGTTTTAAAATATAATTTAAACCGGTAGTAACCTACTTGATGCAGACCAAGTTGCACGGGTCAGCTAGTAAAATTATAGTTAGTTCTTTAAATTAGTTCGTTCTTTAACTTGTAAATTATATTTATTCCTGTTTTTAATTTTCATATTATATAAAATGTAACTATTTTATCGAAAACACTGAATTAATAGTAATCAACAACACAGCAACTACAATACCTATAATATCCGTTAAGTATATTTAAATATATTGTGTTACTTTTGTTACTCTGTTTAAAAATACTAGTGGGCGCTCAGTGGTGGACATTCAACCACAGTTCATTAACTTTTTAAAGGGATAAATATTATAATAATAGTTGTATGTTATAATTTCATTGTTGAATGTAGAATGAAAAAGGGTAATTGGAACGTAAAAGTAAAATAATACATACAGTCGAGCATAGCAACCTTTTTCACAACCTTTTTTAAAGTCCTTTATTGACAGATGTCAAAATGTCTTTTTTATTTACATGTGTGTACATGTTGTATAAAATTGAAGCAGTAGTGTGAGTAATGCATATTTTAATTATTTTAATGTATTTCTAATGCATTTTATATAAAATAAATAGCTTTCTGCACTTCTCCTCCATATAAACTTTAACTATGCCAAGTTTCACGTTCAGCCGTTCACGCAATTCCTTTAATAAGGGGTACAAAGTTTAGGCTTCACGTATTAATATATATGACGATGATATACAAATATGTTAACTATAATATTTTATTATATCAGATAGTTTTTGCTTTTATAACATTTATGATGCATTTCAAATTTGTATGCCTATAACTATATTTATAATACGGCTCGGATCTGGAGGGGTGCAAACCGAGACAGCGGCCCCTGGCATCAGTTTCAGTGGGCGTCAAAATCATATGCCGATTTGAAATCTGCCGTGTCAACGGTTGATGTCTTTTTACTGACTCTATTTTATCCCGTTTATATCATTTCTTGACATACAAATGAAAAGGTTATTAGGCAATAAATAATAAAGAGTACACCATTTTTGAAGGGTTCTTATTATCCCGTTTACGAAAAATGACAACCATTATATATTTATGTGCTTTTTTAATTAATTTATTTTTAACTCTGGAAAGATGGGCGATCCGAAAAAATCGTAGATACAGGTTTGTTACAATATATTTGTAATTTAGAGCAAGTCACGAGCGCAAATGCCTCCAGGTGAATACTCAAATCATGTGGCAAAGATGTAAAGACCTTGATGATGGTGATCCTCCTTGCACCCATTTTCATAAATTGTAACTTAAATTATTAATCTTCATATAAAAGACAATCATAGAGACCTGCCGTTGTTCGCGCATCGCGCAAAAACTATTGGATAAATTTCGTTCATTTTTTTGTTTTTCTTCTTAGACACTTAATCGTTATCTAAGAAAATATCACGATATCGTCATTTAATACAGTTATTAAAATTCTAAGAAACTGCAATTTTTATAAACATTACCCATTCAGTGATCTGTGATTTGGGGCAAATGGTGTGTAACGCATGCGTAAGAGAGGCGAAATAAATAGATAACAATGTTTACAAACAAATTTTGTAAGTAGAATTTATTTTTGCTATCAATTTTTGCATGACTATGTTTATTTTTGAGATAGTAACAATGAAGTATACAGACGAAGTACTGGATATAAGCAAGTTTTAAATTAAAAAAAAAAAATTAAAACATAGGCTTTTACGTCTTTTATACGGCTGTTTGCTGGAGGCAAGAGTACAAATTTCTCAAGAGTACAAGTCATAAAGCTTTTACTACTCGAGTGACAGAACTACCAAGTCATTTTCCAAAAAAAAACATATTCTCACGGATAACACCTATGTAGATAATCTCGTTCAAATCGTTTGGGTTTCCAAGAAACCGTTTACTTATACTAGTGGTCGTCCGGTAGCTAGGTTGGTACCAAATTTAATAAAAAAAATAAGTTTAAATATAAAATAATTTGTAGACATTTGTACCACTTTTATTTTTTCTTTTACCCAAAAACCCAAAAAACTTAGAGGAATTAAAAAACACAGTAAACACAAAAAAAATACAGTAGTCTTATTTCAAAACAAACCAAAAATCTATACATGAAGTTTGGCGTGCAAACATATGAACTTGCAGGTAACAATTAGAATTTCTGCAAAAATTCAGAAATAAAGAAAATATTGGAACTCGAAAATTTCCAAGAAAAATCATGGATTTAAAATATTTCAAAATTTTTCATATTGCTTAGTACTCACTATCATCATACCCACATCGTCGTGTAATCGTTTATACCTACAGAAAACACTTTCAGTTATAAGAAAATCTCAAAAGGAAAGAAAATAACGGCATTGAAAAACTTCATACAAAGTGCTGAACTAGCTTGATCAACAAACAGGAGAAAAAGGTACTGAACTGAACTTCGGTCATCTATGGATATATAGATATACTAGCCGACCCGTGCCCACTTCGTTGGGCGGTAATACGTAAGCGTGGAATGGTTATTTTGCGCTAAAACGCAGCGGAAGCTCTGAAAAGGAAAAAAATACCCCCATTTTGCAACATTCTTCATTGCTGCTCCGCTCCTATGTGTCTTA
>MU159222.1:166045-181061 GCA_015888305.1 Antheraea pernyi | reverse complement strand
TTATTCAACATGTATTTAGCGAAAGTAAGATAATCCGGCCGTTAAATTGCTTTTTCGGGTATTATTTTTACATCTTTTGAATACACTGCGGCATGTGAAACGGGCTTACATTGGCTGTGTTTCAAACAAACTAAACAAAATAAGGGCACACATTTCAAGTGAGCTCTTATTTACCGAGACGTATTTTTCGCGCCGACCCTTTATCTAGTTATTGTTGATCGAAGATCGAACTATATAATATTTATTGTATTATAAATTTATAGGGTGAATTTAGAGGAAGATCATCCATTGCAAAGCAACCATACTAACAAGCTTCTCGAAGATTCAAACTTTTATAAAGTCGGACTCACTCGCTACGATTGTATTTATATATATACAGGTCAGTTTCTAATTGTATACTTTTTTCATATTACAATGAGATTAATCGTTTTATTGTTACCATGATTTTTCTTTTTGTAACTACGAAGAGGATACATTTTATTACTTCATGAATATCCTAGCGTTAATTTTCCACAAATTTAGTATTGAAATTTGAACTTTAAAATCTAAAATTAAAACCTATCGCTCTCAATTATTCATTTTTTAAATCTTTTAAAATATAAGTTCTGTTGTGCATACAGAAAAAACATCTGGATTTTCCGTATCAAGGTTGACATATCTCAAAAGGACTCAACTTTGAGTGTGATTTTTAAATTTGAGAATGTCGGCTGTAATTCTCTATGTTTGACTTTTTAAAATGTTCACACTTGGCCAGTACACGAAAGTGAGTTTTATCGTTTTTACAGAAAAGTAAATTCTACTAATAAATATTATATTCAACTCAAAATTGAGTCCTACGTGTACGTAATTATGCCTTAGACGGAATGGGAATTCTAAATTGAAGCCGATCCGGTTATATGGACTCTTTGCTACTGGGATCTACGGTTTACCATATTTAGTAATTATGTATAATTTCAGGTATGGTGATCGCTTTAGTTGCGATATCTTTGCTCCGTTCGTTCATGTTCTTCTTTATGGCGATGCGCGCCTCCACGAGGCTGCACAACAACATGTTCGCGGCGATAACTCGCGCCCCGATGCGTTTCTTCCACTTGAACCCCTCCGGAAGGATCCTCAACAGGTTCTCAAAGGATATGGGCGCAGTCGATGAAGTACTACCCTCCGCGTTGCTTGATGTGCTCCAAGTTAGTATCATCCTACAGTTATCAGTTTGCAATGCTACTCTCATACCTGCGTATATCACCACGACTTTTTTGTCTATGGTCATTACAAAATGCAGACGTGGGAAGACGCTATTGGAAAGACAGGTGTGGCAACGTGTAATGTGTGCCTTAAACGGAATGATTTTTGACGTTATTTGTATCGAGGCAAGTAATCGGCCTTTGTCTTGTAGATATGGAAATAGCAATAAACAATGTATCGTAACAATGTAATGGGCAGATGTTGAAAAAATATCTGATTTAATAAGCTTTTAAATTGATAGTCATTTGGATCATTTAAAAAAATATTGATAGTTTAAACCAGGAAGTTTATCTTCTACTTTCGTCTAAACTAGCATTTCGATCTCCTTAACTGTGTTCTTATAATTGTTATTTAATTTCGTATCAAATAATCGGTAAAATACTATGGTTCAGATACACTAAGCCTGGGGAAGAGACATATATTCATTTCAATACTAGTTCATAGTATGATATGGTAGTGATTATTAAAAAATGGTAATATAAAAAATTATCCTATTAATTTATTTTTACTTAATTGCTTTGATTCGTTTTTTGATATAAGGTTATTGTATTGTAATTTCCCAGTAAACAAAAATCAGTTACTAAAAACAAAACAAAGTTACGTAAAAAAATAGCGGGATGTTGTTGGCAACCCAATATTAACTTTGATCAAAAGGTGTGTATCCAGTATACATTTTTTTGTATGTCATTTCTCATTCTGTTACCTTTTTCAATTAAAAAAATGAGTGCGTGTAACCGTTACACGCGAGTGAAGTAAAACTATGGCTCTACAGATAACGAAGTTTTGATTTAATTTGTTATTTACTTACATTGAAATCAGATGGCAGCACGGTCGCGCGCCCTTAATTACATAATTAATTCTATTGTATGATTTTTATTATTATTCTATTTAATATTTTTTATTTTCAAAAATGTTTGATTGTTATGTTTATAAACTATTTATTGACAATATCAAAAATATTTAAAAACCGGATGGTACCAAAAAGTGAAGCCATATTGCCGTAACGGACTTCCGTTGCATCGTCGTCCAGTTACATCTTAGTCGAGCCTAAAGAAGTTTTACTTCAAAATTATAATTTTTTATTACACTTGCTGCTCTTTATTTTATTTTATTCTTTTCACGCGCAGATACGCCTCCATTTCTCTACATGGTTCGGACCATGATGTAACATTTTTCTATATTAGTTTTGATATATTTTAAGCCTTTATCTTTGAGCCCTTTGTTATCTATATAAACTGAATGATGAGGTCTGTTTGATCGCAGATCGGGTTATCGCTGATCGGTATAGTGGTGGTGGTCGCCGTCGTGAACTACTGGCTGTTGGTGCCGACGTTAGCGATCGGGTTCATATTCTACGGACTGCGCATCTTCTATCTGTCCTCTTCCCGCAGCATCAAACGCCTCGAGGGTGTGAGTGAGTTATCTATGACGCATCAAAGCGACGTTCTATATATTATTTTGTTTTCAATAAGCATTTATAAGTTTTTTTTTATTAAAGTGAATCTTCTTATGGCATGATAGGGATTTTTTTTTGTTTCGCGTTAAACCTTAAAGGTAAGGTAGAGGTGGTAGGTATTTATCTGTGTGTATGTGTAAGTATGTATGCGTGTCTGGCTGAGACAAGATGTATATAATTTGTAAAAAGTAAATTTTCCGTACAATGATTTATAAACTCTTCACTTACAAAAATTTCATACTTTACTCTTCATTTACGATATCTGTCTGTTTACAGGATATAATATCCAATTCTTCTTCTACTTTACATTGTTTAGTTTTGAGAAATATGTTCTGTAGCATCAAGACCGGGTGTTTTTAAATATGTACTTTCCTCAACAGCTCGTAGTCCTGTGTTCTCTCACCTGAATGCATCGCTTCAAGGCATCACCACAATAAGAGCGTTCGGAGCTCAAGAGGCTCTCATTAGGGAGTTCGACAACCACCAGGATTTACATAGTTCAGCTTGGTAAATATCTTTCTGTTATTTTATATTTTGTTATTTTAAAGATCACTCTTTAAGTTATCACTACTAACTAAATAATGTAATTTCAAATTAATTATTCTGAGCTTTCTACCTATTTCTATCCTTAATTTTAAAACCTGCCCCGAGCATTAGGCATAACGGCCACAGAGTATAAGTCCGCGTCAAACTTTTAAACCGCTCTGAAGTAGATGCGCAGAACACAAATTTAGATATCAGAAGGGCGTAGTGAGGTAAAAGGGGAGCAAGTTCGTCCGCGCGCTCTCGAAGTCGTATCTTCATTCTAGAAAATATTTTGAAAGTTGTAATTTGGTTGTTGTACTGCCATATTCTTTTTACTTGGTGTAATAGGCAAATATCTCCTAGAATCATAATTCATTTAAAACGTACTATACTGTACGTATAATAACGTAACAAAGATGGATAAATGTCAATGTTAAATTCTTATGGTAATATTTTGAATTTGTTTTGTATTAACTTCTTGACTGTACTATGCGCAAAGCCGAATTCAAAGATACATTCGGAACGGTCATAACATTTGACGCGGACTGTACCTTATATAAATAGAGGTCGCACTCGTTCTTTCCAATCAGCGCCTCTATAATACAGCGTTCGAAGTAATATCTGTTAGTTATAGATATACCATATCTGTATCAGTACATGTAACGCTATGTATGTATGCATAACGCGGTACTGCGTCACTCGTATACAAGCTTTTAATATTTTTTATTTATAATTAATATATTCATCGAAAGGCAAATCAAAAGCCAAGTGTGTGCAGTAGTCAATGTTTATAAGTAGATCTGGAGATAAATAAAATGGTTTTTGAGAGGCAAGAAAATTCAACGGATCACTTTGACATAACAGAAAAGTAAACTAAATGAATGAAAACAAATATTTGAAATTTGTCAGTTTGAAATGTCAAAATTAATTGTTGTCCACCATTTTATTTTATCAGACTCACCAACAAAATTACATAACAGTGCCATCTACACAGCGGATTTATAATCAAAAATACACTAGCCTTTTCCATACAAATCCGATAATGAGAAGTGAAAATAGCGTGATAACGGCTACTTATGTTGCTGTTGGGTAATTTGCTGTTTTGTAACGTATTGTAATTTATTACAATTGTATAATAATAATAATGTTCGTTGTTAGTATCGTGACTTTGTCACCAACATGACTCGCTCTCTCTTTTTCACCAATTGGTGGCTACCTACATAGTGCTTGCTTGAACGCACAGAGAACACACCGTCTTACAATTTTCAATGTGTCATTTCATTATTCATTGCGTATGAATAATGCATTACATAATTATTTTTTGTAATAATTACTACTTTCAATACCCATAAATAAGTACCTATAGATATGTTCTAATAATTATATTTGTGAGCTCATCTCTATATAGGCTTAGCATATTAGCATCTTAGGCCGCAGTGTCATTGTATGTAATATTATAGTCAAATATTAAAACCCGTAGAATATAAAAATATCTTAATTGTTTGTTTGCATTACTTTAACGCATTAACTGCTCAACCGATTGTCATGAAGTGTTGTGTACACGTACTCAAGGATTAAAAAAAAAGTCTGTGTACTTATGTATATGGATTAGAAGTTATAGTTCTTTGACGTAACAAAAAAAAATCTTTTAAAATTTTTTATCTTTCGCCTTATTCTACGTTTGTAGAAAAACGACACTAACAATAGAAAAAGTTGACTATAGCTAACTTTAGGGTGTCGGTTTTTCGTGACGGTGTGCGCGCGCATCGTAAAAATTGACTCTCATTTTTCCCTAACGCGCCAAAAGAAGTATGACTTCAAAAATATAGGATTAATTTTATCAAGAATAAAGTACTGTTAATGAGGGATATGTCAAATCTATAATACGCTAGCGAAATCGCAGACAAAAGCTAGTGTTATATATTGTAAGTTACTCGTGAATTTTATTTATGCATAGTCACAGACACCTAAAATATTTCAGGTATCTCTTCATAGCGAGTTCACGTGCCTTCGGCTTTTGGTTGGACCTGGTGTGTGTTATATACATAGCTATGGTGACATTAAGCTTCCTTGTGTTTGGTCAAGGTAACGTATATTTATTTATTTGTTTAGTGATTTATGTATATTTAACTAGCCGACCCGTGCCCACTTCGTTGGGCGGTAATACGTAAGCGTGGAATGGTTATTTTGCGCTAAAACGCAGCGGAAGCTCTGAAAAGGAAAAAAATACCTCAATTTTGCAACATTCTTCATTGCTGCTCCGCTCCTATGTGTCTTGGCGTAATGATATATAGCCTATAACCTTCCCTGATAAATGAGCTATATAACACTGAAAGAATTATCCAAATCGGACCGGTAGTTCCTGAGATTACCCCTTACAACGTCACAAACTCACAAATTCACAAACTCTACCTCTTTATAATATTAGTATAGATAATGGAACATCAAATTGTATTTCTTTGTTTATTATTTGTAATGTTTCTTATTTTTCTCTTATTTCTTCATTATCACTATACGAAATGAATTTGAAATGAAATAACAGTAATGTATAATTTGAAATGCAATTGTTTTACTTCCAAAAACCAATTGTCAGCAGACTGTCATCAAATAGGACCGTACATACGATAAGATGTACAAAAGCTAGTGTTATATATTGTAAGTTACTCGTGAATTTTATTTATGCATAGTCACAGACACCTAAAATATTTCAGGTATCTCTTCATAGCGAGTTCACGTGCCTTCGGCTTTTGGTTGGACCTGGTGTGTGTTATATACATAGCTATGGTGACATTGAGCTTCCTTGTGTTTGGTCAAGGTAACGTTGTATATTTATTTATTTGTTTAGTGATTTATGTATATTTAATCATGGAACATCAAATTGTATTTCTTTTTTATTGTTTTTTAATGTTTTTTTATATTTCTCTTATTTCTTCACTATCGCGATACGAAATGAATTTGAAATTAAATAACAGTAATGTATAATTTGAAATGCAATTGTTTTACTTCCAAAAACCAATTGTCAGCAGACTGTCATCAAATAGGACCGTACATGAGAGTTAAAACAAAATACAAAAAGGATATAATAAATTGATGACGCAATCTCGCGTATCAGTATCAATAGCAGAAAAAAATTAGTTTGAAACTAAACTTGAAAAAATAATGAATTATGATCAAATTTCGCCTACTAGTATAATATGAAGATTTTAATGATTTGTTTTTATTACAGAGGAATATGGCGGTAATGTCGGTTTGGCTATAACTCAAGCCATGGGCTTAACTGGCATGTTCCAATGGGGCATGCGCCAATCAACAGAATTGGAGAACCAAATGACTAGTGTTGAAAGGTATATATTATTTAAATCTTGCGTATTTAACATATAAGGTTATTTATGTTTTATATACATTATAGAATATTTTACTATGCTGGTACATGGGTAAGGTAGCCATTATTATTATTTTTGGCCGAAGTAAATAGTATCAAAATGTCAATATTGATTTCAAGATAAATTTAAACTTTATAACTCTCCTGATTGTTGATATCTGCAAAGTGATTCGCTAGAAGTGATTTAGAAAAAATCATATATACATAACAAGCTTAATTAATAGAAATATAAACTGAAATGCTATTTAGGACTCCAAACTTCATGCAAAAATACAGCGTCGGTCATTAACGTAAATTAATATAATTAGGTTTTTTTGCTTTCTTTTGAACGTTACCTTACGTTTTTGAAAAGTTGCGATGTAATTTTTGTGTTAAAAGTGGCAATTTTGACAGCCTTACCAACATTTTCATTCTATCCTCAAGTATTACCTCGTCACATTAATACAATATATTCTCTACTACAAATTTACTATCATTTAAGGCTATACACAAAGTTATGATTTTTTTTTGTAATTCAGGATACAAGAATACTCTAACATAGAATCCGAGCCTCCCCTTGAATCGGAAGGTGACTCAAAGCCTCCACCAACGTGGCCGGAATCAGGCGCGGTACAGTTCCAGCACGTGTTCCTGTACTATGCGCCCGGAGAGCCGCCCGTACTGAAGGACCTCAACATATTAATAAACCCGAAGGAGAAAGTCGGTATTGTCGGTAGAACCGGCGCCGGCAAGTCTTCACTTATCAATGCCTTATTTAGGTAAGTAATATGACCTCTGGATTAACACGATATACCATGCGACTGTTTGAAGGTTAACACCCTTCAATTGTGGAGTAGTTCAAGGTCACATTTAACATATAAAATAATAACATCAACACAAATACTAATAAACAACAAAGAGAACTTTGGTTAAAGTTTCTTCTAAAATTTTTAGAAGTATGGAAACGATACTTTTAAATGTAAAAAAAATCACACCTAGTTACAATGAACAAAATTCAAGGGGCGCTTTGCAAGGTTAATCATTACGTAACTGCTTATCGTGGGAACGCCGCACGGTCGAACAAAGGGAAGCGAGCCGCGAGTCGAGGTGCAAGACGCGGCCCGCAGTACGCGACAGGTCGTGATTTGTTTATTACACCAGTTTGGTTTTGCGTAAATCACCTGATGTTGAGTTTATATCAGTTTGCGTTCTTCGAGTTAATTAGGTTAAATATTAAGCACCTATTTTCTTAATTGATTTAGAAAGAGAAGCAAGTAATGAGTAACATGTTAGAGTATTGCAACTATTTAACCAGTCATGCTGTATAATATTTTAGGTTAGCATATATCGAGGGAGAAATCATAATCGACGGGCGGGATACCTCCACTATGGGACTGCACGAGCTCCGCAGTCAAATATCAATAATCCCTCAAGAACCAGTTCTGTTCTCCGGGACTATGCGACACAACCTCGATCCCTTCGATGAATACCCGGATCAGGTTCTATGGAGGGCATTAGAAGAGGTAAGTTATATAAGTTAATAATACACTAATAGCCTGGC
The DNA here is from genome assembly GCA_015888305.1 of Antheraea pernyi. NCBI lineage: Eukaryota > Metazoa > Arthropoda > Insecta > Lepidoptera > Saturniidae > Antheraea > Antheraea pernyi. The sequence goes on along the minus strand of MU159222.1, from coordinate 172,916 downwards.
CTAATTTCACGCAGTTGTACCAATGAAGAAAATAAAATCAAATGTTCCCTGTACGGACAGATAATGAAATAAAATTAGTCAATCTGTTAATGTTTTTGAAGATTGTCTCTACTGTCAAATGTTTCACTCACCCACTCATTTTTCTAGATCTATATTAGTCTAATAATTATAAAGGTGAAAAGTTTGTTTGCTTGAACGTGCTAATCTCACGAACTACTGGTCCGATCTGAAAAATTCTTCCAGTGTTAGATAGCTCGAGGAAGGCTATAACCTATATGTCATCACGTTAAGACCTATAGAAGTGGAGCACGAATGAAGAATGTTTCAAAATTTGAGTTTTTTTCACCTTTTGAGAGCTTCCACTGCCTACAGTAACTATTCCACGCAGACGAAGCCGTGGGCAGAAGCCTGTATTTAGTGTACTTCAACCAACATTTTCCATACAACTTTTCCAACATTTTCTTTTATACATACATTGTCCTGAAAATTCCAAATATAACTACTATGTGTAGGTACTATATAACGTACCATTACTAGCTACAGCTGGCGACTCCGTCTGCTTTGGTATTCTTATAAATGAATAACCACTATATATTTTTACAATAAAAGTTTAAACAATATGTTTACAAATTGTTACCTGTTGTTTTAAATTGTAAATTGTTGTTATTGTTACATTGTTACGTTATTCTGATGTATTATGATTTATTTTACTATGTTACAGTTTCATTAAAATGCATTCAGTAATTTTTACGTGTAAAGCTAATAAACGTTCTCGTTTCTAATATTAGTAAAATTCCATTTTCCATTATATTACAAGAATGCTTTCGATAATTTATTTAATATACAAATTAATGTACCTTCTTTTATAAATATCAATGTTTTTCGCCAGCTAGTTTCGTTGATATTGGACTAATAAGCGGTTGGTTGAAAATGGTTATTTGTCACTAAACTATACTGAAAACTGAAAATACTGAAAATCACTCAACAACGAAGAAACAGAAATACATCAATTTAAATGTTCTTTGCTCTGTTTCACAGTATTCAGACCTACTTGACGTTTAATACAATGTTTATTTAATTTTTTCTGTATAAAGGACGTATAGACGACTGATTTTATACGGCTAAATTTAGCGTAAGTCGATTTTGTCGTGAACTGTATTTTATCGTTGAGTGAAGCATGAAATACTTTGTAAATCTTTAAAAGGCCGGCAACGCACTTTATACTCTCCTGGTGTTGCTAGTGTCTATGACGGCGGTGACCACTTACCATCAGGCGCCCCTCCTGTTCGTTTGTAATATAAAAAAAAATGATTTGTATGATGGAACAGGTGGAACTGAAAGAAGCAGTGATGGAACTGCCGGCCGGGCTCAGCTCCCGCATGTCGGAGGGCGGCGGGAACTTCTCGGTGGGGCAGCGGCAGCTCGTGTGCCTCGCGCGCGCCATCGTGCGCCGGAACCGCCTGCTCGTGCTCGACGAGGCCACCGCCAACGTCGACCCACAGTCAGTATTTTAAACGACTCTTGTTCTTTGTTTTAACACCATCTATCAACATATTGTCGTATTACACTGTGAGTTTTAAAATATTGTTTTTTTGTCTTAATGCCATCTATGCACACTGTTTCGTACTGCATTGTAAGGTTTAAATGGGTATTGTTTGTTTTAATGCCATCTATCAACATATTGTCGTACTACATTGGGAGTTTTAATATGGTTGTTCTTAGTTTTTACGCCATCTATCCACACACTTCTGTACTACAATTGTGAGCTTTAAATGGTTGGTATTTTTTATTTGCAAATTTATTTCTAACGCTATTTAAGAATTTTTCTTTATTCAATTTTTCTTTATGTAAATTCTGATGTGTGGAATTGTACTTCTATTGTAATAGTTTTATTTCTCATCCAGTCGTAAAAGCAATCAATTAACAAAACTTGATATGTAGGCATGAGATCTTGTTATTTTATTAATTTTATTTAATAATCAAGATTTTTGGCAATTGATTAAGTACTACAAAATTATTGCATTTATTAGTACGGTACAAAATAAGAGAGTGAATGCGACCGCAGATAAGTATGTCACGATGTTGAATATACGTCACACACAACAAACTCAGAACGAAGGCAGTTTACAATTTTGTACGTGCTTTTTTACATTTGTGGTGTCCAAAGGTTTTAAATTATCGATGTGTTCTTTATTTCCAGAACTGATGCCTTAATACAAATTACGATAAGAAACAAATTTGCTGATTGCACCGTGCTTACGATTGCCCACCGTCTGCACACTGTCATGGATTCTGATAAGGTACTGAAAATGTATTAAAAGAAATTAGTTTTGTTTAGTGTAGAAATTAGTTTTCTTTAGAGTGATGTTTTTATTTACCTTTTTTCTTTTAATTCAATACATTCTATGAATGTCGGAATGTCTTAACTTAATTAAAAATTAAGCTCCTCTGAAACTATATTTATAAATTATTGGCGGATTTACTTATGCATTATTGGTCATTTAAAAAATGGCAAGAGGTCAATCGAAAACAGAAAAAATAAGTAGTCTAGAACCATCTACGAATTCCGTATCAAATAGAAAAGTCCTATACCAATTCATTCAGTAATTTTACTGCATCGAGTCTGAAAGTAATTGTATTTTCATTATCGGTCAACAGATGCTTGCGCTTACAACTGTCCTTTCTAGATTTAAATATATTTTAAATACAGTGTATAAGTAAATTACTCTTTTACTTCTAGAGAAAATCATAATACTGACTTTTAAATAGCCCTAAATTAAAATTTCGTCGCAATTGATTAATAATTTAACATTAAACTTGCGGGTCCGGCGGACGTTGTCCTGCCTTGATAATAAAAAAAGTTCCTAAAAGTCAACCGCAGCCCCAACTACCGGGCCCACTGTAAACCGTTCTCGGATCCACTGGAACATGCACACAAAATTTCATCAAAATCGGTCCTGCCGTTTTCCTAAACGCTACTGGAGTTCAGTGACATACACACACATACTTAAGAAATTTATATATATAGATAACCCAGACAAAAATATGTTTCTAATTATGTGCAAATAACCATATCAGCACAAGAATATATGTCATTATTTTCGAATTAGATATGGGAATTTACTAATAATTTGATGTGAAGAGGTTAATTTATTTTTCAGTGATATCTTAATATTTTTAATAGGCCCAAAATAATTTATAGTATTAATATTTCAGTTAGAAGGTACCAAATAAATATAGTTTTTTTTTTGTAATATCTGTAGTAAGTCAGTATCTATACATAAAACATTTGCAGGTTCTCGTGATGGATGCCGGTCAAATGGTGGAGTTCGATCATCCTCATATACTTCTACAGAAGCCCGATGGTATTCTAAAAGGAATGGTTGATCAAACTGGACGCTCTATGGCAGAGACATTAACTAGAGTAGCACAACAGGTATATTTATTATATTGTTTTTTTAATTACATCCATTAATCGCCTTGACTTGCAGATACGGTATAAGTCCGAATTGAAATTTATTTTTGCCCGCACAATGAACATGGTCCTTATATACATATTCCCTGAGATATAAATTACATGGTTTCGATGGAGAAATAGATCTTAAAAATGAAAGAGTAATTTTTAATAATAAATACTGTAAGTTTTTATAACGTATACTGCCAGCACTATCTATTGATCGGTGTCATCGAAGGTATTTAGATTTTTGTATGGCGATTCGCCCTTTTGACATTACAAAACGTTGGAGAATTATAACAAGTTTTTATTGTATTAAAACATTCTCAAAAAAGTGGCGTTGCTTTTTCGAAAAATGAATAATGAAAGAATAGCTAGAATTGTATTAATGTAATGTGTATACTTATATACTTAATACTTACTATCTTATACTGTGCTCACCATCAGGCACAGTAAAGTCACTTTGCCGTGCTACGATAAAAAAAAAAAAATACAAATTCTGTACCTCGCTGGTTTAATGTTAATGAACTAATAGCCATATAAGGAAAGTAACTGTATTTCATTATTAAAAAGTTTACAGCAGTTATAAGCTGCGTGCAGTCTTTCAGTTTAGTTATGACAATTTAATTACACTTAAGTGTTGTCAACTGACTGTATTACGAAATGCCTCTGTTTGTACGATTTATTGTATTGTCTCATATTATAGGAACATGGTTTGTATAAAAATATAATTTTTATTTATATCCGATGGATTCAACGTATTACGAAAGGGTATTATTTTATTTCAGTTTTGGTATAAGCAAAACTTTTTGACATCATTTTCTAAGAATTTTCAGGGTTGGGCTGAAATAATTGATGGACATATCTCTTTTATTGTTTCAGGCTTATGAAAAGACACCCCAAGAAAAATTAAACTCTCCCGCTTAATGAGAATATATGTAATTAGGCTATGAATACATCATCGTTCCTATTGTCTGAGATGTCTACAAAGAATCTGAAGATATGGTCTTTTTTAGTGTTGTATGTATTTGCGGGCGCGCCCGCGTGTATTGCGGAGCGGGCGAATATTTATACGTGTAAATTAATTATTATATATAATTGTTTTATTTTGTCATGTCACAATTGTATTATTGTACGAAACGAACTATATTTAAGTATAGGTTTAATAGTGTAATTCAATAAACGACAAGTGTGATTTTCGTGATGTATAAAAAAAATTTAAACCAAATTTAGTAAGACTAAATTCGACTGCAACGCCAAATAATCCTCGAATATTTTGTACTTAAATATCTTGATTTTTTTTTAATTTAAGTTGTTTTTATCACCTGTGATTTTGAAAGATGTGTAAAAAGTTAGGGAAAATAACTGTGAATTTTGATGGTTACCATTTTTTGTACTTAAAATATCCCAATGTACCGGAATGTTCGTAACATGTTACTTAAATTATTGCCTGTGATTTATTTTTGCACTATGAGTGCGATATTTTGATTCATACGTGATTTTTTATTGTACAATGAATATTTATTAATATGTGGTGCGTTAATATTTATCGGAATTTGTAAAATGAATAATCAATATTACAAATACGAATCTGTCACTTGATTGTTTTAACCAAATTAAAGTAATATTAGTTAACTGTATTGTTTTATTTCGTATATTAGGTTCTTTCAAGAGTTGTGAATTTAATGTGATTTGATTGGCTAGTTGTTTATTATTATTAAAATAATGGTGGTCCCCTATGGTCCATAGTGAGCTATATGACATTTAATCTTTATATGATTACCAACAAATTGACTCACATTCTTTGAATAAAAAAAAAACGTACGTGTATCAGTGTACACACGTAAGAAGTGAAACTTCATTATGACATCATTTTTCGAAAAATGATCTACTATATTTACAAACCAACAAATTGACTCACATTCTTTGAATAAAAAAAAAACGTACGTGTATCAGTGTACACACGTAAGAAGTGAAACTTCATTATGACATCATTTTTCGAAAAATGATCTACTATATTTACAATTTTACAGAAATTGTTTAAATAAAGCTAAATTAGATAAAGTTTAAGCAAAAGGCTTTTATTATTATAAACATGGATACAAATATTTCACTTATTTTACCTTATTGTTACTAAAAGATTATAATAGCATTTCATCAATTATATTTCATTAATTATAATAGAATTATTACTATTATTGTTATCGTTATTATATATTTTTGAAATGAATGGCTTATGATAACTGAAGTATATATGATTTACATTCCACGGAATCTGATCACTGTGAGCGCACCTTTAGAAATAAACATAGCCCGTAACGGAAAAATGTACAGAAATTAAGATGGCGCGTAACCGAAAAACGTTACATACATAAATTCCTCCCTACGTCGACAAAGAAGTTTCACTTCAATATGTACTGCAAGTACATTAATAACAAAACAGAACTGATCGAATATGCAACCCCGATCGTGTATTGCTACATAAAAATAATATTTATCTATTAATGTTTAATATCTGTAAACGCTATCACTGTGGTACTTGTTTTGCCAACAATGATTTCCTTCACTGAAAACTCAAAAAGCCTCAAAACAGGAATTCGAAAGTACGTTAAACAAAGATGGCAACACTGAGCCATCACATCACAGGTTATGATATATATTCTTTTACATTTAAAGTAATAAAAATATTTATTTAATTTAACAAGTCCTTAGAAGGCTCTTGTTGACTTTAAATTGCTTTACTGGTTGGTATGATCCAGTAATAAGTTTTATTGTTGTGTTTGCCTCTATATATATATTTCAGGTATAGGTATGTTTACTTATACAGTCATTCATTATAAATTTTAATGGATGTACAGTAAGTGAACCACTTCATGATCATCATTCACATAATGATAAATGAATAAATCCGTGTTACTTATCATCATAGGCCGTTGCATCTTTAACAGATGATTTTATGTAGCATCTTGGTTACAGTTCTATTCCTGGGTAAGGTGGCAGATTCTTAATGGTTATCCCTCGGCTGATCTCCCGACAAGTATACATATTTCTGGGTAGAGGTAGGGTTAAAGGTTCGCTTGTAATGTGTGGTTCTCCCTACAAAGCGGAAGTGCAAAGTGAACTCTTCGCAAACGCTACAGAGCCTGGGACGGAAGACTGGAAGATGGTTTACCCAATACTTGTGCTGTCTTCTTCCTACATGATCCATAGCAGACACAAATACATACGTGTTGTGCTTGTTTTAACGCGAAAAATAACAGCAAGTAGTGGCGTTTGTCGAGTATTTGAATACTGGTCCTTGAATTAAAAAAAAGGTGTGCGCGATACACACACGATAGAAGTGAAACTTCAGTAAATCGACAAAAGAATGAGATGAATATATATAACAAGGGTAGGATAATTACAAAGTTTATTTGT
>MU159222.1:144398-165615 GCA_015888305.1 Antheraea pernyi | reverse complement strand
AAAAAAAATTTGATTATGTTTTGTTTATGGGCGGGTATTATGAAGAACAGGCGAACTGAGCTCGTTTTTGTAAATGAAAACATGAATGCTGAAAATTACATTAAGGATATTCTCAGACCTTATGTCTACCTATTTGCACAAACCTTTGGCTCCGATTTTAGGTTAATGCATGACAATGCGCGTTCACATACAGCTCGGCGAACCAGTGAATACTTTGCAACGGAGAACATCCGGGTATTGCCCTGGCCTGCACAATCGCCAGATCTCAACCCCATCGAGCACGCATGGGACATGCTCCAGAGACGTGTTTTGAAGGACTTGGACGGAGCGACAACAACCCAACAGCTGAAGGATTTGCTACAATTCCATTGGGAGCGAATACCGCAAGATGACATAAACAGTCTCATTAATTCAATGAATAATCGTTGCCGACAAGTTCTGAATAGCAGAGGAGACCATACTTTGTATTAAATTGTTCTATTCTTTCACAATAAATACATTTTCTTTAGAAATTTCATTTTGTAAGAAAAAAGTTTAGTTTCTTATGTATCTTAGTTTCTACAGTATATTCTAATATTGTTCATTTCTGTTATTAAAAGAACTTATAAAGACAACAGCTGTTATTTTTACATCATAGAACCCTAAAGATATTATTTTAAAAATAAAATACGTCATACTGTGAAGAACCATCCTAAAATTTTAATTAGTACATGTTGCTTAGACTTTTTTGATGAGTGTATTTCTGGGTAGAGGTACGGTTAAAGGTTCGCATGTAATGTGTGTTCTACCTTCCTTTAATACTTTCCTTTAATTCTTTGGTTCTACATACAAAGCGGAAGTGCAAAGTGACCTCTTCGCAGACGCTACTGCGCCTGGGACGGAAGGCTTTATGGCAACACTGGTTTAACTAATACTTGTGCTGTCTTCTTCCTACATGATCCATAGCAGACACAAATAAACACGTGTTGTGCTTGTTTTAACGCGAAAAATAAAAGCAAGTAGGTAGTGGCGTTTTTCGAATATTTGAATACTGTTCCTTGAATAAAAAAAGTCTTATACATATTTTACGCAAAATAAAATTTTACTTTATGTCCAAACGAAAGAGCTTAATTTAGATACCAGTATTCAATTATACAGGTTGGAATTTTCTAATGCCACCTGGAGGAAAAGTACTCTAAATAATAGAGATAGCAAATTTTACTCCAAAGAAACATTTCTTTATTTTTGATAAGTAATAAAACTGCATTCAAAGATTTTCGAAAATTTTCTTGCTTCACCCGGGAATCGAACCGACTAAAATCTGTATAAATTACACCCTGTAATTTTATTGCATAGATCGTTAGGGTCAATTACAAGGATGAAATCTCTCTAACATACTTGGTAAATTTAATGAAAGGGAAACCATGAAATCTATACTTATAAATTCAATGGGTCAAGCTAAAGCACTTTTACTCAAAGATCCATCTGCTTCTGTTTACTTATGTTAGTAATTAATAATTTATCACTGACGTTATTTATCAATTAAAATGACAAATTAAGTACTATTTAGATAAGACGATTGCAATAGCACGTGTTTGTAATGCAAACTCCTTTCTTAGATGCGACATAACTGTGTGTATGAGGTAGTTTTAAATATGGAATGTTACATTAGAAAATAGATTGTCATTTGTTATTCATATTTGATTGTTTCACAAATCATTTCATCTATTATATTATATTATTATTCATCTCTTTGTTTCGTGATGTGCACTCTCTGAAGATGATTTATAAATAAAGCGAATGAATGATTCCTCGTTAGTTATTGTTGCGGGTTGCGGGTTGTCAAGGTGTAGAAAGAAAAATCACATATGTATGTACTTTTATTTTCATTTTAATGAATTAAAAAATATATTTTCTTTATGGAATGTAACGTTTGCTTCACATGTAATACTAGAAAAATGTATAAACTAGAACTTAACTTCAAAAATCTAAATAACGCTGCGAATACTTATATTTCTTTTTAATTGTTTTTTTCCATATATATTTACATCGAAATGTTACTACTAAGAACTACAACGAAAACTATAAGTTATAAAAGGTGCAGAGTGCATCAAATGTTTCGTTATTAATTTTGTACATATTTAATATGCGATATTTTGGTATTCGAATTTATCTTACACACGCTGCCACCTTTTTCATACAATATCCACACATCGTTTATCACAGAACCCAAAATAATCTCCGTTATTCAGAATACATTCGCAAGACACAAAACTAACGCATCTAAAAAATAATAATACTATATACTTATGAAGATTAATAAAAACGTCAAACGTAGTACAAATTTAGTTTATAGAATAAATCAGAGCAACATCTACGCGAGATTAAATTCTAATATTGTAACCATTGATGTATATAAAACCCAAGATGCACACACAACGTGTCAAAACCCTCCGCATAAAATATGCACACAATTGGAAATTATGCACACAATAGAAAATTATGCACACAATTGAGATTTATGCATACAATAGAAAATTATGCACACAATTGAGATTTATGCACACAGTTGAAAATTATGCACACATTTCGAATAGTCTCGCGTCGTTTGCGTCCTTGTAAAAACAACTTTAAATCATTCAGGTAAGGTTGAATTTGCAAAATCATAAGTTGATCGTATAATTATATCCGCGTATGTATATTGGGGAGTGTTTGCGGACGGTTTTGAGCGCTACTTATATTCGAGTCTTGGGTTTTTATATGTCAATGGTTGTAACAGACACCGAGAGAAGACGACTACTGATAAATATAATAAATATTAGACGAGTACAAACGTAATACTATTTTAACTTATATATTATAATACATAGATTGTCATGTTAAGGAATTTCCCTTTGGCACAAGAGAAACAAATGGGTAATAGTAAAAAAATCAGTAATCGAAAATATACTGAGATCTTTAGAAAACTGTATACAGAATTCGTTTCGACGTATAAAATAGCTTACTGTGATACTAATCAGGCGCGGATACAATATTTCTTTTACGGGAAAGAGGAGGAGGAGGGAATTTATGTGAGATTTTATTTACGTTCTAGAAGATTCGTTATGAAATATAAGTATTAAACAATTTTTTTCTTGTTTATTCGTGTAATAATTGCAAGCTGTGAAGTAATACTTCAGATCAGCGGAATATCGATAGGAATTTTGAAATCTGATCAAAAAGGAATACGAACACTTTGATCAAGTTTCTGGAGGGATCTTAGTATCATGTAACAATATAATGAATTTTTACTTATAATTTTGTTTTCGACGATATTGTTGTAATATTTGTGGCATTTCGAGCATAATACTACAGTAATTATGCACGAGTGAAATATAGAAATTATAACAAAAAACATGGATTCTCAAACATCGCGTAAACTCACTAGAAAGTTTTAAACAAAGGGGCCGCTTTCTTACAACACTGAATTCGCGAAGATCTTAATTTTATTCATCATCTTCTTTCCTTATCCCAACTAAGTAGGCTCGGCACAACATGTTTGTTATGTTGTGTTTCTCAATATAATTAGGTTAAATATTAAGCACCTATTTTTTCAATTGATTTAGAACCAGAAACGACTACTCATTAGCGTCTGTGAATATTGTCACTCTTTAACCATTCAGGTAAAATGTGGTTTGCTTGGTATGTTGTCATTTTTAGGTAACAGAAAACTAACCAACTTAAGACTGTTTCTTTTAGTATTCGTGGTTTCAATCTATTCACAGGACCTCCAACTAACTATCCATTGTAATTTGCCACTGTATTCGTACAATCTTTTCAGGTTATTTATTAATCACTGGTTTTTATTCAACGTTGGCGAATGTTATAACAGAATTCGCCTGAGCGGCTTCAGGATTTTGTATCATGTAAATCGGAGTATATTGACTTGATATCTTTCAGAGTATTCATTGCCGAATAAGTCAAAACTAGATACAATAATATAAAACATTGAAACTATAATAAGACCTTAATTTTCTTATACTAACTAATTGGACATACGATAACCACAATAATGACATTGAAAAACAAAGATTTGTTGGTAAAATAAAGAAGTATTTTAGTCATTCGTGGACTGAGTTTGGAGGGACGTTAGAGTGGGGGGAGGGTGTTTAGAGGTGGAAGTGAGGGGAGAGAAAGGTGGAGGGTGTCTGGAGGGAGAAAGAGAAAGATGGGAGAGCGTCAGGAGTGGAAAGAGAAAGGCAGAGGGATCGTTTTATCCAGTGTATCCACGCCTGTATTTAATTGTTACGATATATATATAGAGTATAAACTAGTCACAGTCTTTAAGGGGTACACGGCACCGTGTCGAGACCGCACTGTTCCGTGAGTAGTAGTACTGGCGCTCGAGTGTCAAACGTGTAACTACACTACCACTAGCTGTACACTAGCACTAGTATGCACATAGAGTAGCTGCTTACAGTTCGGTGGCGCGTCGTGCTGTTCACACGAGTGCGGTCACACTGTACAGACGGGAGTCCTTACTAGCGTCGCCTTCCACCACATTTGGTTTCGTCTGCAATCAAATTAACTGTTATTTAATTATATCCTTACTATCCTGAACCCTTCTCTACTAATATTATAAATGCGATTGTTTGTTACACTTTCACACGCTTCAACTAGTCACTCGAATTATCATTATGATTTTTTAAACACTTTATAGATGTTGGCACGCATTATATATTTAAGTTTCCGAACGCACAAGCATCCCTTCCGCCCACCTTCCTTCCTTCCAATCACTTTCACTTACGCCACGATCCTTACCGCAACGTAAACGATACCTTGCATATTCATACGCAAGAATTGCTAGAGTCACCGATCACTAATATTGTGAAGTTTGGTGTCAAAACCTCATAGAGACTAAAAAACAATATAGTGCCGATTGTATATCGCCGGGAGTTAAGTGCATAATCAAACACGTGTCATCAAGACACTCCGCATCATTGAGTCTGCATTCCACAAGTTCCGAGCACCTTTACGCAACAAACAATAGGTTTTAGCGTTTCATCACAATATCATCTGATGATAAATGGCGATGTGGTCGAATAAGTGAAATTAGTGAATAAAATAGATGGGTGGCATACCATAGGTTGGTGGTAGTGGGGCTGGTGGTGCAGGTGGTGCGGGAGGGGCAGCGGGAGCGGCAGCGCGAGCCGCAGCGCCGTCCAGAAGGCGCGCTCGTGCACGTGCCGCCACGCCACCAGCCTCGTACCACGCAACATCCCCACGAGGTTCTCGCCGCATTCCTTCGCCTCGCGTTTCAGCTTTGGTAAATCCTATACACAGACAAGATAATCTACAGCTCATCTACATTTATACACAACAGAGTCGTTACATTTCAAAATGAAGTAAATCCAATTTAAGCCATTCTTAATATTTTAGGTAAAATATGAAGATAAAAAAAGTAGTTTGTAAATACGGTATACGGACGATAATTTTAAATGATAACGTCATAAGATAACATTGATGAAAAATTTGCATACTTTTATGACTTGAATTGAATGATTCTATATATGGATAGATGCGTCTCGAGCCGAACGTTTAGGCCGATCGCGTCTCTCTATCGTTTGTTCCGCGCTCTCGCTTACACGCTCGGCACAGGCGGAACGTGACAATGAGTCATGGTTTTCCGTACGTGCAACCGGCGTTTATCGATTTATAAGACGATATCACGTCAAAAACCTTATGATCGGTAAAATTTGGACTCCGTTCTAGATGTATAAAAAAAGGGAAATCTTAATAAATTTATACATGTCATATGAACGAATTAAAATTGGATTTAGCTAATTTTAAAATGTAACGACACACAAATTCATTTTACTTTTGTAACTAAATCGTTGGTAAACACTGATTACGTTTTGCCTAAATTTATCTTCGCATTTATAAAACATGTCCTAAATTTAACAGGTGTAATTACTAAAACATATCACAAAATTGAGGAAATCACATGTTTTTTTTGTAATCGACCGATATTGTGTGCAACTCTCCCCATATACTATAGATAAGATTAACCAGCACTGACCTGTAAAAGTACTACGACGGGCGGGACGGGCAGCGCGCGGAGCTGTCGCAGCGCAGTGAGCAGCTGCTGCGGCGAGTACTGTGCGGGGGAGAGCACCGCCACCACCGACCGGCAGCGGCTCGCCGGCTCCACCAGCTCACTATACCCTGCACACACACACATCATCCCATACCAACCAGTACCATTATAGCTGGCAACACGATTAAATATGAATAATATTTATTTATTTTTATGGGTCGTCGTCAACATGACAAGACAATACGCCATCACTACACACCACAAATGCTGACTAAGGATGTATATGTAAGCCGAGTTCCCAGTCCTACGGTGCGGCAGGTGTCCTCCTCATTGCACAGGTCCGGCGGACGACGGGAGCTAGCTGATGTGTACCTTCCGCCGGGCGGACCGTTGGGGCGGTTCTACAAGGTTGATTAGCATTGTACGATCCCTTGCCGCCCCAACAATCACGGTCTGTCGGTACACCGTAGGGTTTTAGTTTGTGCGAGTCGGACATAACCCACCCACCTCCCCGGGAAGGTGGCGTATCCATAAGGGATATCCCCACGTTAATAAAAAAAAAAAGTGTTTCAAAGTATGGACTCAGCAATTTCCACGGTACAACAGATGCACGAATTTAGTGGAAACGTTCGGTGGTCCGACTCCTCCGGTCCCGCATTGTCCAAGTATAAATACTTGGACGAAACGACCATTAAAACACCTAGCATCGGTAGCATCCACCTGCTATTAGTTTTAGGCGAGAATTAGCCTAACATCGGCGACTCTCTCACAATGTTAGTTTTAGGACTTATTTTGTAATTTGGGTTTTTTGGATCCTCCTAGTTTGACCTTCGTAATTCATTTGTAAAGATATTTTATAGGTATACTTTTGTGATTGAATATAAATGCAGTAATATTAAGAGACAACCATGGCATGCTCTAACAATAAATTAAAAAATCTATGCAACAATTTAGAGCAATAAATATAAATACCAAAAATATCATTACATAGTATAAAACCTCTGCCACATCTATAATTTTGTTTTGTAATGTAGTAAACACTGTGTACAACTATAGGTATGCGAGCTCAGTGCGGCAAGAGAGATTGCGCAGTCGCTTGCGCATGGCATCACGTCGCCACGTCTCGCCACACCAACAATCATATCTACCCTCGCTTATAGTTGTTTCACATCAAAAATATAGGGATCAACAAATAAAACATGTTAGAATGTTGAAGGTTTAGGGAAAGTATACTTACAAGTATCAGGTTGTGTGGCGAGCGGGAGCGCGTGGACCCGGTACTTGTATTTCAACGCGAGAGTGGGGAGCAACGCGCCGCGTACCAACTCTCCGTCTACAGGTGTCCAGCATACAAGCACATCGAACTCTTTTTCCAGCACTGCATCGCACAAAAAAAAACACATTACAAAAATATTAAAATAAGTTGCTTATTTCTAAATTAATTATGAATAATAAATAAATATTATAAAATACATATCGTATCCATTATGTACTTTCTTTTTATACTATACTACATAAGAAAGTAAATCTTTAACAAAGTCACTGTATTGTACTCGTTGTGATGTGTATAACACATAATCCAACTAAACGGAACACTAAAAGAATAGGTTCTATTAGCAGCAAATAACATATCACGACCGGATTGCTAAGAAGAGTACTACGTCGAAATTAGAATAAGTAACTATGTACATAGTACGGATAGTCTAAAATTACAGTATAGTGACAATACCAGATCTAGGAATTATTTGAAATAGCGGAAGAATTGAACATTGCTTTTTAAATCCACCGATACTTCACGACACTAGATATATCGAGAATTTCCCTGATAAAGATGTTCGCACACAACGTAACACGTGTTACCAAATCAACTTAGAATACGTTCCAATTTCGAATGAACTTAATTAGCGACAGGTTTTTGAAATATATGAATGTGACTGTTAAATTGGCACATACACCTATATGTGTCATTACGTTTTAAATTGAGCGAAACCCAATTTTAATCGTTCATATAACATGTTTAATTTTTTAAATATTTTCAGTTTTTATACACCGAGCACAAAGTTCAAATTTTGCCACCCATAAGCTTTTTAATATCTTTTATGATCTTTATATCTTACATGTCCAAATTTGAAAATCTTGAAAAATAACATAAAATAGTAGGAACGGCTAAAATTGAAATTAGTTTTTATTATTAGTAAATTTTTTAATGTACCGTACCGTACTCTTTTCTCCGTTCTCCCCAAATTTGGAGTTATGTCACAATTAGGTAAGGAATATTTCACGCGTCACTGCTATTTATCGCGACATGAAAATAAAATCATATAATCCAAATACCTGCTATATATTATATCGGGTATAAATTATTTCACTAAATTATAATTGGTAGAATTCATATACAGTATTTATATTAATTTGACTTGCAATAAATTAAAAAATCTATGCAACAATTTAGAGCAATAAATATAAATACCAAAAATATCATTACATAGTATAAAACCTCTGCCACATCTATAATTTTGTTTTGTAATGTAGTAAACACTGTGTACAACTATAGGTATGCGAGCTCAGTGCGGCAAGAGAGATTGCGCAGTCGCTTGCGCATGGCATCACGTCGCCACGTCTCGCCACACCAACAATCATATCTACCCTCGCTTATAGTTGTTTCACATCAAAAATATAGGGATCAACAAATAAAACATGTTAGAATGTTGAAGGTTTAGGGAAAGTATACTTACAAGTATCAGGTTGTGTGGCGAGCGGGAGCGCGTGGACCCGGTACTTGTATTTCAACGCGAGAGTGGGGAGCAACGCGCCGCGTACCAACTCTCCGTCCACAGGAGTCCAGCATACGAGCACATCGAACTCTTTTTCCAGCACTGCGTCGTACACAAAAAACCACATTACAAAAATATTGTTACAATAAGTTGCTTATTTCTAAATTAATTTTGAATAATAAAGAAATATTATAAAATACATATCGTATCCTTTATGTACTTTCTTTTTATACTATACTACATAAGAAAGTAAATCTTTAACAAAGTCACTGTATTGTACTCGTTGTGATGTGTATAACACATAATCCAACTAAACGGAACACTAAAAGAATATATTCTATTAGCAGCAAATAACATATCGCGACCGGATTGCTAATAAGAGTACTACGTCGAAATTAGAATAAGTAACTATGTACATAGTGCGGACAGTCTAAAATTATAGTATAGTGACAATACCAGATCTAGGAATTATTTGAAATAGCGCAAGAATTGAACATTGCTTTTTAAATCCACCGATACTTCACGACACTAGATATATCGAGAATTTCCCTGATAAAGATGTTCGCACACAACGTAACACACGTGTTACCAAATCAACTTAGAATACGTTCCAATTTCGAATGAACTTAATTAGCGACAGGTTTTTGAAATATATGAATGTCACTGTTAAATTGGCTGCCCGTGGCACATACACCTATAAGTGTCATTACGTTTTAAATTGAGCGAAACCCAATTTTAATCGTTCATATAACATGTTTAATTTTTTTAATATTTTCAGTTTTTATACACCGAGTACAAAGTTCAAATTTTGCCGCCCATACGGTTTTAGTTTTTTTTAATGATCTTTATATTTTTTTACATGTCCAAATTTGAAAATCTTGAAAAATAACATAAAATAGTAGGAACGGCTAAAATTGAAATTAGTTTTTATTATTAGTAAATTTTTTAATGTACCGGACTCTTTTCTCCGTTCTCCCCAAATTTGGAGTTATGTCACAATTAGGTAAGGAATATTTCACGCGTCACTGCTATTTATCGCGACATGAAAATAAAATCATATAATCCAAATACCTGCTATATATTATATCGGGTATAAATTATTTCACTAAATTATAATTGGTAGAATTCATATACAGTATTTATATTAATTTGACTTGACCTTCTTCGAAGCTTACTTATGAGATAGGCACTTCCGTTTCCCGCCGGCATGGCCACTTTTGACAGTTAATACATCTGACTTCGTTGCAGACTTCATACGCCTGTTAAATATCGCGCTAGTATACGATTTGACACAAGAGTAACATTTTGGATTACTATACTCACATGTAAAAAGACCTAAAACCTTTACAAAGAATAGCAAAGAGAGGTCGTTCAGCGGCATGTAGCAATGTAGCATGTAGCAGTTCGAAATAAATGTTTCCATGGTGACAATAATAATCAACTGTAAAATGTACCAGGTTTTCATTTATAGTCTGTTACAAAATAATTTAATTTCATTGTGATAAAAGTTGTATTAAAATAGCTATGTCAACGCGAGAGTGGGGAGCAACGCGCCGCGTACCAACTCTCCGTCCACAGGAGTCCAGCATACGAGCACATCGAACTCTTTTTCCAGCACTGCGTCGTACACAAAAAACCACATTACAAAAATATTGTTACAATAAGTTGCTTATTTCTAAATTAATTTTGAATAATAAAGAAATATTATAAAATACATATCGTATCCTGGTTCTCATTTATTGCCTGTGATAAAATATTTTAATTGCACTGTGATATATTACAATACCTGTGATGATATCTATACTGTGTTTGAGTGGAGCATATAATTTTTCTGTTTTCTCATTTGTAACAATAGATATGAAATAAATGAAATAATATTTATAGCAGATTGTCATTCTTTATGTACTTTCTTTTTATACTATACTACATAAGAAAGTAAATCTTTAACAAAGTCACTGTATTGTACTCGTTGTGATGTGTATAACACATAATCCAACTAAACGGAACACTAAAAGAATAGGTTCTATTAGCAGCAAATAACATATCACGACCGGATTGCTAAGAAGAGTACTACGTCGAAATTAGAATAAGTAACTATGTACATAGTACGGATAGTCTAAAATTACAGTATAGTGACAATACCAGATCTAGGAATTATTTGAAATAGCGCAAGAATTGAACATTGCTTTTTAAATCCACCGATACTTCACGACACTAGATATATCGAGAATTTCCCTGATAAAGATGTTCGCACACAACGTAACACGTGTTACCAAATCAACTTAGAATACGTTCCAATTTCGAATGAACTTAATTAGCGACAGGTTTTTGAAATATATGAATGTGACTGTTAAATTGGCACATACACCTATATGTGTCATTACGTTTTAAATTGAGCGAAACCCAATTTTAATCGTTCATATAACATGTTTAATTTTTTAAATATTTTCAGTTTTTATACACCGAGCACAAAGTTCAAATTTTGCCACCCATAAGCTTTTTAATATCTTTTATGATCTTTATATCTTACATGTCCAAATTTGAAAATCTTGAAAAATAACATAAAATAGTAGGAACGGCTAAAATTGAAATTAGTTTTTATTATTAGTAAATTTTTTAATGTACCGTACCGTACTCTTTTCTCCGTTCTCCCCAAATTTGGAGTTATGTCACAATTAGGTAAGGAATATTTCACGCGTCACTGCTATTTATCGCGACATGAAAATAAAATCATATAATCCAAATACCTGCTATATATTATATCGGGTATAAATTATTTCACTAAATTATAATTGGTAGAATTCATATACAGTATTTATATTAATTTGACTTGACCTTCTTCGAAGCTTACTTATGAGATA
The DNA here is from genome assembly GCA_015888305.1 of Antheraea pernyi. Taxonomy (NCBI): domain Eukaryota; kingdom Metazoa; phylum Arthropoda; class Insecta; order Lepidoptera; family Saturniidae; genus Antheraea; species Antheraea pernyi. The sequence goes on along the minus strand of MU159222.1, from coordinate 153,925 downwards.
GGCACTTCCGTTTCCCGCCGGCATGGCCACTTTTGACAGTTAATACATCTGACTTCGTTGCAGACTTCATACGCCTGTTAAATATCGCGCTAGTATACGATTTGACACAAGAGTAACATTTTGGATTACTATACTCACATGTAAAAAGACCTAAAACCTTTACAAAGAATAGCAAAGAGAGGTCGTTCAGCGGCATGTAGCAATGTAGCATGTAGCAGTTCGAAATAAATGTTTCCATGGTGACAATAATAATCAACTGTAAAATGTACCAGGTTTTCATTTATAGTCTGTTACAAAATAATTTAATTTCACTGTGATAAAAGTTGTATTAAAATAGCTATGATGATAATTTTATTGTGTTTGAATGGTATATATCGTTTTATATGTTTTTTAATTCGTAACATTGAATATGAAATAAATGTAGTAAAATTTATAGCAGGTTCTCATTTATTGCCTGTGATAAAATATTTTAATTGCACTGTGATATATTACAATACCTGTGATGATATCTATACTGTGTTTGAGTGGAGCATATAATTTTTCTGTTTTCTCATTTGTAACAATAGATATGAAATAAATGAAATAATATTTATAGCAGATTGTCATTAATCGCCTGTGATCAAATAATGTAATTTCACTGTTACACGATTATATTAAAGTATTGAGTTTTTTTTGCAAGAAATTTTCCAGATTATTACTGCCATTGTCAAGTAGGTAATTAATAATAATTTCAATGTTCTGACACGATAGTGGCCATCTTTTTAGAACTTTCTAGGGAGTGTTTGTATCATCTCAACATTCATGCTCCGTGGTATTATTTAAAGTAAGTAATATTATAAATGCGAATGCGACTTTATATGATTTGAACACAAAATATCGCGTTTATCCGTGTAGCGAAGTTCACGTATTGCGAAAATATGTTTTTTTTTTTTTCGAAAAAAAAGCATTAAGTATAATAAGTATAATTTACATAAGAAGAATAAAAATAAATGAAGGTATTTACGCATTAACACCACCGCAGTGCGTTCACCGGCCAACACCGCGGGCGGCTCGCGCTATCTTTGTTTCGCAAGTCTAACCGAACCTAGACGGAAAAATTAACAAAAATAAATCATTACGTTTTAAATTGAGCGAAACCCAATTTTAATCGTTCATATAACATGTTTAATTTTTTTAATATTTTCAGTTTTTATACACCGAGTACAAAGTTCAAATTTTGCCGCCCATACGGTTTTAGTTTTTTTTAATGATCTTTATATTTTTTTACATGTCCAAATATGAAAATCTTGAAAAATAACATAAAATAGTAGGAACGGCTAAAATTGAAATTAGTTTTTATTATTAGTAAATTTTTTAATGTACCGGACTCTTTTCTCCGTTCTCCCCAAATTTGGAGTTATGTCACAATTAGGTAAGGAATATTTCACGCGTCACTGCTATTTATCGCGACATGAAAATAAAATCATATAATCCAAATACCTGCTATATATTATATCGGGTATAAATTATTTCACTAAGTTATAATTGGTAGAATTAATATACAGTATTCATATTCATTTCGTATATATATCATACGAACATACGATTTCACCATATTACAATACACAAAATTATTACATCTACTATACATCGCGAAAGTACACGAATTTACAATACAACGTCACAAGACGCAGACTTCATACGCCTGTTAAATATCGCGCTAGCATACGATTTGACACAAGAGTAACATTTTGGATTACTGTACTCACATGTAAAAAGACCTAAAACCTTTACAAATAATAGCAAAGAGAGGTCGTTCAGCGGCATGTAGCAGTTCGAAATAAATGTTTCCGTGACAATAATAATCAACTGTAAAATGTACCAGGTTTCCATTTATAGTCTGTTATAAAATAATTTAATTTCACTGTGATAAAAGTTGTATTAAAATAGCTATGATGATAATTTTATTGTGTTTGAATGGTATATATCGTTTTATATGTTTTTTAATTCGTAACATTGAATATGAAATAAATGTAGTAAAATTTATAGCAGGTTCTCATTTATTGCCTGTGATAAAATATTGTAATTGCACTGTGATATATTACAATAGCTATGATGATATCTATGATGTGTTTGAGTGGAGCATATCATATTTCTGTTTTCTCATTTGTAACAATCGCCTGTGATCAAATAATGTAATTTCACTGTTACACGATTATATTAAAATAGCAGTGATTAAAATATTATGTTTTTTTGTCAAGAAATCTTCTCGATTATTACTGCCATTGTTGGGTAGGTAATTTTAATGTTCTAACAAGCTAGTGGCCCTCTTGTTAGAACTTTCTAGGGAGTGTTTGTATCATCTCAAAATTCATGCTCCGTGGTATTATTTCACATCGAGTTTACTTGTGCGCAATAACCAAATTATATTACATAAAACACCACCAATATCACTAAATAAAAAGTCAAAAACATAATATTATGAATAAAATATAAAATTCACCACAGGATATTCTAAGATCCCACCGAAAACTGCTACGTAAACTTAAATGGCCACTTAGTAATAGTGAATGTAAAACAAATGAAGGTATTTACGTATTAACGCCACCGCAGTGCGTTCACCGACCAACAGCGCGGGCGGCTCGCGCTATCTTTGTATCGCAAGTCTAACCGAACCGAGACGGAAAAAATAAGAAAAATAAATAACCCACCTATTAATTATCATACACGGCAAGATATCAATCACACGGCTCAGGTGAAGATTGTTTGCAGTTGATCTACTTCAATTGCAATGGCTTTAATACGTAATTCGTTCGGGACAATATGAGTGATATCATCCATCTGAAGTAAGAACAGCGCGAGCCGGCCTCAGCAGCGGGCGGCGAGAGTTAATACGTAGGTACCGAAATGAAGTAAGGTTACCTACCTCTAGCGGTGTGTGCGTTGGTAAGAGCCCGAGCGCGTGCTTGTCTCGCGGCGAGCAGTAGTCGCGGCGTACAGCGCCGGTGCAGCGCTATCGCCGACACTAGAAGGAGAGCACCTCCCGCCGCGCCCAGCGCTAACACGCGCCACGGAGCTGTACCACCCCCACACCACGTCCCACCCACTCCATCGTCACCGCTATCTGATAATCGCAACACATATTTCTTTGATGGACAGAGCCCTCATATACAAAGTTATGGTACAACAGCTGATGTATATTACGTAATTTTGAGTTATGGAAGTTTTGGCTTAGCAATAAAAATATACTTTATTCAATTTAGGCCCTAAGGAGGCGCTTATGAACGTCAAAGCTAAAAGCGGAAAACAACCCACTCATCGAGAAGAACCGGCAAGAAACTCGATCTGGTATATCTTTTCATGTTATATATTTTTACAAAACATAAATAGTTACATTCGTTTATAGTTGATGCACAGAGAGGGGCGTCATTTCCAGACGTCACAATCGTTCACATATTGATCCACCCTAGAATAGCCTTTAGACATTAAAACCCGCTTGACATGGTTCTTGAACTCGCTATCCGGCAAATAGGTAATGTGTTTTGAGACACAGTTATAAAACCTAACACTATTACCAAAAAAACTGTTTTTGGTCTTAGTGGCCCTGAAGCATGGATTGACCAATTTGTTGCTTTTTTTTATGTCATAGTAGGCAAACGGGGGTGGCGTATCCATAAGGGATTACCCCACGTTAAAAAAAAAAAATAATAAAAAAAAAGAAGAAGGTTAGTTTAGTTAAATTCGCGTCTCTGCGTAACCTAGGCGATAGCCCAAGCCAAGGTGTGCCGTGCACCCTTGAGTTAATAGCCAAAATAAAATCGGCTGAGTGCCTTAAGCGCTCGCCTTAGTAATCCGGTGAAGCTGTTGCTAGGCCACTAGCGTAGTTAGTTCGATAAAAATAAAAATATAAAAGGACATTTAACCTTAAAACTTCAATGAATTAATGCAAAAATTTTCATAGACAATTTTTTTCAATACTATTCACAAGACAATGTCATCGGTCTTACGTAATCAAGCACGAATAGAAGTTCAGCGATAAGGAAAATACACTTACACTTATAGTGTACGGTAACGTGGTTTCTCGAGACTACGTCGTTACTGTGCACAACGCACACGTAAGTACCGTAGTCCTGAGCTGAGACGCTGGCTACCATCAGATACGAACCGATTATGTCATCTACATCCTCCCTGTAACAAACACGTGAATGACTTAAAATGTTATTAGTACAATAAACACACATATATCGATTTTGGTTATTATAAAAAAATAAAAATAAAAAAAACCTATTATTCGCTACATACTAATACTACTATTAATTTTTTTTATATTCAAGAACTATATAGCACTCGCCTCAGCCTCACTTAGATACCAATAAATATAATAACAGTGTCGCCTTTCGTATCTGTCCGCGCAAAATTTACGGTTTTCAGTACCTACCGTTTAGAGAATTTGTTCTGGAAGGTTCGGATGTATAATAAATACTATATTTATAGAAAATGTGAGAAATATTTTTTGGGACACGTTGTTAAAGGTTGTGATATCTTATAAAATAATTTTATCTCTTAAAAAAGGCTTACAGAAAATACCACGATCATAAATGTCTATCTTCTACGGTTAAAATATAGTAATCATTTTTATCTTTTCCATATTAATAATAAATAATAGTTTAAAGAAACTAAAAAAACACGCTTTCATAAAAAATCCAACTAAAAGAGAGAAAAAAAAAATTAAAAAGAGAAAAAATAAAATTTATTAAAGTTGGATTAAAAATAGTGTAAATTAAAAATAAATGTATATTTTTGTAAAAAGTGACAAAAAAATGATAGAATACATCGGTATTTATTAGTATTACATCTGGAGGTGCTGATATTAACAATTTGTTAACACTATTTTCTTAATCCAAATTTATTAAATTTTATTTTCCGTTTTTTAGTTGGATTTTTTATGAAAGCGTGTTTTTTTAAACTATTATTTATTTTATTATTTTTTAACTTTTTTTTCGGATTATTGCATTGTCATCGACCTTTGACAGGTGTGCAAAGTTTGAATTAAATCTGATCGTTCAAAGTAGGCCAAAATCGAGCTCAAAGGGGTCGGTTACAAACATACATACATACAGGTGAAGCTAAGAAAAGCGTGTCAATAAAAAGTAAAAGGTTATTTGCGCGAAGTTATTTTGACCAACATGGAATTAATCATTATATAATTATGTACATATTTTATTTGCGTTAGATTGCAATGTAGATGAAATATGTCCTCTACAGTATATTATTTCCATGAATTTTTGAGAACATATCAAAGATTTAGATTTACACACAACAAAAAATTAGTTGTTTGTGTGAAGATTTTTTGACTTTGATATACTTGTAAATATCAAGACACTAATAAACTGATATAACCGTTCGCATAACTATGACGTCACATTAATACATTGCACCTGTGCCAAATCGAGGTGGTCGCTAATTACTATTAAAGTATTCACTATTACAAACATATAGGATCAAAAGTATTGACATCAAACGTAGAATATTTTATTGTATTTCCAAACGGATGTCGTATGTGGGAAAATTGTTTTTAATTCGGAGTGGTCATCACTCGGATTAAGCCCGTATTCTTCCTGGGGATTTACTCCTTTTTCTAGTACTGGGCATTTCGCAGGCTAGCATTTTATATAAGTAATAATTATAGCAAAACTTAATTGTGTATTAGACAAAGGGAGACTATTTTTATATCTTCTTATATTTTATGCACAATTCTACGTTCCAGTCCATCAGTAATTTTATTAAAATAAACTCATATGGGTAAAACTATATAAATTAGTGCTTGACCAGTGGTGAAAATTCGACCATCGTTCATTTATTGTTTTAGTTTTTTTTGTTGTCGAATATTGTATAAATTAATAGACGTAAGAATATTCAGGTAAGACGATTAGAGATAAGCGTTTGACTCGTTGATGGTTAATCAAAAAATAAAAAAGTGATCGTCAATAGTTACTAAACCAAAAATCATTTCAGTGACAGAGGAAAAAAAATGAACTGTTTTATGATCGCCTATTTATAAATAAATACACTAATAGAGAACTTATCAGATGAATCGTTTTTCCGCTTCTACCTACATAACATTTCTTCATATATCAAACCATGCTCGCCCGAGCAAATATCGTTTCTAAGAAGATTATATATAAAGCCGTCTAATACCTTTGATATTGCGTCTTTCATTCAATTGTATACATTCTCATATATAATTCTGTCTATATTACGTATTTTAATATTCCATTTCAATATACTATAATATTATATACTTGGAACCTAAAGACGAATAAAGTATATCGCTTTAGAGAACTTTAGTTTTATTAATATAGTAACAACAAGCATGCACGGCGGACGTTGTCTCGCCCTTATGATAAAAAAAAAACCATGTCAAATTATACATCTAGACCTTCCTCATAAATTAGTTTATCTACTTGTGAAAACCACATGAAAATCCGTTCACTGGTTTTGGAGTTTATCGCGAACAGACAAACAGACGTGGCAGAGGACTTTGATACGCAATGAAAGAAATTCCTGTTAAAAATTCAAACATATTTTATTGATTCTATAGGAGAATATTTCATGAACTATATTTATCCTAAAAACATGAAAGTTAAATTGCCAATCTACTTCAGTCTAAGGTGACACAATACACAACATACTGTAACGCACAATTAATCAAAGGTAAAATTGACCAATACGGTTATAAAACGAAAACAAACTGATATTCAAATTACCCTTTTACCGCGAAAAGCACAATTTACTAAATGTAACAATAACTGTATCTCACCTGGACGTTCTAATTTCTTTCTGCGTAGGTGACAGATCACCTTCAGTGCCGTTAGCCCAAACCTTTTTCCAACGAAGGTCACTAAGGGCGTCCGCTAAATATGATCGCCCTAAAAAATACATAATTGTATATTTCGTACAAGCTTTTTTTATGTCATAAGTGTCAGGCGAACAGGTGGGTCACCTGCTGTTAAGTGATCACCACCGTCCATGGACACTAACAACACCAGAGGAGTCGCAAGTGAGTTGCCACCCTTTGGGGAAAAGGGTTTAGGGGAGGGAGAGGGAGAGGAGGAGAGGGGAGGGGAGGTGGGCCTCCGGCGCTCTCACTGACCGAACGAAACGCAACAATGCAAGCACTGTTACTTCACGTCGGTGTTCTATGAGAGGGTGGTTACTACCCCGGGCGAGCCGACACATTCATGCTGAAACCAGTAATAGTTTCAGCGTGACTCTACCACCATCAAAAAGTATTAACCAATGACATAAAAGTAAAATTTAATTTCCACTAGAAGTGATACATCGGACGAGCTTTCAATGATGCATCATTGAAACGGCGTTTTCTTTGTTCATGCTTATGTATGTGTAGCGAATCAACAGATTCTCAGAAAAGAATTTCTATCTTCTCTCTACATGCATACTGTAAAGCAGGGATTTCCAAACTGAGTTCCGTAGAATAGTCATCAGGTTTCCGCCAACATTATTTATTATTAACTATTAAATTATAGCACGGTTACAAATATTATTTTTAAATAGCGCTAAATATGTATAAGAAGGACTCATTACTTTTATGTAAATAGGTTTGCAAGCATTCAGTCCGGACTATGTAAGTCCAGCAGCTCACGTGGCCAAGACTGGATACTATACCAGATATACGCATACAATTGTCGGATATGATACCGAACTATAAAACGATTATTCATTAAAAAGTAAAACAATTTCCTTCTTCAAATTAAATCTTTGAGTTAAGGATAACGGGGATTCAATTATATTACACATTTCTTTAAAAAAATTCTTATATGAATTTCAGTGTTGATTTGTAATCATTTGATATAGGGTTCCATAAAATAAAATATTTGGTTGGTGTTCCGTTATCTTTAAAGTTTAGGAACCCCTGCTTTAAGCGGTGCAGCCTAAGAGGGTGCGTAAAAATGTAACAGATTTCCAACTCCAGGCTTATAATTACGCTGGTGGTCGTTTAAAAAATTCTCCCACTTAATTATGGTCTTAATTATTATCGGAATATTCAGACTGATTGCGTTATGCAATCGATTTTCATATATACTTATTCTCCGTAATATAATAAATATGTTGGTACCTATGAGTGCTTCACAGAACAGGCGAAGCTCTCCTCCCTCCTCCATCCACTGATCCTTCGATATGAACATTGTTCTCGGAGCGTCGGTCGATTTTTCTGCGAATACAACGGTTAGTAATACATTTTTCATCGAATATGACGAATAAGAAGGAATGTTAACAACCTATAAATAACATTAATATATATTTTCTATGTTCGATAATTATTAATTTCAAATAGTGTCTCCGAGTGAGTAGAGATATTACGAGTATATCCCTTTAAAACAAACATGACATAACGCCGTGATAGATTATAATTCTTTAAATTTTCGGCATGTTAACCTTTTTCCATCTGTGCGATACTACATTGAGGATGTAACAAATCTATCTGACGCAATGAAGAGTGCACTAATGAACATAGAGAACACATCAAAATAATAATAAAATAGACAAAGGAGTTTGAAATACATTGTATTAGAATTTAAGGAAATAATTAGTTATGGTAGCTGTGTTCAGGTTAGACAACACAAGAAATGATACAATCTACAGTGTAGTTATGGATGCATAAAATAGAATTATAAGGGGTTCCACCCTTATGTGATTTTTAATTACCACAAACCGACTCGGTCAATATTAGTTATATTTTTTACATATTCGATCCTGGAAATTACTACACTTATTTCAGCTAGTCTATTACTGAGTATTTTAGAATACACTAAACACCTTAAAAGTTTATATGAAATAAATAGATATACGTTTACACGACCTGACGACTATATCCAGCCGTGAAGTGGGAACAGTGACCAGGATGACTGAATTCCCACAAGAGGCCGACTGAAAACACATCCTGAAGTAAAAACCTCCTTCTTTCTGACAATGCGTCAGCCTCATCGTGTTTAGTGAGTGTGATAAAATTAAATATAGATATACCTAAAATGTTAAGCGTGACTGTGTGTGTCACAATGTGAGTTTCGTTGCTGAGCCTGCATGTGTAGTTGCCGGCGTCGGTTCGCCCCGCCCTCCTCGTGTACAAAGTTTGGTTCGCTGCCTCCGGGTACAGAATCAAGTTGGACACGCCGGCTGACCAAGGATACGCCACGCCATCTTTAAACCTGATGAAAGGATTTCGCTATATTAACTTCTTTTCTCACCTGACGCATGCCTTTGTCGCCGCGGATTTAGTGCAACACATTTATATTCTGTGTGGTCGTCCAGTAGTCGAAATTTGACCAACATTCGATATCTTTAGGTTTTTTATTAACGAGTATACAAATATAAGGACGATCACAAATAAAGAGTTATTATACAAAGGCTTCAACTCCTCGATGATAAAGAAAATAATACTGTTCCCAATTTTTCTTATTATTTAGACTAAATCGGTGTTATTAGAAAAAAGTTAAATGAGTATTGAACCCTGGCTTTAAAAAGGTCTC